>CM060308.1:41906856-42021856 GCA_030674185.1 Monoplex corrugatus
CACACACACACACACACACACACACACACACACACACACACACATACACAGGGGGGGGGGGGGGATGGAGGCAGAGGAATCTACAAAACAAAGGGAAATCTTGCTAACGCTGGTTAACAAGTTTCTAGGTCAATGCAACCTTGCCGTATAAAGGAGAGTAAATACAGGTACGTGTCCTCAGCTCCAAGACGGAGAGTTTGGAGTTAGGAATTTGCTCGAGATGGATTCATCGCAGTCGGGCAACTCAATATGCGCTTCACTCAAATGAGCCAACAATCATCTGCCACACACCCTGAACCTGCGCAAAACCCAATGCACTGGTAAGATCTTAACCCTTTGACTCCCGCACCCTGTCCACCAGCATCGTACATTGTCAGCCATGCTAGCAATTCAAAAACTTAACCCTTTGACTCTCTCACCCTCTCCACCAGCTTCCTACAGGAAGCTGGTGGAAAGGTGAGGGAGTCAAAGGGTTAAATTTTTGCAGTTGGTGAATAGGATGCGGGAGTCAGAGGGTTAAATTAAAATGCAGCGGGGAGGAGACCTATGAACAATATGCTGACTCCACTAGACTGACGGAAACATTAGAATGGGAAGTAAACAGGGCAGTTATGTTATGGGCTGGGATTGAACTCGATACATCGGATCTTGAGTCTAGGGCTGTATCGAAAGAACCAACCAGCCCACAGGAGAAAAATAGTGAAAAAGAGTGAAAGCAGGGTTATCTCTCTTGTAATGGTAACAACAAGAAGTATGGGATTTGTCCAGTAATGGTTCACAATACATCTCTTTTGCAATGGCAACAAGAAGAAGTATGGGGTTTGTTCAGTAATGGTTCACAACACATCTCTTTTGCAATGGTAACAAGAAGAAGTATGGGATTTGTTCAGTAGTGGTTCACAACACATCTCTTTTGCAATGGCAACAACAAGAAGTATGGGGTTTGTTCAGTAGTGGTTCACAACACATCTCTTTTGCAATGGTAACAACAAGAAGTATGGGATTTGTTCAGTAGTGGTTCACAACACATCTCTTTTGCAATGGTAACAAGAAGAAGTATGGGATTTGTTCAGTAGTGGTTCACAACACATCTCTTTTGCAATGGTAACAACAAGAAGTATGGGATTTGTTCAGTAGTGGTTCACAACACATCTCTTTTGCAATGGTAACAACAAGAAGTATGGAATTTGTTCAGTAGTGGTTCACAACACGTCTCTTTTGCAATTGTAACAACAAGAAGTATGGGATTTGTTCAGTAGTGGTTCACAACACATTTCTTTTGCAATGGTAACAAGAAGAAGTATGGGATTTGTTCAGTAGTGGTTCACAACACATCTCTTTTGCAATGGTAACAGCAAGAAGTATGGGATTTGTTCAGTAGTGGTTCACAACACATCTCTTTTGCAATTGTAACAACAAGAAGTATGGGGTTTGTTCAGTAATGGCTCACAACACGTCTCTTTTGCAATGGTAACAACAAGAAGTATGGGATTTGTTCAATAGTGGTTCACAACACATCTCTTTTGCAATGGCAACAGCAAGAAGTATGGGATTTGTTCAGTAGTGGTTCACAACACATCTCTTTTGCAATGGTAACAAGAAGAAGTATGGAATTTGTTCAGTAGTGGTTCACAACACATCTCCTTTGCAATGGTAACAGCAAGAAGTATGGAATTTGTTCAGTAGTGGTTCACAACACGTCTCTTTTGCAATGGTAACAAGAAGAAGTATGGGATTTGTTCAGTAGTGGTTCACAACACATCTCTTTTGCAATGGTAACAGCAAGAAGTATGGGATTTGTTCAGTAGTGGTTCACAACACATCTCTTTTGCAATGGTAACAGCAAGAAGTATGGGATTTGTTCAGTAGTGGTTCACAACACATCTCTTTTGCAATTGTAACAACAAGAAGTATGGGGTTTGTTCAGTAATGGCTCACAACACGTCTCTTTTGCAATGGTAACAACAAGAAGTATGGGATTTGTTCAGTAGTGGTTCACAACACATCTCTTTTGCAATGGTAACAGCAAGAAGTATGGGGTTTGTTCAGTAATGGCTCACAACACGTCTCTTTTGCAATGGTAACAACAAGAAGTATGGGATTTGTTCAGTAATGGTTCACAACACATCTCTTTTGCAATGGTAACAAGAAGAAGTATGGGATTTGTTCAGTAGTGGTTCACAACACGTCTCTTTTGCAATTGTAACAACAAGAAGTATGGGATTTGTTCAGTAGTGGTTCACAACACATCTCTTTTGCAATTGTAACAACAAGAAGTATGGGGTTTGTTCAGTAGTGGTTCACAACACATCTCTTTTGCAATTGTAACAACAAGAAGTATGGGATTTGTTCAGTAGTGGTTCACAACACATCTCTTTTGCAATTGTAACAAGAAGAAGTATGGGATTTGTTCAGTAGTGGTTCACAACACATCTCTTTTGCAATTGTAACAACAAGAAGTATGGGATTTGTTCAGTAGTGGTTCACAACACATCTCTTTTGCAATTGTAACAAGAAGAAGTATGGGATTTGTTCAGTAGTGGTTCACAACACATCTCTTTTGCAATTGTAACAAGAAGAAGTATGGGATTTGTTCAGTAGTGGTTCACAACACGTCTCTTTTTCAATGGTAACAAGAAGTATGGGATTTGTTCAGTAGTGGTTCACATGCACAACATATCTCTTTTGCAATGGTAACAACAAGAAGTATGGAATTTGTTCAAGAGGGGTTCACAGCACTCGGGCAATTCCATATGTATGCCACCTAGATCTGACATTAAGTGTCTAGCAGATCCTTCGGTGGAGCCTGCTTTTAACACTATGTGATTGCAAGGTCTTGTTCTTACCTTAGCCAAGGAGACAAGCCTGTTTTCCCTTTCTGGCAGGAGGGAGGGGGAGGCTGAGGACATTATTGTATTATCTGCATTTACTCTTCTTGAAAAATTAATGTAGCCCTTGGCAATCATTTTATTATTGTAACTTAGATCTACTATGTAAGTCATCATTGCTATCAACATTCATTCGTCACACGGCAGTGACCAAGATTTACTGCTAGTACATTTTTAATTTAAAGCGTATGGACGCATTACTTTACCACGCCCCGTCTTCAAGGCTTTAAAAGACCACCTCAGAAGTCTGAACAGTTTTGATTCAGCGATGATTGATGAAGACGACTGGTGATGTTATATGGCGGTCCATTACCTTTGAAACTAGGCTATTTAATCAGCACAGGTTGTAATAAAAGGTAAAATTCGTCCAGTAACACCGCAGATCATACAGAGATGAGGTGGTAGAGATCTCAGTCCTTCTCTGGGCCAGCATTACGCGGGGTGATGCCCGTATCGTCTCCTTCGCTGTTTCCTAATCTTCCTTAACTTTGAAGAAAGTCAGTTAGGCCTACAGCAGGCACCTTTCCATTCACAACTAAAGGTCGTAGGCACAAAGTTTGCTCGAACTTGTGATTTATTGACATTTCCACACAACTGATCCATGAAACCCCACGGGAAATTTCTTTTAATTCCGTTTGATATGAGTAACGTAGGTCCGATAATAGGTTAAGTTAATTTCATTCGAAATGTCTTTGTTCCAGTAACCACGCCAGTGGTTTCACGTGGAGGCCACGACAATTACGTAGCCATGTTCATGAACAGCCATTAGTGTTATGTTATCTCCCTTGTACTATGTGCGAGGAAGACAGCAGAGCAACGTCTTCGATTTTTCAAAACTATCAAAAAATTAATCAGATAGCTTCATTCGAATCTTGGCGGGAAAGCCGCAAGAGTTTAGAATTTGTTCACTCACCGGAAATGACCAAATTTTCTGGCATGGTGGCTGGTTCTTTTGACAGACCCGCAGACTCTAAAGATCTGATCTGTTGAGTTCCACCAAAGCCCGCAACATAAATCTTATCTGTCCGCTGCCCATCTTAATCAGTGCTCCAAACATTGTTCAATGTTTCATTGTTTCATAGCCCCCCAACCCCCAATCTTAATCAGTGCTCCAAACATTATTGAGCGTTTCATGCCTCCCCCCCCCCCCCCCCCTTCTCCCATTTCAAGACCTTTGAAAACGCAGAATACTGCTGGCAAATTTGGGTGGAGTGTATGTGCAATTGGTTGAGCGTGATGAACCCTTAAAAAAAAAAACCCTCCAAACTCCTTGGGGTCAAATTGTCAGACAAATAAAAGTTGGTATGCCTGTATAGGTCTACTTGGCACTATAAATTCCCAGTCATGTTGTTCATGATGGAGAATTCATGTCATATAGCTCCATGATCATGAATATGAACCGAGATTATCATCAGCCAAAGACGTTATAAATAGAACTTTTGTTAAAATGTCTTTGTCATCAACTCATAACTGCTGGTTCTAGATTTAGACAAATTAAAACATAACGCCAGGGCCAAGATTAATGCAAATATTGCTGAAAAAAACAATAGGTTAGTTTTATATTGACTGAAAAATTTTAGCCTATTCAGTAATTTCGAAACTGATGTATACAATCAATGAATAAAGGAATACAAGAGGGAGGGAAAAAGAAAACACCAAAGACATTATTTATAACGTCTTAGAAAAACACTTAACACCGTCTGTTTTGATCTGATACCATACTTGAAGTGGCTGGCAGAGTATGATGATTGTGAAGTGGTGTTGACACGAGTGGAAACAATTAATAACTTGCCTCATTGGCTTTGGTGTTTTCATTAAGCTCTTGACGGCAGGGTCGAGCCCGGACTTGTATGGCATTTGTTGAACCACGCCTTCAACATTCCACATCGGTAGACTTTCTTTCCCTCCCTTCCCATTTGTATGTATGTATGTATGTATGTATACAAATGTATGTTTGTATGTATGTATGTATGTTGTTGTATGTATGTATGATTGTTATGTATGTATGATATGTATGTATATATATACCAATGTATGTATGTATGTATGTGTGTCTATCTGGCTGATGTATATATGTGTGGGTGTATGTATGTATGGTATGTATGTATGTATGTATGTATTATTATGTATGTGTGTATATATATATTATACATATTTGTCTCTGTATATGTAGTGTAGTGTAGTTAGTGTAGTGTAGTGTAGTGTAGTGTATGTAGTGTAGTGTAGTGTAGTGTAGTGTAGTGTAGTGTAGTGTAGTGTAGTGTGGGTGTTGTGTTGTGTTGTGTTGTGTTGTGTTGTGTTGTGTTGTGTTGTGTTGTGTTGTGTGTTGTGTTGTGTTGGTTGTTTGTGTGGAGAGTGAAACCAAGACAGAGAAAATGCATGTACACATGCATTTCTATGTTTGCTGTTTTTTTCTTTAAATTTTTAAACACTTCACGACAGCACCACACACTTCCCAGGTCAGCATGAATGATACATAACTACCAAGTCTTAGAATCTGATAGCAATCTTTATTCAGGCCACTGTAGTGAAAACAGAAAGAAAGTCAAACCATACTGACACCACATAAATCATTTCTGACAAAAGAAATACAGCAACTTCAGTTCACAACTACTTTATGATTTCAGAAGCAAAGGAAGACGTTCTTAAAACGTAACAGGCAAATCCTGACTGGAATGGTATGGTACAAACAAGGAATTACCTTCATACAGTATGAGAAGAAAAGAGGAAAGTAAGAAAACAAAAAGATTAAAGTAAGAAAACAGACAAGGGAGGAAATTTAAAATTGCATCTATCACATTACTCAACTGTCACACTTTGAAACATTATTTACTTGCCAAATGATGATAATAACAACAACAACAACAACAACAACACAAGGGTGCAACTTAGAAAAAGTAAAAAAACTGAAAGGGGTCCAGGGGCCGGCAGCGCTCTATGGTGGGGGGGGGGGGGGGGGTTCGGGGGGCTATGCCCCTAGACGCTGAAGCTTTTTCAAAAAACAGATTTTCCGTTTCTGACTCTTTTGAAAAAACGGATTCCGTCGTCAAACAGAAAAACGTTGCACCCATGCAACAACAGCAGCAACAATAATAATAATAATAATAATAATAATAAAACAATGATAATAATAATAACAACAACAACAACAATAAAACAGCAATAATGACATTTACATGGCGCCAAATCTGGATATATATACACCAAATCAAAGCGCGCACTCTCATTATTTACCAAAGCATTCACTCACGATGATAAAAACTCAAGGGTACAAGACAAACACAAACCAGGAGGGAGAGGACAGGATGGGAGTAGGACTGAAAGGGTGAGCGCACAGAAGGGGAAATCGTCGCTGGACAAAAAGGTATGTTTTCAAGTTAGACTTGAAGGAAGACAAGAGTATGTGACTGTCAAAAAGACAGGGGAAGTTCATTCCATTTGTATGGAACAGACACAGAAAAAGAGCGGTGACTCACTGTGGAAATCTGTACTGAGGATGTTGTAAACTAGTCGTATCAGAAGCAGAATGAAGAGGTCAGGCAGGAATGTACATTCTGAGATGGTCACAAACAGGTGCAGTATCATTGATAATCTGACGGTATAATGTATTGATTTTGTATGAAAGTCTTTGAAAAACAGACAGTCAGTGGAGAAAGTGAAGCAAGGGCATGATATGATCATGCCTCTGTTCAAAGGGCAAGACAGGCCAAAGAATTCTGAATACACTGGAAGCACGTGACAGAAGCAGGAGGCAAGCCAGAGAAAGTTACAATAATCCATACGAGACAAGCTAAGAAAAGTCATGAGTTCAGATGCTGCTGGATTTTAAAGATAGTGACAATCAGAACAGTTGACAGTAACAAGATTGATAGGTGTGTGTGTGTGTGTGCGTGTGTGTGTGTGTGTGTGTGTGTGTGTGTGTGTGTGTGTGTGTGTGTGTTTGTGTGTGTGTGTGTGTGTGTGTGTGAGAGAGAGAGAGAGAGAGAGAGAGAGAGACAGACAGACAGACAGACAGACAGACAGACGACGAAGAGACAGAGAGAGAGAGAGAGATTGAGGATAAAGAACAAAAATAAAAATAATGATAATGATATCAAATCATCATCATCATCATTGTCATCACCATTATGATGATGATGATGATTATGATAACAATAACAATATAACAATAACAGTAACAATAACTAGTTCCACTTGTATAGATTTCAAAGAACGGTCACTTGCACTTTACATAAGAAAACAGATTTTCTTGAAAGGAAGGAAAGTAAATATAGTCAGTACACACTCCATAATCAATGCAGCATAAGCATAGTTCATTAAAAATAAAGCAGATTGTAGCAAGATATTAGATATAGGTGGCAGTGATACTAGTCAACAATAAAAATCAAGCGAGGAAGAAAAATGTATCTGTTGATCACCAGATAAATACATTCTTCTTTCTCTCCTCTTTCTCTCCACCACACACCACCACACACACACACACACACACACACACACACACACAACACACACAACCTACACAGTGCTTAAATACTATTGAATACTAGATTTTTTTCTTCTGCAGAAGCAAATGAAGAAGCTGAGAAAATAAGCCTTTTGTTTCGTGAAAATCCGTGAATTCAAAAAGTCCAACTCAAGATTCATATACCCACACAAGCAAACACAACTACACAAGCAAACACAAAAACAGAGTTGGATACTGGATCAATACAGTAATGCACAACAGCAGGCAATACTACTAGCAGTACTACTACCAGCACAAAGGACAGATAGAAAGAAAAATGTACAGAATTGAATACAAGTTTTTCAGAACATCAGTATGGGCTTATACATAAATACATAAAACACACACCACACACACACACACACACACACACACACACACACACACACACACACACACACACACACACACACACACAAAATACCCTATATGCATACAAACAAAACATTAAAGAAAAATATCCAAAAGCTGCTGCAATCAAAATTCACTGAGAAAGGTGGAGAGACAGACAAAGACAGTAACAAAGCCAGGAGAACCACAAGGAATGAAAAATAGTAATTATAGTTTCTACAGACTAGGGTAAGCCATTCATCACATTTAATCATGGACTTAAAACTACGAATACTAATGATAATTAAATGCTAGTATTTCACAGGCAATTCATTACAAACAAAAAATACTGCTTTCTTGGATCCAAAAATTCTTCCCCTCATTCCATGACACACCCATGGCACAGACAAAAAGGTGAGACAGACATACATACAGACAGACAGACAGACAGCACAGCACAGCACAGCAGAGTTGGCTTCTATACAAAACAATTGTTTACAAAATAATGCTATATGGCAGCAACGTGAAAACGACAGTTACAGTACTACTCATCACACTGTATCATAGAATCATTTCAATGACAGTAAACACACACACACACACACACACACACACACACACACACACACACACACACACACACACACACAACAACACACACACACACAACACGCACAGAATTTTTCTTTTTTAAACATAAAACAGTAAACACTTAACAAGGGAGACAGGTGTGACAGTCAAGTAGATAAGACATAAGACTTTCAATCAGAAGGTCTGGCTCTGATTCTGCCTGCCTAGGCCCTACCTCCCACCTGGTGGATAAAGGGTGGAGATATTTCCGATTTTCTAGGTCAACACTGCAGCCTGTTAAAGCCTAAATCCCTTCAGGTGTATAAACATGCACAACTCCAACATTCGCATTTACGATTCTGTCAGTCATGTCAGTGTCTGGTGGCTTACGGGAACATGGAAAAACTCAGCATGCATGCCCACCAAGATGGAGCATGCAGAATGTGCAACAACACACTGCCTGCACAGTGTAGGCAAAACGAACATATTATACATCCCAAGACACTAGAAAGAAAAAAAAGAAGAAAGAAAGAAAGAAACAAGACCAAAAATCAGACTGACAGAAAAAAGAGAATGCTGAATAACAATAAGTAAATTGACAGAGAATTTGTGCAACTGAAAAACAGCTTGGTCTGACTATAGTTCTCTTGGCGATCTATACAATACATGTAATTTGTGGAGGATCAGCATCTGCATACAAGGGTTCTTTTGCATAACGCACCACACACACACACACACACACACACACACCACGCACAAACAGACATACAAACTTAAAGGGAAAAGTACGCAAATAAAGAAGTTTGACAGAAACGAACAAGAATCTTCTTCCCCAATTACATACAGATCTAGCAAGCCAACATCACCACAGCTAATTTGTTTCGAAATTTTATACAAAAGCTGTTTTAATTTTACAAAAATGTACAAAATACTTCAAAACTGACAATCAATCACATACACTAACAAAGAATAAGAGAGCATAAAAACATTTCATAATCCATTTTCATAAAATTCTGGTCCATTTATCTCCATTGTCTTTATATAACTGTCAATACTGAATGCACAAAAGTACATACATATATACACACATACACACATGTGCACATGCATGCACACACACACACACATGACTAAAATTGCAAAGCAAAGTTAAGTCATTAAAAATCCATTCCACCAGAAGTTCCTATGGACTTCCTCAGTTCCTGGCACTGGGACTTGTATGAATGAACTTATTTAAATTGGTGATATGTTGAGGAGCCATAAGGAGTGGCATGGGTTCAACACCAAGGAAGTGGTGCAGAAGACTGAGCAGGAAAAAAACTGAAGGGGAGAGAGATACAGCACCAAGTTTATTATAATTTTTAAAGTCTATTATCATTCATTGCACTGAACAACAATGCTCAACACACACACACACACACACACACACACACACACACACACAATTTTACAACACACACACACACACACACACACACACAACCACACACACACAGACACACAGCATATTTTTTTACAATCTTAGCATTTGAAGTCAGCTCAAATCTGTTTGTAAACTGAAATCCATCAAAACAGATTGGTCAACAACAGTTTAAGGTAATTTTATAATTGAATACAAGTAAAAATTTCTCTTAAAGGCTTATCATTCCTCTACTTTAAAAGTTAAACATTTTTTAACTATGTCTTGAGTTTTAGAATACCAAAGTCCATGGAACCATTCATGGATAATCAGACCGAGGTACAAAGATACTGATAAATGATGCACAAAATAAACACTGAAATAAATACTAATAACAGTAATTCAGAAAATTTTAAAAGTTATCAAAATATTGATAAAGAAGAGTTTTTATTCTTTCACAGACATACATCAATATAATGTCTTTGAGTGCAATGAATCACTCTTGAACAACCCCAAACACTAAACTGATAATATACACACAGCACTGTACAATTAAATGAGGAAGCACGTCTTCATAAATACACAAATAACCATTATCAACCATGTAATCATAGTGATAATGTGATATGATTGACTTAAAGCCTGCATGTCATGAACATGGCATACTTCAAATCAAACAAAAGCAGGAAACAATCAAGCCACAAATACAGCAGAAGACACATTAACCATTCACTTGAGTCATTCACAGCAATATACTAGGATTATCCACAAATGATCTCTCCATCTTTTATGTGTCACTATCATGTAACTGACTGTATTTTGTGCTCGGGCCTCCTCGTCGCCATTGAGGGACTTTGTTTCGATCCCTTGCATAAAGCGCCATGACTGACAAACACAACAGCAAGGCTACTCCTGCAAAAATAATGGCAAAGCCATACACAGCAGGGACAAAGAAATGGTTGTGGAGGGGAGCGGAGATGTCAATTTGCCAGAGATCACTAAGGTAACCATCATGCTGCATCCCATCATGCCCTAGTCCACCAAAGAGAAACAAGAGGTCATTGTAAGACGCTTTCCATGCAGCAGCATCCAACCTTCCTCCTGCTAGAGCCTTATGTGTCACTTTTCCTTTGTCTTTAAAGTTGGGCGCTGCATCACCTATCCGGCTTCCTCCCACCCATTCCCACTGTCCATACTTGGGATGGAAGCGCCACTTGTCAGACAGCAGCTTAGCTGAGCGGACACTAGATGGCAGTCCAGAGTCTGCTCCCTCTCCACCAAACAACCACAGCAGGCCACTATCATCTGTCCAACTGGCTCCTCCACGACGACATCCGGGAACACTGCTAGTGCTCATCAAATGCATGTGCCCATACTGTGCAGGGCGTCCTGGCTGGGTGTTGCCAGTCACATACTTCCATGAATCTGTGCTAACAAAGTACTGCCACATGTCTGATGTGTATCCAGTAGCAATGTGCCGCTTCCGCGAGTATTTGCTTAGAATATTGCCCCCAAACAGGAACAGGGTTTCAGCTGAGCCATCTACTTTTGCATCTAAGTCAGAGGAAGACAAAGTCCATGTCATTGCACCATTTCTACCTTCAGGGTAGTCAGCTGTTTTATGATCTCGTAGAGAAGCAGGGGCTTCTATGGAACTCTTAAGTTCTTCCCATGTGAAGTTTTGCAAACTGAGTCGCCACATGTCACTGAAGATGTGGTTTGAGCCATTTAGACCACCAAAAATGTAGAGATGAGTGCTGGTGCACCAGTAAGCAGCATCCCCCCTGGGTTCAGGTCCCACATCTCTCTCTGCATCCTGTAGGGTCTGGTTAAAGTTCCTTCCTGTATAGGCGAGTACCAGCATACGCCACACCCTCTTGCTCATGTCAAATACCCAGAGATCACCCAGTGCCATGTCATCATCTGTCAGGCCTCCAAACACCACCATGACATGACCTGTGCCACAAGCAGCAGACAGCTGTCGGGGACGAGGAATTTGAGGAGAGCGTGAAGTAGCTACTGTCAGGTTTGACACTGTCCCAGGATGTACTTGGTGCCAGGACAAATTGCGGATGGCAAAGCACCAAACATCGTTCAGCAGCATGGGGTCCCCTGTGGTACTGGCAACGCTAGACATGCCCATGCCCCCAAACATCCATACAGTATTGTTGCTGTCCTGCCACACACCCATCCCACTGCGACCTCCTGGGGCGTCCATCACCGACAACTTATCAGCCAGTTTGTTGCCGCCTATCCATGTCATTTCTGCAAAAGTACAGAACATGAAATTATAAAGGTGTAAAATAATGATTGTCCATTCCATATACACATACACATACACACCCCCCCCCCCCCCCAAAAATGTATGTGGAAAAGCTTTGAGATAAAACAAATGTATACATGTGTGTGTGTGTGTGTGTGTGTGTGTGTGTGTGTGTGTGTGTGTGTGTGGTGTGTGTGTGTGTCACTGTGTGTGTGTTTGAGCGGGCATGTTAATACGTGTGTGCCTCATTCATTGCCAATGTCATTATTGACTAAGACTGTCAACTCAAATGCATGGCAGGATGCGGGTCTGAAGCGATTTCCTTGGGAATTCTGTTTTTCAAAGTGACTGCATGTATGCACGCTGCTTACGTGTGTGTGTATGACTTAGAGAGATAGACTTAACTTTAAGACTATCAACTGATTCGGTGGTAGCATCGAATCTATAATTTTCGTCTAAAATGCTAAAAAAATTAATACAATAAGATCTAATAGAAATTATACTAAATCCAAGAAACCGTCCACAAAAATAGCTATCTATTGACCTTGTGCTTGCACAGAGAAGAAGCCGATACAGTACAGAAACGGAAACAGCCAAACGTGCACCATGATTGCAGACAGTACAGACGGTCGACGACCTGCAGGACGCACTTCCCCCTTGCTGTCTGATCGTGTTTCGCTTTGGTGGTCACAACAATTGAGCTTCAGGTTTCGTTTGCCAGTTTTGTTGACGTCCGGTAAAATACGGATCGTCTAAGGCTATGTGCACATGAGACGTGTTTAAAAGCTTTCTGGAATTATTATATGCACAATGACGACAATAAATCCGCTTTTAGCTTTACATGGGGGTACACACACACACACACACACACACACACACACACATACACACACATACACGCACACACGCATACACGCACGCACGCACATACACACACACACACAAACACACACATACAGCGCAGAAATGGAAAAAAAGAAGAAATAAAAAAGAATGAAGAAAAATGTAATGTTAAACAAAAACAAAAAACAAAAGCAAAACAAAACAAAACAAAAATCAAAGAAAAGGAAAAAAGGAAGGAGGCTTGTGGGGGTAGTGTTGCAGGAGTTGATAATATGGTGCAAGTGAAATTTAGGGAGAAAAATGTAGCGCAATAAGATTTTTTTTTTATTCTAAGACTTTTTCAATCTCCTTTCTCGACAGGATGAAGAAGAGTTGTTGTTGTTCTTGTTGTTTTTGTTGTTCTTGTTGTTGTTGTTTTATATAAGTTTTCGTTCTTCGTTTCTTGTTGTTTGTTGTTTAGTTTTGTTTGTTTGTTCGTTTTTGTTTTTGTTTTTTTTGTTTGGTTGGTTTCTTGTTGTTGTTGTTGGTGGTGGTGGTGGTGGTGGTGGTGGTGGTGGTGGTGGTGATGTTTGCTTGTGTGAGTGTGTATGTTTTCTTTCTTTTTTACTTTTTTTTTTTGGACTGGAGTTTATATTTCTATTCATAGTTCATATTCATATTCATTTCATTTGTCACATTGGATTTACAATATGAAACTAGGGCTGCTGTCCCGTTTGAGAGCACGTCGCAACAGTGCAACGCTACCCAATCTTTTTACCAAGACTTTAGAAAGGCAAGAAGGTCACTTGGCCTTCATGGGGAGGGACCTGTGAAATCAAACTATCTCTCCTATGTTTTATATCAGGGCAGCTGGGCGAAAGCTCTGCTCTTCGCGATTTTCAACAGCCATGGGATCTTTAGTGTGCGCAGGCCAGAAGGCACAAGGGTCTGTCTCGTTTTTCATCCCTTTCCGAAGGGCTAGACGTTCGGTTCAATTTTCTGGTAAAAACTGAAAAGAAAAATCGAGGCCTCGACGGGAAACGAACCCTGGAACCCCGAGGTTAGTTATTTGCAGTTATATAACTGTGATTGATTGTGTATCTGTGTTGATACCGATGGAGCACTGGCTTAGTATTTAAGATCACCTGCGCAGAATGAGATTAGTCCTGCATAAGTTCAAATCACACTTCAGGCAAAGCTTTTCCCCCTTAACCCCCTATACTAGACTTTGAGTGCTGGTTGACGTGCTAGTCTTGCAAATGAAACAATAAAGCAAGTCCTACGTACAGAATGCGCTCAGCGCACATAAATAAAACGGCAAAATGGGGGTGTACCTGACAACATTTTTAGAAAATATCAGCTACTCTCAGAAGTCAATAAACTAAAATGCAAGTAGACAAAAATAAAAACAACAGCAAACAAATGAATACAACAGTGTTGCACAGCAGCAATACACTTGATTTGGAGAGGACAACACAAATTTCACGGAGTGTGTTTGCCTTTTTGGTGGAATTGATGGCAGTATCATCATCAGTCACCATCATCATCATCTTCTTCTTCTTCATCTTGGTCTTCATCAATAATCATCATTCATTGTCATAAGAACAATTTCACTGCTGAACCACGATGGCGAGATGAAGGCCAAAGTATTAAAACAACGCACAAGGTACAAAACAGAGCCATTTCTGAGTGAAGCACAGATGGGATTTAGGTAAGGATGGTGGTGCACTAATACTATCTTTTGCCTTGAGACAAATGTGCGAGAAGGACACAGAGACAGAACGGTGCCTTGTCTTCCTAGTCCAGGAACAAACTTTTGACAAGGCAAACAGACGGGGAAAAAACAACAAAACTTTAGAGCTCTCCACCAGTCTGAATATTACATGTGAACAGTATGACATGAAGGTCACCATCAGCAACTGCAATATTGACATCAATAATATCAAAACTCAGACAAGTCAGTGAGTTCAAATTCCTCTGTAGCATCTTCACTAAAAATGAAAGACTGAACAGGGAATTTGAAACAGAGTGCATAACATCAGTTACCAACTTGTCCTACTGTTGAATCACCCCAGTTTCCCAACTGAGACCAAAGCTAAGCTAATCAGTTCCATCTCTATCTCCACTTTCATTTACCAGCATCAAACTGGGTCCTGACCAAACCTCTTGAACCGCAAAGTCATGATTTGTGAGATGCATTGCTTGAGGAAAGCTGTCGACTAGACCCAACGAGACATAATCCATAACACTGAGATCAGAAAAATGGTGGGGACAACAGCAATCCATCATTACACTCAACTGCAGAGAGTTACATAATTCAGGCACATCACACACCTACCAAATTACTATCCAGCCCGTTGTGCACACAACGAGGATGCCTAGCTTCAGAGCCAGATGCCGACCGAGGAAGACTTCATTGATGGCGTCAAAGGAAACTCTGACCTCTTATTATAATAATAATAATTACAATATTTATATAGCGCAAAATCTTGATAAAATCAAATCTAAGCGCTGAAGCAGACACACACGCAAGCACGCACGCACGCACGCACGCACACACACGCACGCACACACACACAGACACACACACGCGCATGGCTATAAATGGGGAGAAAGAATAAAAGCAATAAAAGCAAGAATAAAACCAATGGAAAATTATAGAGAGCATAGCATATACAATTATATATTATAACCATGTGATTCCCTCCGAGCGGAGACAGGCTGCAGAGGGGGGGGGGGGGTTGAGTGAGGTTAGGATTTTATGCGGAGGAGAAAAGGTGAGTTTTGAGAGCGGACTTGAAGGAGACAAAAGTAGGTTGCTGACGGACTGAGAGAGGAAGTTTGTTCCAGGAGAGTGGACCAGAAACAGAGAAGGCTCGTGGACCATAGGTATTGAGCTTAGTGCGTGGAAAGCGAAAAGTCAGAGGATCGGAGGCAGAGCGGAGGGTACGTGAGGGAAGATAGATCTCAAGTAGGCTTGACAGGTAATCGGGGCTGCGTTATTGAGGCTTTTGTAGCACATGGTGTCTAGTTTGTACTGTATGCGCTTTGATACAGGGAGCCAGTGAAGTTGTGCCAGGAGAGGAGATATGTGGTCAGCTTTTTTCTTTTTGAGTACAAGGCGTGCAGCATTGTTTTGAATGCGCTGTAGGATGTGAATGGTGGAGGCAGGAAGACCAGACAGGAGTGAATTGCAATAGTCAATGCGAGACATTATGAAGGAGAGAACGAGTTTTGCAGTTGTTTCGACAGAGAGATACTTCCTGATCAGCCTTATACGATGAAGATGATAGTAGCAGGATCTGGCAGTTTGAGAAACAAAGTTGTTCATGGAGAGGGTAGAGTCAATGCAGACACCAAGGTTTTTAGCTGAATCAGAAATTGGGACTGATGTGTTACATAATGGGAGAGAAAGAGGAGGCAGCTGAGAAAGTTTCTGACGGGTGCCAATGAGGATAGCTTCTGTTTTGTCGTCATTAAGCTGAAGTCTATTGTGTGTCATCCAGTTCTTAATGTCCGAGTAACACTCAGTGGTGCGAGTCAACAGGCGCTGTATATTATCAGGTGAGTCACTGTCTTGAAGTTGGGTGTCATCAGCATAGAAGTGGTGTTTTATAGAATGGGAGTTGATGATGGTGGACAGGGGGGAGGTGTAAAGAGTGAAAAGAACAGGGCCAAGGACAGATCCTTGTGGAACACCACAGGTCAGGTATGCAGGTTGAGAGTAAGTGCCATTGATGAGAACGGTTTGTTTTCTGTTGGATAGGTATGAAGTGAACCAATACAGAGCAATGTCAGAGATGCCAAAAGTATGATGAAGTCTAGAAAGGAGAATACCATGATCAATGGTATCAAAGGCTGCAGACAGATCAAGGAGTGTGAGGAGAGAGACTTTGCCAGTATCAGTTGCAAGGAGGAGATTGTTGAGAATGTGTAGTAGGGCAGTTTCAGTGCTATGGCACTGGCGGTAGGCTGACTGGAAAGGATTGAGGAGATTGTTGGCAGAGAGGTGAGAGTTCAGCTGGTTGAGGACGACTTTTTCAAGGAGTTTTGACAAGAAAGAGAGATTAGAGATAGGCCGGTAATTTTTCAGTTCATTTGGATCTAAATTGTGTTTCTTGAGGAGAGGGTGAACAATAGCAGACTTGAAAGAATCAGGGACAGTTCCAGTTTGAAGAGAAGTGTTGATGATGTCAGTGATGAATGGGAGGAGAGTAGGGAGACAGTCGGCGTAGAGAGAACCTGGAAGAGGATCCAGCTCGCAGGTTTTGAACGACATGGATCTGATTGTGTTGAGAATTTCTTCTTGTGAGACTGGGTTAAAAGTAGTAAGAGGTGTGCCAGAGAAGGAAGGGTCAGGTGGGCATGGTTGACAGGGTGTCCTGTCAAGCCTGTCACGAAGAGTTTGTATTTTGGTGGTGAAATAGTTGGAGAATACAGATGGGAGTTCTTCATTTGTATGTTTTGTTGGGAGAGGTAAATCTTTTCGTGTGCCAAGGAGATGATTCATGGTTGTAAAGAGTTCTTTTGAAGAAGAGGCATTCAGGATTTTGGTTTGGAAATAGCTTGTTTTTGCTGATGCAATGAGGGTGGATACTTTTGTTTTAGAGGCTTGGAAAAGTTGCCTGTGTATTGCTCCCAACCTGTTCAGACCTTCCGTCTCACTGCAGGCTGACAGCTCTTTCTACACAGAACCCCTCGGGCCAAAAAGTTATGACACAAAAATGTAAATAAATGAAATAATATAATAATAATAGGAAGAAGAAGAAGAAAAACAAGAAGAAGAACAAGAAGAACAACAACAAGAACAAGAAGAATTTCAGAAATCACAAGGGATTCAAAACTGTGTATCTGCATGCGTTTCATGTACTTGGAGAGTGTGTGGGTTCATACAACTCTCATCAAAGCTGACTTATAATGCTCACATTGAAAAAAAAGTTTCTGCATTGTTGTACACTTTGTCACATGACATGCCTTATCTTTTCAGAGACATCAAAGAAGCGTGTTGTCTAAATCTATTTTACATTTGGATGTGGTTGCCATTTTCTTATGGCAAATTGTACTTGATTGCAACTGTTTTAGATTTTTGTGACACTGAATTTGACTGGTTTGAGGATATCCCCCACACCTTCCATCACTTGCTTTCAACCATCAATATAGTTTTTGTTTTGAATGTAACCAAAAGTGTCTTCATCTTCATCCGTTCAGTGTCCACAATCAACCAGTTGATTATTCTGACACTAATGGGGGGCAGACGCAAATAAACAACAACAAAAAACAATAAAAACAACAACAAAGAAACAAATAAATAGATAACCTGACAGATACATTAGTACAGTAAGCCAATAGGAACAACTGACGCATAGGAATCTGTTAAAGTGGTGCAAGGTACTGTGTATTTAGTCAAAGACGGACGGAAACATCCGACGATTATGACGTCAAAACATCAGCAAACATGGCGTCAACAGGAGAGAAAAAGCTTGTCCGGTCTAAAAGTGGCTTGAGAATGGTGACTGTTGATGAAAAAATACAAAGTCCTTTCTTGATGTCAGAGCCAGAATGGACGCCGGACGGTTCTGTAAGTTATACTGCAATTGCGCAATGACGATTACCTGTAATTTTGATACGCAGCTACGAGTGTCACTTGAGCCCCAGAGGCGGGTCATGATTATTTTTTAGTTAGCCGAGCTACGTTAGCGCTTGCAATAACACTGCGAAACAGTTTTCATGTGCAAGGAACAGATGCAAAGTAGTATGATTTCTTTCTTTCACAGATTCAGACTAGAGATTTCTTCTGCATTTGTATGCATACTCTGTCACTACAAACTATGGTGAAAGATGGGTGCCACGCACAACAACAACGGACACACCCACCCACCCACTGGAATATGTGATCTCACCGTGCACATACACACGCGCGCACCCGGATAGTCACTCACCGTGCACATGCACGCGCGGGCACCCGCGGACACACTCTTTCTAGGGAGATATGTGTAAAACGCAATATGCCGTTTTCATTCTGCATGTTGTATACAACTACAAGTAGGGGAGGCGAGTACGACAAGTCTTTCTTGGTGTTTTATTTCCATTTGCCAGCATCCTCTATCTTCATTTGATATGATGATATGTTTTTCAGATTAGTTAGGCCTACTGGTTTGTATTTGATCTTCTGGTTTAGAGACCATTTTCTCTTTAACAGACTACACAGATCATTTATGTACTGTCCTGATGTCCATCTTGATACAAAATGTTGTCAAGCCTATTTTTAAAGAGCCTGTTGATTTTCTAGAGAAACAATGACAGCAGTTTTGTTTGTTTTTGTTTTGATTTTAAAGTGATGTCAACCCGGTGAACACAGCAAGATTGGAAAAAGTTACTGTCAGCAGATGCCTTTAATCAGTAGATCAATTGATTGTTACGTTTTTCTCAACAGCCATTGCCATACATGTACTGCATTTAGATATTAAGAACTGGATGACGTTCAACAAACTTCAGCTTAATGATGACAAGACAGAAGCTATCCTCATTGGCACCCGTCAGAAACTTTCTCAGCTGCCTCCTCTTTCTCTCCCATTATGTAACACATCAGTCCCAATTTCTGATTCAGCTAAAAACCTTGGTGTCTGCATTGACTCTACCCTCTCCTTGAACAACTTTGTTTCTCAAATTGCCAGATCTTGCTACTATCACCTCCATCGTATAAGCCTGATCAGGAAGTATCTCTCTGTCGAAACAACTGCAAAACTCGTCCTCTCCTTCATAATGTCTCGCATTGACTATTGCAATTCACTCCTGTCTGGTCTTCCTGCCTCCACCATTCACATCCTGCAGCGCATTCAAAACAGTGCTGCACGCCTAGTACTAAAAAAGAAAAAAGCTGACCACATATCTCCTCTCCTGGCACAACTTCACTGGCTCCCTGTATCAAAGCGCATACAGTACAAATTAGACACCATGTGCTACAAAAGCCTCAATAACGCAGCCCCCAATTACCTGTCAAGCCTACTTGAGATCTATGTTCCCTCACGTACCCTCCGCTCTGCCTCCGATCCTCTGACTTTTCGCTTTCCACACACTAAGCTCAATACCTATGGTCCACGAGCCTTCTCTGTTTCTGGTCCACTTTCCTGGAATAAACTTCCTCTCTCAGTCCGTCAGCAACCTACTTTTGTCTCCTTCAAGTCCGCTCTCAAAACTCACCTTTTCTCCTCCACATAAAATCCTAACCTCACTCAACCCCCCCCCCCCCCCCCCCCCCCCACCTCTGCAGCCTGTCTCCGCTCGGAGGGGAATCACATGGTTATAATATATAATTGTATATGCTATGCTCTCTATAATTTTCCATTGCTTTTATTCTTTCTCCCCATTTATAGCCATGTGCGTGTGTGTGTGTGCGTGTGCGTGTGTGTGTGCATGCATGCGTGCGTGTGTGTACGTGCGTGCGTGTGTGTCTGTTTTAGCGCTTAGATTTGATTTTATCAAGATTTTGCGCTATATAAAAATTAAAATATTGTATATTATTATTATTATTATTTTCACCACCAAAATATTTGACAATTGAAAGTAATAATGGAAGATTAAGTGATCAGATGTAAAGTGATGTCGGGTACACAATCTCCCTCTCATATGATGTGTACCTTTTCAGTCCGGTTTATGCGTGTCTTGTTTCACATGGATTAGAAATATAAGGATATTTTATCAATTTTTTTTTTTAACAAGGATTAGAAACATAAGGATTTTTTATCGAAATTTTTTTTTTAAGTTAGCAGAAGCCAGGATAGTGGGTGCTGCAACTTTGCAGTGCCATTTGTTGTATTCTTTTGCAGAAGGAGAAGATAAATCATATTAAAAAGTACTGTAATTGCAAGAAAGATTAGTGAAACATGTTTCATTGGCTGAAGAACAAAATTGGACAATTTATCTTTTACAAGTTTTAGTGTTGCTGCCGGAGGATCCTCAGAATTCAGTGTTCTTGAGCGTATACTATACGGTATACCAGATAACACATTTTCATAATTCATTGGGAAAAACAGACAAAACACACCATCTTCAACATGTACCGGTATGATTTTTCTTCTCTCTCCGTACATCTTGAATTACTCTGATTTTTTTAAATTTCAGTAAGATAATCAGTCCAAATTAAAAGATAAAAATAGTATGTACTGCACAGTACTAATACAGTAATAGTACTAGATATATTGACATAAAAATCAGAATATAGTGGGAAATCTTTTACTTTGTCTGCTTGTTTATTAATCACTGACATGGACTGAAACTTAGCTTCCAAAACTAAACAAAGTGAAACAGTTTCCAAAATTAAACAAAGTACATGTATTTGCATCTGTTTTGTTGGAATGGCAGTGACTAAACATTGCAGATGATCATTCTGCCTAGAATTACTGCCCAAGATAATCTGGGTTGTGTGGTGTAAGTGTTTTGCATCTGAGGCAGGACACCAGAGAGAAATGCTTACTTTGTGTTTTTTTTAATGTATTTTTGTTCTTATTTATTTCTATTCATGTATTTTTATATGATGTGAATGGCAACAGACATACACAGTAGACTGACTAGTGATATGAAAATAGAATAATTATTGAATAAGTAGGGAAGTAATTCTCAACAGTTGAAACATTTGGCCTTAGTCATCCCATGGTTATCAACCAATAGGGAGGACATATATGTGTGTATGTATGTGTGTATATATGTATGTATGTATGTTTATATGTATGTATGTACGTATGTATATATGTATGAATGTATACATGTATGTATGTGTATACTGTATGTAATGTATGTATGTATGTGTGTATGTAATATATATTTGTTAACACATATATCTTATGCATAGTGGACTTTATGCATATATTTATTATTATACAGTGGAGTTCACCTATATCAAACCAGCATTCAACAAATTTCCAAATAACACACTCATTTATTTTCCCTGCACACTTCTTCTCTTTTCCTCTTGTTTGAAATATTGTATAAAATGAACAAAACCTACTACTAATAAAAAGTAATATATATTTGTTAACACATATATTATGCATAGTGGACTTCATGCATATATATATGCATATATGTTATACAGTGGATTTTCCCTATATCGAACCAGCATACAACAAATTTCCAAATAACACACTTCCCTGCACACTTCTCTTTTCCTGTTGTTTGAAATACTGTCTAAAATGAACAAAACCTACCGTCATGCATCAAGAATTCCTCTTTGTGCAAACAACGTGTTGTTTCCCAACAGCAAACAAATGCTCAAGACGGGTGAATTAATCACTCAGCGTCATATACTGTGTGTATAGCAAAGTGACCAGCGTGATGTAATACCAATAATGATTTGTGTATGCTCTGTCTCTGTGTGTGTGTGTGTGTGTGTGTGTGTGTGTGTGTATGTTTCTTTTTTGATACTTCAATGATTAAGTCAGAAAACTTACAGATAAGCATAGTGATGACATATAAGACAGGGAATGTTGTGAATAACATCTGAACTCCACCGGCAAAACGACAAACAATCAGTGCTGTGTCAAGTAATTGATTTGTCTTACTTGTAGATTTTACAAACTACTCCTATAGATAATGAACATACATCCCTTGAATTTCATTGTAGGTAGACTCCACTGTATCATTGACCCCAACGTGTTGAAAAATTACCGCCCCATTTCCAACCTCCCCTTTCTGTCCAAAATTCTCGAGAAAATTGTCCTCCACCAGCTTTCAGCTCATTTGACTGCCAACAACCTTCTATCTCCCCATCAGTCAGCATATCGTCCAGAGCACAGCACAGAGACTGCCATCCTTCGTATCCTTAATGATATTCTCAATTCGTTAGATAAAAATAAAATTTCTGTCCTCCTCTTGTTAGATCTTTCAGCTGCTTTCGACACCATAGACCATGAAATTCTTCTCTCCCGTTTGGAACATACATTTGGTATTAGAGACTTAGCTCTTAATTGGTTTCACTCTTATCTTTCAGACAGGAAACAGTTTGTGCTAGTGGATAGTCACCGTTCAAATGAAACCTCCCTCGATTTTGGTGTGCCTCAGGGCTCCGTGCTCGGTCCTGTTTTATTCATTCTGTATACTACCCCTCTTTCTGATGTCATCCGCGGCCATTCCATTTCGCATGAAATGTTTGCGGATGACACTCAGTTCCTTCATTCAGCTTCTGTTGATGACTATCCCCTGATGCAATTTCTTCTCTCCAAAACTGTACCTCTGACATTGATCTCTGGATGTCATCAAATAAACTGAAACTTAACTGTGACAAGACGGAGGCTATACGTTTCTCACATCATGATATCAACACACTTTCTTCTTCTCTCCCTATAGGTTCTAGTTCCATTGAATTTTCTGACTGTGTCCGGGATTTAGGAGTTCTTTTAGATCATGATCTTTCTATGCAAAAACATGTCACTAAGATATGCCAGCTTTCTTATATGGAACTAAGACGTATTGCTTCTATCCGCCCCTTTCTTACTGAGGAAGCCACTAAAACTCTTATTTCCTCTTATATTCTTTCACGCTTGGACTACTGTAATTCTATTCTAATCGGCTGCCCTTCAGTTGTCATTCAACCTCTCCAACGTGTTCAGAATTCAGCAGCTAGGCTTGTTTGTAAAGCCCCTAGATCCCAGTCATGTTCTCCTCTTCTGAAAAAGTTGCATTGGCTTCCAGTTGAACAAAGAATCAAATACAAATGTTGCTGTCTCTGTTACAAAATTCTTACTTGCTCCGCTCCCTCTTATCTGTCTGAACTTCTTCAAGTGTATGTACCATCCAGAACTCTCCGATCCTCTACCGACACAAGAACTTTCTGTGTTCCCCGTTTCAACCGGAAACTGCATGGTCAGAGAGCTTTCTCCCACTCTGCTGCCATGACCTGGAACTCCCTTCCCTATCATATTCGCCATAAGCAATGTCTTCCTTCTTTCAAGTCTAGTCTGAAGACCTATCTTTTCACTCAATACTTTCATTGATCTTCTCTTTCTCTTCTCTCTCAGCCCTGATCATCGTTCCTACATATATGTGTGTGTGTGTGTGTGTTTGTGTGTGTGTGTGTGTGTGTGTGTGTGTGTGTGTGTGTGTGTGTGTGTGTGTGTGAAGCATGTTTATGCGAGCAAGAGAGAGGGAGAGAGGAAAAGAGAGAGAGAGAGAGGCTGTGCGGGAGAGAGAGAGAGTGAGCAAGGAATATCGGGAGCACGGTGGAGAGCGAGAGTATGGTTGGGGTGGGGCAAGAGAGTGAGAGTATGAGTAAGAGTATGTGTAAGCGTGATAGAATTTGATAGTAGAGAAACTGAGTGGTTGAGAGAGGGAGTGTGTTTGGGTCTGTGTGTGTGTGTGTGTGTGTGTGTGTGTGTGTGTGTGTGTGTGTGTGTGTGTGTGTGTGTGTGTGTGAAGAGAAAGAGAGAGAAAATATTTTTGTATGATTGTCACTATTTTTAGTAATATTTGAATTTACTATGTTAATATGTCTTGTTGAACGTAAATTTTATGTTTTATGTTATATAGTGTTAGCAGCGGTATGTTTAAATTTTATGTTGGTGTATCTATTTGTATTTAGTTATATACTGATTTTATGTGAAGCGCTTTGTGCTCTGGAAAGCGCTATATAAATTGCCTTTATTATTATTCATCTAATATGTACTGTATAGTCTCTGCTGTATAATATTATGTCATGGAAAAGTGGTAATCTCAGCAAATTACAAAATTGTTATCAGTTGATTTTAGAGTGGTAGATGGAAGAAGGAAAGACACTGAGCATGCATACATGCTTGCTTTAGCCTAAAGTAGTAAAGTGTGATCAGTTTGTGGGGACTTTGTTCATAAACTGTTTGCTTGAGAGTGCGTAAACTGTGTTTGCTTGAGGGTGATTAGGAGATGAATTATAGACATTATGTACCCCATTCACCTTCACCTTGTTTACATAAACTTTGTCTGCATAGCGAGATAGATAGAGAGGGAGAAATGGATATCAGCTTTACTGTGAAAGGTTTATAAATGTGTGATTATTGATTCACTGATCTGTGTGGACTTGACAGGACCTATGGACAGGTATCTCTTTTCTGTTTGATCAGTTGCGATGTGGCTCCTGCAGATAATTTTTGGATTGCCAGCTTTTTAAACTTCAACATATTTTTGTTCTGTTAATAGTAATGACAATACTAATGAGGGATTTATATAGTGTAACATCCCGGGAAACAACCATATTATTACTTTGCACATCACAGAAAATTCTTGTTTTCATAGATCAAAGGCACAAACCAGTGATTTTGCTACATGATTGGTCAGCTATGGGAAAAATAGCATTAATTCAGTGAATTTAGGCTGAATAACAAATGTTGGAGACATGAGACTAGAGATGTATCAGCTCAGATAGTAAAGTCCAAGTCGCTAGCTGAGAGTGTGAATACAATGTTGTCTCTGCCAATATGCATGGATGTTGTTTCTCTGCCAATATGCATGGATGTTGTTTGTGCAAGTGCAGAAGATGTTCATTTTGACTTGATGAGGAGGGTAGATCTGTTTTGTCATCATTTCTGTTACCTGTTGTCCATTTTCATTTTATGTCTGAGATACAGATCTTGGAACTCAGATGGTCAAACAGTCTTGTATGGATGACAAGAATGGCACAGTTATGTGTCGTCTGTTAATGACTGACTGGAGATAAAATGTCTTTACGAACAAAGAAATGGGTCTTGTATATATTGTGAACATAACTGAGCCAAGGCCTAAGCCTTGTAGAACACCTAATGATACAGTATATCAGCACACTTTGAACCATGTCACAAGATTTTTTTGTCACAGAAGTAGTATTCGAACTGTGCAAATACTGAACCCGAAATTCCATGGAGATTTTCTTATATAAGAATGCCAGGGTCTAAGATATCAATTGCAGCAGACAAATCAAGGACAGTTAGAATAGATATATTACCATTATCTAAAGCAAGCAGAAAGTTATTTGCTACCCTGAGGAGTGTCATCTCAGTACTATGGTATGGGCAGTAGGCAGACTGAGAAGAGCATATATCTCATCATTGGCTGTTAGATAAGCAAAATGTTATTGCAAAACAGTTTTCTCAATGATCTTCAAGAAGAAGAAGAGGCTTTATAACAGCATTTTTGAAGTGTTGGAAAGAAGCCTGGTAGTAAACACTAAGTGGTTCACAGCACTGGCCAACAAAGGGAGTATCTCATCTAAGCATCCAAGTGGCAAAAAGAGAAGTAAGATCATGAGAACAAGAAGTTGGTTCGAACTCTAAAATTATCATAGGGTGTTCATGTTCTGAGACCAGTTGAAAGTGTGTAAATTTTTAAAGACTATTGAAAGACAAGATTATCAAGACACTGGTTGTCAAGGTCACAGTGAATATTATTAGAAACTGTATGAAGAAAGAAGTCACAAAGTACATCAGGCAGTTGAGAACGTGGATAAAGAGTGGAGACAGGGTATGATTCTTGCCACCAACAAAGATTGCTACATATATAAAACAAGCACAGTAGAATTTCTCCAATGTCTTAGAACAACAGAAGTCAGTCTTGGGGTTAATGATTTGTCTTTTTGCCGAAGCATAGATTTGTTTGCGCACAGTCAAACCAATCTTGAATCATTTGTATTCAGTGTGTCATCGTCAACGCCTCATGTCAAGGAGATAACACTTTTTTTTATGGAGGGATACCACAGGGATGACTTGCAAGTTCATACTTTGCATAGTAAATGCAGGCATGTTTATCCAGGACAGAACAGAAGGAAGAAATAAGTTGATCTGTAGTTTGACAGTCAGATGGAGACACATTAGTTTGCGCTTCTTTTCTGAATCCTTATTAATCAGTATCACAGATTTCACACTTTGCTTTGTTCCCACAACAAACACAAAAATAGTCAACAGATGTTAGGTGTTGAGAAACAGACATAGATATTATAATACTGTTGTCAGACATATGTATTATCCTATTATGAATATGATCCAAGAATATGAGTAAGTCGGATATCTGGCTGTAACTAAACATGTTCAACAAGTCTATCATTTTGTTGTTGTTGGGCTTGTCATATTCATAATGAAAGTTGATATTTCCAAAGATAATGGGAGAGCATGCATGTGATGGTGTTTGTACGGTCAGCTGTGAAATTCATTAAAAAACATAGTGTCAGTTAATCTGATCTGTTTTTCTTGCTTGGCAGAGGACGACTAGAAACAGATGGGCTGTTGTAGAACAAGGGTAATGTGAGCAATTTCAAACAATACATGAGCATAAGATTAAGAGAGTGATGATGTATATGATAGATAATGATCAAATGTAGATGTGGAGATCACAGTTGTTCCTCCACCACGACAGGGGTAGGGTAATGATTTCATGGAATAACTAGGGGATGTCAGGTCAGCACACTTTCTTTCATCTCCATGTTGTCCAAATCATGACTTGATCAGAAACACAATGTCGGGCGGGTCATTGATATGTGGCAACTTTCATGTGCTTTGTTTCTTTTTCAACAGATTGAGCTTTGATTACGCAACATGGAGAGTACAAAGTGTTGAAGAATAGGCTGAAGTAATCAGTAGGATGGTAATTAAATGGAAAATTCCAGACCTGGGAGGATTTCATGCAAACACAGATGCATTGGCTGTTGATGTTAATTCAGTAGCTGAAAATTTGCAGTAGTATAGATACTCATGCAGTGATGGCTGGTTCAGTTTAGATACATGTTTATTTAATGTACATTATATCATTATACACAGTGATGTAGATAGATACCTTTGTAGTGATGGCTGGTCCTATTTAGATATATATATTTATTTAATGTGCATCATATCATTATAATCTAGTCACTAATGTGTTATAAATGTTACTGCTTTATAAAATTGTTTTGTTTTCCTTTACAGTGCAAAGTTTGCCAGAATGCAGAGTGTCAAGCCAAGTTTGATCTTTTCAACAGAAAGGTATTCATAATGCAAACAGTGTGATTAACACTCAAAATAGTTTTATTCAGACAGTGGGTACATTTGTACATTGATTTATGAGACACGGTCAAACTACAGAATCTGATGCTTTTTAAGCAAAACAGGAGGTTTGCAAAGCTTGAAAGTCAGTAGATTGATTTGAATGATAATGTATGGGACAGAATAAGGCCACAGTTTTGAAGTGAATCATTTCACGTGAATTGAACCGGGGTCATTCTGTTAGTTAGTCTTGAACATTCTAGAAAATTGACTAAACCTGTACTTAATGATTGACAGAATGATCAAACAATAGAAAATTGACTAAACCTGTACTTAATGATTGACAGAATGATCAAACAATAGAAAATTGACTAAACCTGTACTTAATGATTGACAGAATGATCAAACAATAGAAAATTGACTAAACCTGTACTTAATGATTGACAGAATGATCAAACAATAGAAAATTGACTAAACCTGTACTTAATGATTGACAGAATGATCAAACAATAGAAAATTGACTAAACCTGTACTTAATGATTGACAGAATGATCAAACAATAGAAAATTGACTAAACTGTACTTACTGTTTGACAGAATCAAACAAAAACAAAATGAACACAAAAAGGAACTGTGGTTACAGTAGTCTGTGCAACTAGTATCTGTAAAAAGTGTGTGATTATGACAAAAGAAATGTTCAAAGTTCAAAACACTTTAGCTTCAGTCCCAGTTTTGTGTTCGGCTAGAATTGCTTGTGAGGGAATACGTAATCAGGTTACACAATCTGGCTACCATCAGTAGCAAAAATGGTGTCACTTCTGCTTTTATTGATTGATAACAGTTATGTTTATTGACAACATTTTAAGTGGCTTTCTTTTTAATTCCTCAGCTTTTTTTTTTTTTTATTCAGCTACAAGAGCAGATCGGGCATGAAGTACTGGCTAGAATCTGCAGCTTAAATGGTGTTATTGTTGTGTTTACCATTTAATTATAGTACTAGCAGTTTAATAAGCTTTGCCATAGCTTAGTATTCAGCTAGAATCTGTGAGTGGCAAAAACTACATCAGTTATACAGTATTATTATGTTTAACATATATTAGTTTTAGACTAAAAGGTAGAGGGAAAATATTTACCAGTATTAGTATTAGTAAAACATGTTTGTAAGGCTCTAGGCCTTTTTTTTTCTCCTTCCCTGTCAGTGCTTAACTCACTCGGTACGACGGAACGCTATAGCGGTCCTGATGAAAGGCACGGTTGCGTATGACGGAACGCTATAGGGTTTCGATAATTAAAAATTTTTCGACGCTCCCCTTTAGACCTTGCACGCTTACCATAGCCACACTGGCCACTGCAAACGTGTCAAGGGGAAAGTTGCTTCGTGAGATTCCGTAGCCATACACTTGTCAGGAAACGATTGACTTCGGCACCCCACGACGACTGGTAATCTGCATTCATGTCGAAAATGGCGTCGCAGGCGAGTACGAGTTTTCGAACAAAGTAGATCGCGTCGGCGACGATTTACTGCTGCTGAAGTGATTGAAGTGCTTCAAACTGAAGGATTGGACATCGAGGAGTATGCTGAAGATAATGATGAAAGTGTATCAAGTGATGGAAGCTGCCAGCAACAAGGTACTGACAGTGACCCAGTTTCAGACGACAGTGAAGTGGGAGGGAGGTGGGCGTACACTCATGAGAGGCGAGCAGTCAGCGAGCCAAGCACAGTGAGTCGCATGTCTGATGGAGGTTTCATTCACTTTCCTATGGTTGACTGGCACGAACATATTAGTTTTTCTCCCACTTTGCCTCCTTCTCTGGCTCTTGTGGCCTGCATGTCTCATTTGAGTGCCACGCCCCCATAACTCCCCTGTGTAACAATTTGTAACATTTATTCATATAATATCACTAATAATCTTTTTTTTTTACCCTGAGCAAAGTTTGCTTTATTCATGTTTTTTTGTGCATACAAAGACCTTTTCACCTTTGACTGTGTGTTCATGGAGCTGATCGAAGTGTGTGACTGTACGGTGATCCTGACCACAAAATTTGGGGTATTTTCAACATGGCACATGAAGAAGAAAAATTCAAGGAAGAACTTCAATATTTTGGCATGAACTGACCCAGCATGTATATATTCAGATCTGAAAGTTTCATTTTGTTCCTTTATGTTTTGTATTTTTTGTGATTTTTTCCTAACCCTTCAAAATGGGCCGTACCTGGGGAAACGCAAGGGAAAAAACTCTCCGTACCGAGTGAGTTAATAGTTCACATTTGGCAACTTGCCCATATTCAGAGGATGCTCTGTCATTGTGTCATCATGATAGTGTTTCATGTCCAGTAGACATTACAGTGAGCCATTGTTAGTGTACTATTGTCATTTTAGACTACAACAGCCTGTATGATTCATTGTTGCAGATATAACGTGTATAGTGGGTTGTTTGTTTAGTTTTTGGTTTATGTTATGGTTTTTAAGTGTTTGTTTTTGGTTTTTGTTTAGTGGTTGTGGATAACATATCCATGTATGAAGACAATGTAATTAGGCTAATCATAAAGTGGGAAGACGCTGTCTGTCTGTCTGATTCTCTGTTTGTTTCACTAGCTCACTTGCACGTTGTTTTGTAGGACTTAAATTCTTGATATAAGATTATGTTCTGTATCTCGGTGTATGGTTTAATTCATCAAGGAGGAAAATGAGATGACATTCTCTTTGCTTAAATTCATCAAGGAGGAAATATTGGTGTGCATTTTGATGTCGTTTTTTTGTTTAGTTTCAGCTTCAGTTTCTCAAGATGACATCTCTGCATTCAGAACCAATTCCATATGCACTAACGTCACAGGTGCCATGTGTATAAATTTGGTAATCATGGCACAAGCCTTAAGCCAGCTCATAAACCCTGAGGTCCTATCTTGCCTATGTTTTATCTCGTGTATATTTTTTGTACGAGTATTGTATTAGCCTATCGCAGAAACAGTCTTTGTTACATTTAAATGATGTGTGTATTTGTATATCATATCTTCAAAGAAAAGAACAGGTATATAAAGTAAATAAATGATCGAAAGGTCTGAATCACAACACAACAAGCTATTCAGTATAAACTCGTCTCACAGAAGGTGTTTTTAAGAGGAGGGGGGGGATTTGAGAAAAGAAAAAGAAAGATACATTTTTTTTCTGGCCATGATAGATGTAACATTTATGATTTAAATGAGCATGCTATTTTCAGCAGACTGGATTAAGTAATAGCCAAGTGGTAATAGCAAAATGTTGACAGAGAATTTCATTAGTGTTCTCTGAATGCATTTAAAGAAATTTATTATGCTGCTTTTTAATTGTTCTCTTTGAATTCCAGTGCCATTTTGCATGATAAAAATATTGTGGTATAACAAAAGAACAACAAATTTATAAAATAAAGAAAGAAATAGACAAAGTTTAGAGCAACCGGTCAGGCATAAGCTAAGCAAAGTCAGGGAACTGTGTATAATTTTACAGCTGTCAGTTTGAGGCATACAAGAGAACTATACGTTATTGTCTGTACAGTTGAATGTTTTATGGTATGTTAGTAAGAGTCAAAATTGTTTGTTTCATTCAAGAGGTCAAACAGCATTGAGAGGGACCAGTCTGTTTGAAATTTATGATGACTGCTGTTGATTTCAGCATTATGCTCTTCAGTTTTGTATCTAATTTTTCAGCTCTCTGAAAGCAAAAAATTTGTGATAAATGTAATTTATTTCAAATTTGTGAACATTTTTTTTAGCAAATATTGCCATGAAGCCAGAAACCATGTCTGTCCTGAATCCATGGTCTGCTCCAAATAAGACAAGATTTTCGTTTAGTTTTGTATTAAAAGCATTAGAACATCTTTTCATTCAACAGAGCCACAAGGCACCCTTTCATTTAACAACATTTTATTTTGCCAAAATAGCAATGTGTGACCACATCTCCACAAAAAAAGAACATAAATTATTTCCAGATCCTAGATGTGGAAACAGTTGCATAAATGTAGAAAATTTACTGTGTTTGAAGGTTACTGTGATACTGAATTTCCTATAATCACTATGAGACATTAAACCTTTACAGTTCATAATACTGTACAAACTTGATGTCATGTAATTGATTTTTTGCCAAATGGTTGTGCTAAAAACCACTAGTTTAAACTGTGTAATGTATATTTATATAACACAATTTATGTACGTATGTAGTCTTTAACTATTTGTTTGACTTGCTCTGTACCTGTTAATCATGAGCATGCTGTACAATTATGATAGCAGTAATAGCCTGTGTCAAAGCATGCTCGTTACACTTAAGCTAATAAAAGACAAACAAAACAAAACAAAAAAAGAGGGGGGGGGGGGTTGCCATGACCATACATTAATATAGGATAAATATAGTCAGATACATACGTTATAACATGAAATCAGAAATAGGTAATACAGATGCACAATAATAATGCTAGTCCACAAAATATATTTAAGGAAGAAAAATGTATAAATCATTTGATAAACACAAGTCTTACATACGAGTTATTATGTATGAGCATGATAGATATTTGATGTTTATGTATGCATGTGTGTGTTGTGTATTCACATTCATTTTTTCGTTTTCAAAAATACAAAAAGAAAGAAATTATTTTTTAACAAATTGCACAAACCTGAGTATTCAAAAGTACCTGGAAAGTGTTTGGTGCTGTTAGCACCACTGTCGCAGGTGTGGGAAAATGTTTCTGCAACAAGTGTACCTCAGGCACGGTGACCCTGCCTCGCATGTGCTTTGTGGACCCTGTACGTCACTGTGACATCTGTATCAACATCACCAAGAAGGAGAATGAATTCTTTGACAGACACCTCAAAGTGCTCTTAAATGGTGAGAACTGTAGGCAGTCTGTTTTTTCTTGAACAGGCTGAGTGGATTGAAGAACAACAACTTTGTATGTGTGTGGAGGGGTTCAGGAAATAGAGGCAGGAGAAAGTTTTAGTAGCTCTGTTTTCTATCATAACATCAGTGTTATGGAAATATATAATGTATGTGTTTGTGTTTATTTTCCAATCTTTCTTTCAGATTGTTATGAATTTATATATTTTCATTTGTTGTTTGAATGGATTTTTCTCTTGACACACGTTCTTTTGCATTCAGTTCAGTTTTATGTTTAGTCTAGATTTCTCTGTTCTTGCATTACAAAGCTTAATTGGTCTGTTAAGTTTAGATTTTCCCTCAATTCATGGGCTGGAATTCCAACATGTACTTGAATATATATATGCAAGTGGGCTTTTACATGTATGGCTTTTTTTTTTTTTTTTTTTTTTTTTTGTACTCTGCCTTTAAGACAGTATTTTTTTTGTTTGTCTTTTGTTGGGGTTTTTTTTGGGGGGTGCAGTTGCTGGATATTTTTGTATTTCCATAAGCCACCAAATACTGGAACAGTTTATAGGATCTTTAACTTGTGTATGTGATATTCTGCATGAAGGGGATACATGTTAAGGCACTAGCAGGTCTGCACATATGTAGATCTGAGAGATTTGAAAAGTTTCCAGACTCTACCCAGTGTATGACAGTTGCACTTGTCATTTAGTCTTGATGACGACTATGATCTTGGTTATAATAAAGACTAAGGGACAACTCAGTTTCTGTAGAAAGTTTGTTCTTGAACAGGATTACATAACATGTTGTCAGAAGTTCTTCAGTTCTAAGGTCTGAAATCACACAAAGAAATGGAAGCAAATAAGCATTATTGTGTTGGCATTAAAAACATGTAACTGCATACTAGCTAAAGAGGTAAAGTGAGTCAAGAATCGGGGGGGGGGGGGGGGGGGGGGGATGGAGGCAATGTCAGACATTACTGTGGAGTCAACTGTACATTTTGTTTCTCTCTTTTCAATTTTGACTTGCCAGTACAGATGGCTTGAAATAATTGAAACTGAGTTAACATTGGCTGGTTTGGATTGAGAATATATTGGACAGGCCATGTATGAGGAAGCATGATTTCTTCTTACTCTCCATTCTGTTTCATGATGATGGTGAAGTGTTTTATTTTTTTGTAATTATAGCTAACATCTGATATTGAAACCAGTTACAATGTGTGGTTCCAGGTAGTGTGTTCAGTATCTTGGACAACAATAGTAACCCAGAGGAAGGGGAAGTCTTCACTTGCAGGCTTTCACAGGACCACAGGTAGGGCATTGTTTAATCCTTTCACTCAAGTCAGCCTATCTGCTGGTGGCAAAAAATTAACACTTTCACTCCAGCACCCTGTTCCCCCAGCTTCTTTTGCTTTGTTATCATAGCTGACAGTGCAGAATGTTGGTGAATAGGATGAGGCAATGCAAGAATGAAGTTTTAATCTTGCATTCATAGCTGCTAAATGCAGGAAGCTGGTGGACAGAGTGAGGGAGTCAAAAGAGTTACTATCTCACTTGATTATATAGTTTGCATTATGATGTGTTTGTCAGTGTCTGTGTGTGTCAGATTGGATCAGATTGAATTCGATTTTTGTCATGGTGATAATGATACTAATTCTTTTTGTATAGTGTAGAGTCCATGTCAGAGAATGCTTATTGCACTTTTCATAGATTGGGGGGGGGGGGGGTTTGTTATGTCAGTACTTTAATACAGACATGGTCAGATACACACATGGAAACATCACTGCAGCATGCTGCTAGTATAAAGGGTACATGAGAAGAAAAATGTACAGAACTAAATGTAAGTATTTCTTATACATCTGTATGAACTTATATTTGCAAGCTTCCTCATGAAAACACACATACATGGCAATAGCACACTCACATACACACACACACACAGACACACACACAGACACTCAGACACACACACACTCTTGAGGTTTTTTTTATATTTTTTTTTACTGATTATGATGACTTCATCTTCTTGCTGTTTAGTTTAGCCCTTCATATAAACTAAACGAACAGTGTTTTTAGGAGTATTTGTTGCCTGGAAAATTTTTCTGTCAAACATTTAAATGCAAAATTGCCATCCTTATGATAGTGACATGGAATGGTCTGCAGAAGTCAGCCATTAGGTTTTGACTATATGTAATTTCAGTCTCTCAGATTGCCCCAGATTGCATAAATTTCAAAATTTTTATGAGGAGCATGTCCCAGGACCTCCCTTTTAGTTTCAGCTTATTTCATTGTAACTGATCTCTTCCCTGGATTTACTTTTCTGTATTTTTTGTTTTAGTAGTACTCTTCTCTGTTACAGAAAACTGGAATTTGTGGGTGAGCAGTCCAAAAGAGAGTCCATTCCTATGGATAAAATAGAGAGTGTTCAGATCATGGCATCCGAGACTGACCAGCAAGGTGAGTTGGCCAAGATTTACTCAAAACAAAAGATAGGTTATAGTTGTTCGTATTATGATTTATGCTTGTGTGTTAGTGACTAATGTAGTCTTGTGAATACTTGAGAATTTTAACCTTTTGACTCCCGCGCCCTATCCACCAACTGCAAAAACTTAATCCTTTTACTCCCTTATCCTATCCACCAGCTTCCTGCAGGAAACAGGTGGATAGGGTGAGGGGGTCAAGGGGTTAAGTTTTTGCTTCACTCTCATGGTTGACATAGCAGGATGCTGGTGGACAGGGTAAGGGAGTCAAAAGGGTTATGAGCATCAGAAAATCAGTTCCAACATGAGTCTTCTTATGGTTTTGAATTTTTTTACTGAGCTTACTGGTTGACAGACCTCTTGCTGTCATAAACAGTTGAAATATGAAATAGTTGACTTGGTCTTTTTGAAAGGTTAGGAATTGTGGTGCAATGGACAGCCAAAAGCGAGGCATTTTGAAAATACATTGTCAGCAGTTTAGGTTAATGCATATGTGAACAGCATTAACCTAAACTGCATACTGTGTGTGACATTGTCAGCAAAATATGTAAATGCTTATATGAATAGTTATGTAGTTATGCAAATACAAACTGTACGTGGCATTCTAAAATACCATCATTTACAACAAATGTTCATAATAAATCATGAAGCATGATCATTGTAATGCATACTAAAACAAAATATAGTTCTGTAGACTTTTCATTGATGTGAAAGCCTATGTGCACAGCAAATTGAAATGATTATGGAGGACAGTGAAAAAAATTTTTTGCACTATTGTACGGATGATACTTTAAGCCATGGATGGATGACTGATTCTATTTCTAATAAATTTTCTTATGAATTTGATTGAAAAATTTTCTTTTTTTTTTTTTACTTTGAGACAGCCATATACATGTACTGTTGAGCTTGTTTACAGTTAACATATCAGCAGAGATCTATAGACTTATTTGACTGATGAAATCTTGTGTATTCTGCAGCAGTGGACTCAGGTTTGTTATGTCTTGAAAATCATTCGTCTTCACATGAAAAGAAACCATTTTATGTGAACTAGCATTCAGTGTTCATACTCATTTTGTGATATTAGATATTCAGTTTTCATACTTATTTTGTGAATAATTTGTTCAGTTTTCATACTCATTTTGTCAATCAGTCATTTAGTTTTCATACTTTTATATCAACCAGTCGTGTGGTCTTTATATTATATGGTACATATGTGCATTTCCTTCTGTTACTAGTACGTGTTTGTATGTATGAGGGAGGTGGGTTTTCTCTTCCCACAACTTTTTGCTTTACATGTTGTCTGCATTCAGTAATCTTTCTTTATTTTTATTTTTAATGTGTATCCTCATAAATATAGAACCAAGGTTGTCAAGCTTTTTTGAGCGAACAAACATTTTCTGGCACTGTTTACTTTACTTTACTTATCTGTAAAGTTTCATTAAATGAGTAAACATTTTCTAGCATCGTGGTACCTTACTAAATATCTGTCAGTTTTTTCATTATTGAGTGAGTGGGTTAGATTTTTTTTGATCAGGAAATTATTTATCAATGTGTAATTCGACTTGACATTTAGTATTCATCTGCAGAATTGTGCATGATTCATTACATCTGGTCCCACAGCTCATTATATCCTGATGTCACTCTTTGTGTGATTTCAAAAGAAGTACTTAATGCTTAGGCCAAAGCTGTATGATATTGTTTGTTATGCGTTTGACATTCCTGTGAAAAAACATTACTTAAAGAATTAATTAAGAGTAATTTTGGTAGGATATGTGTTTATCATAATAGTGCAAACTTAGTATTACTTTAATGATTTGGTGTTTGTTGTAATACTGCAAACAGTATTACTTTAATGATTTGGTATGAGCCTTTCTTTGATTTGAAAAACAAAAACGTGTAGCTGTCCTTTTGTTTACTGGTTGATTAAGTCTGTCAGTACTTGTACAGTGCTCTTTTTTTGAACACCTATGTAAATATGAAAAAAATGAATACAAGTCATTTTACATTTCAAATCAGATTGTAAAGTTCTTGGATTCTTGTCTTTGACATAAATACAAAAGTCTTTGTATACCACAGCTATAAACACAGCATTGCTTGCTACTGGTTTTGTTGCTTTGTTGATGATGTCTATTGTGCATCATCATAGTAAGCAGAAAGTACATACTTTTAAAAAAAAAAGATAAAAAAAAAAGTCGCTGCATTCTCTGTTCTGATGTGCATGATGCTTTCATTTTTCCCCCTCAGTATTTGTGACTGTTGTTGAAAGAAAACAGTATGAAGTACTGTTGTTTTAAATGATGCTTTTTCCCCCCATACATTTGACAGTGAACAGAATATGTCATATTGATAATTTTTTTCTCAGCTTAACACATAGATGGATCTTACAATTTGACTGATTTATGTTGAGTAAGCTTTTTTCAGAGAATTTTATATTTGGTTTATTTTACTTTTCTGTCCCTGCAGCAGTTCACAGATGAGTACACATATTTTGGTGTGGCTCATTGCAAAGTTACACTTGTACTTGAACAAACTGTTGACATTAAACAATCTTGTTCAAGACACTAAATGTGCAGGAATGATAGTGTGGAATTACTTTCTTTTATTTGGTATGTTTGTGGTTGTTGTCATGAGTATATGTGAGTGTATGAATAAAGATTTCACAAAATACGCATAGCTTTTATATGAATACTTGCTGATAAACACCTGAACAAGTTAGTCAGAATTTTTATGATTTTGCTTTTGTTCGATTAAATATGGGTAAAATGTAGAAACAGTAGTAACATTTTTCATGTAATAATTGCTTCTGTTACTTCAGTTTTATTCAGTAGAAGTTTTACCAATCTCCCACCTGTTTATGTGAATGAAAATAACTTGATGTACTCTTAACTATATGTTTATCTGCATGTTTGTGCATATCTCATAATCTGTGTCTATGTGTCAGATGGGTTTTATCTCCTTTAAAGGAAAAATACCACTTGACCATGTTATTCATTACAACAAATTAATAGAAACCATGATTCCCTTTGGCTTGGTGGAGTGTACTGTCGCCAAGTTGAGTTGTAGGGAAAATGCCACTAAAACAGCTTGAAGGTTACAACAACAGAAAAAAAAAAGGAAAAGAAAAAGCAGTTTGGAAAAAGGGAAAGAAAAATGACATGGACACAGTAGCTGGAAAGAAAAAAACAACAGTAGCAGTAATAAACAGCTACAACAACAGTAGAAAAGATATATAGAGAAAAAAAAAGAAACAAAACTAAGCAAAAAGAGGAGGAGAGACAAAGGAAACAATTTAAGAAGAAACGCTGAAAAAAAGTTGAAAATAATTGAAAAACAACAACAAGAAAAACAATAGAAAAGAGAATGAAAAAACAAAATAAAACTAAACACAAGCAAAAGAAAAAGAGGGGGAAAGAGAAGGGAAAGGATTTGAGAAGAAAAAAAAAGCAGACGAGAAAAAAAGAACAACAAAAATCCCACCAAACTACAACACCAATAGAAAAAAAGAAAGAGAAGAGAGAAAAAGACCTCCTGAAAATGTTTGTTTTTAGAAAACAAAACTATACAGAAGTCAGTGTAAAATAAATGTGTGCGTCAGTAGACAATATACATAAATATATAAAATGATACACCGCCCGCCCACACGCATGCACACACGCACGCACGCGCACGCACACACACACACACACACACACACACACACACAACACACACACACCCACACCCCACACACACACACCACACACACACACACACACACACACACACACCACACACACCAACACACACACAACACCACCCCACACACACACACACACACCCACACACACACACACCCACACACACACCCACCCACACACACACCCCAACAACACACAACACCCACACACACACACACACACACACCACACACACACCCCACACACACCACACACACACACACACACAAACACACACAACCACCATGAGTCAATGATAGACACACCACTACTTCAACACCAACTACGATATACACACATCGATCATCACACAAAATCCCTCGGATTCTCTCTCATCTTCATGATATTGACAGCATTCCCTCTTCTACACATCGTATTTATCATCACTTTTGGATCATCATTACAATCTCTCTCTCTCTCTCTCTCTCTCTCTCTCTCTCTCTCTCTCTCTCTCTCTCTCTCTCTCTCTCTCTCTCTCTCTCTCTCTCTCACTCTGCTGCTGGTGTTACATCACTGGTGTGGCAAAGTGGCTGACATAGTTTTCAGAATCACTTGAATAAATCTTGCGTAGTTTTCTGACTTTCAGTGCTTGTTTGTGGTAGGGCAAGACAACATATAGCAAGCTTGGCCTTTGGGAAACAAAGACCTTATTCATACAAAGAGGAATTGGCTATGAGCAATAGGAGATTTTATAGACAGTGTTTTACAAGATAGAAAGAGAACAAAGTGGACAGGGAAAATAAGAAAAAGTTTATTTTTTTCCGGAAATTTCCTGCAGGTTGGTTTGTCGCAGATGGATTCCTCTGTGTGTATGTGTGTGTGTGTGATATATGTATAATTAGTTATTTCTTTCTACACATGTTACCTGTCTCCCATTAGTATCATCAAGTTTGATGGTATACGCTGCAACAGATGTCTCAACAACTCTCCTCCGCTTACTCCGGTCTGGACTTTTTTTTTGCTACCTCGTAGACCATTGAATAGATATATGTCAATATACGTATGTATACATGGGCAAAACAGCATGCACATACACACTGAGAAAAATCCAGGACACTTGAAAAAATGTAAACACACGCACACACACGCACACGCGCACGCACACACACGCACACGCGCGCACGCGCGACACACACAACGACACACACGCACACCACACACACACACGCACAACACCACACACACTTTTTCGTGGTGTTCTGATTTTTCTCGTTTGTATATGATTGTAGCTTTGCCCGCTCTGCTCAGGTGGTATGTGGTTGCATTTCTTTATGCTCCATCTTCAGTGGACATGGAGCGACATTGAGGCTGGATGTTTTCATGTTTCCATAGGCCACTAGACATTGACACACTTGCAGGGTCTTTGACATGCGTACTTATTGTTCTGCATGCCTGTACACACAAAGGGAATTTAGGCACTAAGAGTTTGGTATTCTGCATGCGTATACGTACTTCCAAACTGGAAATCTGACATCTGAGCTGAATGTCTATTGTCCTCGTCAGTGATATCTTGTATGTAAATCTATATCTATATCTATTATCTATTATCTGTTATCTATTTATCTATCTCTCTGTCTATCTCTCTATCTGTTTATCTAAATATCTCTGAATATGTTTATCGATAGATAGATAGATAGATACATAGATAGATACATAGATAGATACATAGATAGATAGAGATGTACATATAGATGTATATATAGATATATGTATTCAGGCTGTTTTCTTCTTTAGTTGTCTCTTTGGAAAAAAAAGGAAGAAAGTATTCAAGTTGACACAGGATAATAATCTTAAGTTCACATGTGTTTAACATAAGCATAAAAAATGAGAAAAAAAATGATGAAACTCTAACTTTGTTGATACATAATAAGGCGGTTATATTTGGAGATGCCTGTTAAAAAAAAAAGTGTCCAAAAATCTGTATTGGATCCATATATGATTTTAGTAAGAGGTCCAGTCCAGTAAGACGTTATCATATCATAAGTGTTTATGTTTTGGGATCACAGCAACTGAAAATGTTGAAAAATTTTTGAAATGTGTCATGAAAACATCCATGATGAACAGAGTTTGATAATGTTGTAGGTTTAACCAGAAAAAAAACATCTGTTTAAATTTGACAGAAATTTGTTCTCTTAGATCACATCATGAACCTATAACACATAAAACCTAACCTGTTTGTTGCCCATGTTTAATGTTCCAGTCTCATGGTGGTGTCAGCTGAGTGTTTCATAGAGCCTTTTCCCCACGGCCCTCCTACCCCATCCCTATTTCAAGATCTTGTCAGTACATAGGGTTTTGCGAAGGTTCAAGGAGTCTGCCAGATAATTACTGGAAGGTCTTTGTGGAGCGCATATGGACTTGTCCGAATACAGTGAATCCCTCTTGAACAGCTTAGAACTTGGGAGAGGATTATTGTCAGTAAGGAGGAAATTGGACAAGCTCAGAACTTGGGAGAGGATTATTGTCAGTAAGGAGGAAATTGAACAAGCTCAGAACTTGGAAGAGGATTATTGTCAGTAAGGAGGAAATATTATGTCATGAGTGTAGTGGTGTTTGTATTAGCACAAGCTGTCCATTTTTAGTTTAGTTTTGTTTCATTGTGCGCTAGGTAACCGGCTGGGTACAGGAATTGCCATTCGCTACACAGTGGGCACTGCGGCCAACTCTGAGGTGGAGATTGTCAAGATGACAGTGGAGGAAGGACAGGGCAAGAAAACAGCTATGGCATGGATTGCTGCCATGCAGAAAGTAAGTAAGGATGGGTTTGTGTGTGTGTGTGTGTGTTGTGTGTGTGTGTGTGTGTGTGGTGTGTGTGTGTGTGTGTGGTGTGTGTGTGTGTTATGCGTGCGTGTACGTCATGTATGAGAGAGAGGAGAGACACATATCATTCAGATGACTGTGAAGGAAGACCAGAGCAAAAAAGCAGTGATGATGTATGTGTGTTGTGTGTGGTTTTGTGTGTGTGTGTGTGTGTGTGTGTATGTGTGTGTTGTGTGTGTACATTTGTGTGTGTGTGTACATTTGTGTGTGTGTGTATGTTTGTTTGTGTGTATGTTTGTTTGTGTAAGTTTATGCATATATGTGCAGGTATGAGTGTGCATACGTATGTTCATGTGCGTGTATGTGTGTTTATATAGACTGTGTGTGAATTCCAATAGCCTAAATACTAGATATGATTTCAGGCTTTTGAGAAGGTTTTTGCAATATGCACAAAGATATTGTATGGGCATATATTCAGAGCATACAGGGTCTTGCAGCAGATTGTCCCTGTCATTAAAAGCTTTTATGTCAAGTTCATTTGCACAGTAGGAAACAGTGAAGGCAGGAGTAAGGCAAGGGTGTGTAATGTCAGCACTGCTCTTCAACATGGTCATAGAATGGGTGATGAGATGAACGACTGAGAAACAATCATTGGGCATCAGATGGAATCTGTCTTCAGTAGAGGAAGATCTTGGTCTCCCACACTCACCAACACATGCAGGAGAAAATGTCCTGTCTTATCATCTTCATGCAACAAGTAGGTGTATGATCAACCAGAAGGAAACAGGTGATGACACTGAATCCCCTCATCAATTCAAGTAGATGGAACAGGCCAACCCACAATCAAAGAGTGCACTTACCTTGGCAGCACTCTCAAACATGATAGAGAATCAGGCAGTGATATCAAGAGCCTTCTCAGCAAAGCCAAAAACACCTTCAGAATGCTGAACAATGTGTGGAGGTCCCCACAGTAAGCATCACTAGGCTAAACTGTACTAGAGCTTTGTCCTTTCCGTCCCACTTCATGGCTCAGAATAATGGAGGATGACAGAAAGTGACCTTACCAAGCAATCAACCTTCACGCAAAGAACCTCCAGGCATTCATGAGAAATTTCTGGCCGAACACCATTTTCAGCTAGCTACTACTTACCCAGTGCAATCAAGAGAGTATTTGCCATATTATCTTATAAAAGCAATAGAGATTGATTGGGTACATCATGTGAAAAGTACAGGAATGAGAACTTGAAGCCCTGAAACACACTTCGGATACTATACAGAGGTTGGGCCAAAACAGACAGAAACAGAGGACCTTCATTGTTGCCCTATATGCTAGTGGCGTAATGGACAATAAGTAAAATCATAGATGTTTTTCAGTTGCAGTTTTCAAATGTGATTTTCATTATACATATTACATGTGCAGAAAATTCAGTACCTAGAAATATATGGTGTCAGACTTAAAGATTATGATTATACATAGTCATTGAGTTTTTCTGCGAACGCTTTTGGTGCCAGACTGTACCGGCCTTCGTTGTTCCTTTGGTCCCATCAACCGTGTGGAGAGGGAGGAATCTGCTGCTTGTCTACAATATCACCCTGCTTTGGCTTGTGCCCTGGAGAGGTCATTCCAGCTTCACCTTGTGGTGTCAAAACAACAAGGGAAGCAGCAGTCTACTGGTCATAAGTTACAGCTCAACCGCCCACCTAAACTGGACAGCCCTCGGCCAAGTTAGTGCTGTCCCACCACAGTCTGCCTTCTTCATTGGCATATGAAGGCAACCATCCAGTATGAGGGCAGCGTCAAGCCAGGCTGTGCCCTTGCTCCCAACCTTCTTCGGCATCTTTTTCTCCATGTACCAGAAGCATGCTTGTGAGACTGCAGCAGGAGTGTGCCTACACACCAGGCCCGATGGGCAACTCTTTAACCTCACAAGACTGAAAGCAAAGACAAAGATGCACAAGACCTCCTCTTTGCTGATCACGCGGCTGTTACCTCACACACTGTTCAACAACTCCAATGCCTCATAGACAGATTTTCCCAAGCCTGCAAAGACTTTGTTTGACCATCAGCCTGAAAAAGCCAGACGTGCTGATCCAAGACGCAGACACTTCACCTGTCATCACCATCGACAACTACAAACTTGGTGTCGTCCACCATTTCACATACCTCGGGTCCATTATCAGCAACAATCTGTCCCTCGATGCCGAAATCAACAAGCACACTGGCATGGCTGCAGCAGCCTCAGGCTGACTTACTGCTCGCATCTGGGAGAACCCAAAGCTGACCGCTCTGATCAAGCATCATCAGCACTCTACTGTATTGCAGCAAAACATAGACAACATATGCCAAACAAGATCAGAAGCTGAACAGCTTTTGCTTGTGCTGCCTTCGCCACATCCTCAGCATCAAGTGGAGCAACAGAATACTGAACACCTAGGTTCTAGTTTGTGCTGGTCTCCATATCATGCACATACTACTCAGACAGTGCAGGCTGTGCTGGCGTGGCCATGTGTATCGGATGGAAGATGGATATATCCCAAAGGATATCCTTCATGGTGAACTAGTCTCTGGCAAGAGACCTGTTGGCTGCCCCCAGCTACAAGACAGAGATGTCTGTAGGCATGATATGAATTGAATGTTCTGGACATCAGCACAGAGAGCTGGGAAGACACAGCAGCTGACTGCAGCAGATTGTGCAGTGTGCTCCAGAAACAACTTAGGTCGGGAGGAAAAAAGGATCCAGACCTTAGCTGAAGAAAAGAGAGTGAGGCGGCATCCATACATGCATCCAGTGTCGCGGAGACTGCCTTTCCAACATCAGTTTTATCAGTCACAGCTGACGCAGCTCCAGAGGCATCAACTCAGCTCAACACGCCACTAGGGTACATCATCCATAGTAGACATCAACTGACAGAGGCCTATTAGTCTTTGAGTTTTTGAACATAACTGGATTATGCAATCTAAAATAATGCTTTTTCCTTTAAGAACTGGAAAAGAATGAAAATAGATTATGTTCATACTTAGTGTTATATGTAGACAGCTTCTGGGCATAGTGAGGTAATGGTGGTGATTGTGTTTGTGAGACTGTCTTTTTTTTCTGTCAAGTCTTGTAAACTCAAAATGCTTTTTTTTTCTGTTACAGGCCTTCAAGATGATTTATGAGTCCAAGAATCCTTGAAACAGCAACCATAACACTAATAACAGCCTTATATTCAAGCCAGAGCAACAACTTCTACAACAAAAGAATGGAATAGCCCCACTCACCCCTTTTTTATGTGTATGTGTGTATGTTTTTGTTGTTGTGGTTGTTTTTTTGTTTCTTGGGTTTTCTGTTGTATTCTTTCTTTTTTTTTGTTTGTTTGTTTGTTGTTTGTGTTTTTTGTTTGTTTGTTTTTTGTTTCTCTGAATTCTTGGACACAAACTTCAAATTCAGCTGAATATAATGTGCACTGCTTTTTTGAACAGTGAGTATGATAAAAATGTATGTGTAATGTCACATTGAAGGAAAAATAGAGCTCATATTCACCTGTCAGTTGGCACATAATGTTAGTAATTAGGTTTGTTGTATTCAGTTAGAGATTATGACGGTGATGATTGTTTTCAACAGGCAGTCTGGATTTAATAAAAGCTATGAAACATTAGGGGGAAAGGTGAAGCAAGAAAAGGGGAGAGAGAGGAAGAGTGAAAAAGAAGAGTGGAAAGGAAAAAGAAAAAAAAATTGACTGGAGAAAAGAAGGATAGTTTATTTAAGTTTACAGGATTTAAAACAGAAGTAACAAAACACTACAAACCACTTATCGGTTATCATTACAATTCAAAAACATTATTATTCAGATTGGTTTTGATGTTTGCTTAATATCCATTGTCGAGGTTACTGTCCATTGTACCATTAGTACTTAAGGCTGATAAAAAGATCCACCACCCTTTCTGTTGTGGGCCAGCCTTTGTGTGATAATCTTAGCGTATTTGATGTTTACTGTTGTCGATTTTACTTGTATAATGACATGTGCAACTTAAAAAACAACAGGTCAGGTTATTTTAATGTCTGTTTCTTTGTTCTCTACCAGTAAAGCAAGATATGGACAAAATAACAATTAGTCATATTTGTCGAGATCAGCATCACTGTTGTCAGGAAGTTCAAATAATTTCGATCTTTTGTAGCCAGTTTTAATCCTCAGTGTTTGTGTCTTTGTTTTTGTTTTTTTTACTGATTGAATGAGTTTTTCTTATTATTAGCTTTTTGTTGTTTTTTTCCCCAGTTGAATGAGTTTTTCTTATTACTGGCTTTTGTACATGTTGGTAAATGATTTATTTTAAAAAAGTGTAAAGATTTATACTCTGTCAGCGATTCAGTTATCTGGTTACAGAAGTACAGGACAGTAGCAGTTGTGGTTGGTTTCAGTGAAACATTGGGATTATGAAATGTTTTGTTTGCTTGTTTTTGAGAGGGTGAAACAGCAGAAGCCGCTTCTTTTACATGTATTGTTAATATGTAATTGAGGCCATTTGATGTTGCAAATCGTTGTTGCCAAGTGGGAAAAAATCTGATGATTGTAACTTAAACAGCTACATTTCTGAGAAGAAGAAAGAGGTGTGTGCGTGTGTGTGTGTGTGTGTGTGTGTGTGTGTGTGTGTGTGTGTGTATGCGCGCGCATGTGTGTGTGTGTACATGTGTGTGTGTGTGTGTGCGCACTTGAAAATTAGAAGAAAGTGATTACATACATGTGTGTGCTTGTATGTGTGTGTCATTTGCAAGAGTGAGTGCAAATATGTTTATGCGTGTGTGTGTGTGTGTGTGTGTGTGTGCATGCATGTGTGTGTGTGTGTGTGTGTATGTGTTTTGTTTGCATGCCCTTATGCACATGCAAATGCTCATGTGTTTATGTGTCATGTGTGTGTTTGAATGTACAGAAATTGTGGAGGGGGGGTGGTGATGTAAATAATAAAAACAGTTGTATATATTTGTATATATTTTCAGAAATGTCAAAATACCTTGTGTTGAGATACGTTCATGATGCCTATGATTTGCCATCATGTTCACCCCATAGCTGTTACTTGCCGATTGCTAATAGGAGGTAACTTTTTTTAATGACGGTTTTTGTTTCCAATTTATCTTTCGCACTGTTAAAGACACATTGCCCTTGCATTGCACATTTTGGCTCTCTGCATACCAGGATGCCACAGGAGCTATCAGTATCCTGTCACCGTGAGGCTACACACCAGAGAAGACATTGCACTGCTGGCAGGTCTCTCTGAAGGGGTTCATTAGTAATTGGCCTGATCCATCATACTTGGGACATTACTTGCAAGGCCTCCTGGTGATAGCAGTAATCACTAGGCTACAAAAAGCAGGCTTGAGTGAGTTTCTCTCCAGCATTTAAATTCTTCCAGCAACAGCCTGTGCTACAGCAAGTAGTATGAATTAAGTGAATATTTATCTGCTCCTGTTTTCATGAGCCAGTGTGCTTACTATTTTAACATTCTCTCTTTGTCAGTCTGTCTCTCTCTCTGTCTCTCTTTCTCTCCCTCTCTCCCTGTTTGTCTGCCTTTCTCTCTGTCTCTGTCTGTCTTCTCTCTCTCTCTCTTCTCTCTCTCTCTCTCTCTCTCTCTCTCTCTCTCTCTCTCTCTCTCTCTCTCTCTCTCTCTCTCTCTCTCTCTCTCTCAATGTCTAACATGTAAATTAAAGCAACAGGGTGATGAAAGAAAAGAGAAATGGATGTTGGAAATGGGGAACAAAATTGTTTTATAGTGCAATAATGGGATGGGTGTTTTTTTTTTTCATTGTTTAATCAAGTTGCACGAAGGAGCATGAGGGGATTGGCAGCCATTTACCTTATTCAGTGTATTTACGCTTGAAGTTTTAGTTTCTTTTATTTTTCATATAGTTTCTTGCATGTCACTCTTGTGCTAGTAGAGGAAAACTGTGTAAGCAGATAAACTGTATCCTTATTTAATCTTCACTACTAAGGTGTATGTGATTTTGCTGCACAGTATTTTGGTTAAATGTGTTTATGTTGTGTAAGTTAATTAGCAAACTTTATCATGCACTGTTTCATTTATTTTGGACCACATTAGTTGGTTTATTTAGTAGTTTTGATGTTTGTGTCTTTATTGTGATTTTCCTTGTTCAGTGGTGTGTTTGTATTGGTAAGCAAGCATAAATTTGTTCCTAAAGTACCTATTGCACCTCAAAATTATTTGTTTCGAAACGACATGAATGCAATATTGACTTGTGAATCACGATGCAGTCTTTATTTTTCAGTAGTAGTTAGTTTCACTTTAACTTACTGAAATATTTACCTCCATGGAGATGCCGAGGGTTCTCTTCAGTATAAATAGTATCCCCATCTTCTGGAAATTCTGTCTAGAAATTTCCTCTTTTCTGTCATTCTCTTTATTTCTGCCTTGCTTCTTTGTGTTCTCTCATCTTTTTCTATCATTTTCTGCCTTGCTGGTCCATTCACCTGTATGTATTCTATAAAGCCCTGTATATTTTTTCTAAGGATTTATAATCGGGTGCATGTAGTAAATACATTTCTGGCTCTAAGGAATTGTGATTTACAGAAGCAATTTAGGATAATTTAGGTCAGATTTTATATATGTTTTAGTATTCTTAGTTGTATTTCCATTTGTATTCAGGTTTGTTTTTTAACCCATCTGGTGATAAGTTGGATGGAATTGTCAACGCCAGGGGCATATCCTTAGATTATGTATGCAAATGCATTGACATGCGTACGTAATTTCCTTTTTCCAGAACTTTTTTTAACAAGGTATTGTTTACTTTTTGAGGTGGTTATAGCCCTGATATGCCTTTGTTCGGTCTGCAGGGCTTTAAACAACATGTAACAATAACAATTACTCAAATGTTATAAGATGATAGCAAGAAGAAGAAGAAAACAGTAACAACAGCAGCAATATTTTTGACACGTTTGCCAAAAGTGAATTGGTTTTCTAGAAAAAAAATGTTTACCTCCCTCTCTCTTTAACTTGTGGTAAATTTTGACAGATCAAATGCAATGCATGTGATAGAGAAAAATCTGCTTGTACTGCATATGCATACAGAATAATCTGCTTGTGGTGTCAAAAAGCAGTTCAGTTAGTCAAGGTGTGCCTGTACTCCAGTTTCTGTGTGTGACTTCAGCAGATCTAACTTTGGTCCATAGTTTCAGTATTTTTTGTGAAAGTATTTCTGAAAATCTGCTTTTGAAATTTGCCCACTAATGTCTTTATTAAACACAGTGTTTCAAGTGCTGCTGACCGAAATTATGTGCATTTAGAATTTCAAGGTGCTGTTGTTTGGATTGTCTCTGTTTTGTGTCTGTCCCAGTCTGAAAGGATTTAGAACTTGCTCATTTTTATTTCTACCATAGTGATTTTGTGTTTGTGGAGTTCATGTGTATGTTTGGCCTGTTTGTGTTATATAGGAAATATACATCAAAGTCGTATGATTTTCCTTGGATTTATGTTGACATTGGACCAGGCAGATGTCTGTAAAATTGAGCCACATACTTTGTTGACCAGTAATGTATACTGCTTTTGTCAGATATCACTATTGACATTTTTTTTTAAGTAACTGAAATCTGGTTTGAGGTTGGGATGTGTGCTAAACTTAGTAAGTGCAGTTTGGGGTATTGATAGCCTATGAAAATGAAAAAGGCTTTTCAGGTGGATGTATTTGTACATGTACAAAAAAGAGATTATAGTTTTGTGTGATGTCCGTGGTTATAAAAGAGATGTAAAGTCTCTGTGTGTAGCATTGGTGCAGAATTGTTTTGTTTGTTTGTTTTCTTCAAATATTGTTTGAATGAAAGTTTGGACCAAGTAATTTTATGTTTTTTATTTGAGAGAAGTGATTTGGAGATGTATCATTCAACCTCGTTTAACAGCTGTGAAACAAGGAGGGACATGTGCTCATCAAGTTTTCAAAAGAGTTTTGTATGCGTTAACATTTTAATGCTTGTGTATGATCCCTTTTATTGTAACTTCAATAATGAGGTGCTTCGTTCTGTGAATGTATATGTATTATGGTTAACTTTACTTTTCATTGGTCACACCGTAAATATATATATATTTTTTCTCTTTGTTCTCATTAACCACAGTATCTACATCTCTTCACCCACCCTTTTTCCTATCGTTTGGTTTTGTGAGAAAGCAGAGGTCTGTTAAAAAGAAAGAATGTAAGAAGATAAGAAAAGGTCTGTTTCTGTCTGTCTCCCTCCATCTTACTCCCCCCCCCCCCCTCCTTGTCTCTCTTCTCCCCTTGCATATGTGGTAAAAGATATGAAAACTTAGAAAAGATATGAAAATTTGAATAAAAAAAATTCAAAATCAGTGAACCCAGAAATAGACTTTCTGCAAGTTTCTAACACATTTCCTCATTGATAGATATTCTTTTCATGGGCGGCTAGGATGAGGCTGATGAGCTATACTTTACCAGCATGATTTCATACATAACAGCTGCATTCCTTCTCCAAATGCATAGATAAACAAGACATTTTTTCACATACTTGTATTTTATTTATCGAAACCTATTTACGCATCATGAAATATGTCACCCTGTTTGTAATTTAAGCCGAAGAAGAATGCCAGAGCCTTGATATCATGTCAACAGTGTCATTTGCTATCTACTATGCACTATTGTGTCATGCACTAGCCATTATTCAATTAAGCCCTTTCCTCATGGCTTCTGTCAGACAGCTGGTGCACAGTTGCAGGCTGTTTATGCAAGCAGAGCACTGGATGGCTTCAGGGTAACTACACTTAAAACTGTTATTACGTTTAAACATCACCATCAGTCTTACTCATGCAGAAAAGACGATATGAAAAGTTGTGATCCATTATGACTACAGTTGTCTGAGCGTTCGTCAGCCGGAGTCATCTACAGTTATGAACCCCTATAGTCAACTTGAACACTAACTGTGGTGAAAGGGTTAAAAGATACTGTGCTCCTGCATTGCAGTGTGACTGCATGGGTTATATACACATTCAGATCTGACCTGAGAAACATTTGATATATGTGACCTCCATTGTGCCCAGCAATGCATGAATACCTGATCCTGTTCAGAGTAGGGGAAAGTAATGCAGCAGTGAAGAGGAGATGGGCATCACCCTCATGAGTCTTTATTATCCCACTCATCTGCAATCTGAGAGCTATAGAACAATGTTTGAACAGATGCTGTGCTTGATGGCAGATGATGTGTAAAGAGGTAACAGTGATACTCATGACATGATATACATGCTGTCATGCTTGTTGTCTGATAGATTTTACTATTTTGTCTGGTCAGGTTGTTGAAACTGGAAACATTAATAGTTCCTGTGACTTGCCTGTTGGTTTGAAGATTGTAAATGTGTGGCATCATTGCAATAGTGATTTGATAAATTTGCATGTTCTGTTAACACTATTATCTGTGTAAGTTCTTGTGCCGTATAACTTTTGTATAACTGCTCGATTACCAAGTGCTGTTTATTTAGTTCACTGTCATTAGCACTTGTAAGCCTTTGTAAGGAGAAGTTTTGTTCAGAATATGCACCATCCTGAGTTTCCTCCAAGTTACTTCATATACAGAGTGACTTATTACACAAAATTGCTGCACATTCACTCACATATTATATCGAGGGTTGACAGCCAGAACCCAGTACCTCACTTTTTTGTCAATTTTCACTTTTTTACACTGAACTGTTGCTTTTGATGTGATCTTTCACTTGGTGGACTTTGTTCTCACCATGATATTGATTTTTGATCAGTTATCGATAAACCCAAAAACCAGTATCTCAAAATGTAAATATAGCCTCTCCCCGAAAACCCAGTTAAAAATCGTCTCCAGTAAATTATCAGAAAAGCAAGATACTTGGTTCTGGTTGTCAACCCTCAATATACACACATGCAAATACACTAAATCCTCACACACACACCCCACACACACACACACACACACACACACACACACACACACACACACACACACACACACACACACACATACACACACACACATACACACACACACACGCACGCACGCACGCACGCACACACACACTCACACTCACTCACTCACACACACACACACACACACACACCACTCCACACACACACACACACACACACACACACACACACACACACACACACATACATGCACACACATACACATACACACACACACACACACACACACACACAACTGACTAATAGCCCAATTATCCGTTTTAAACTTATATATTCTGTTTGATGATCAGATGCAGACTTTGTTCAGTCCTTAATTTTGTCTACAGTTTTTTTCTAAGATATCCCCACAGCAAGAAATGTAATTTTTTTAAATATCTGTTTAGGTGAAGCTTTTGTGTGTATCTCATATTCTGTTATCGATAATAATTTCTGTTCCACATTGTGTTAATGACAGTGATTTCTAAATAACAGTAAGATATACTGTTACGATTTTAAGGATGTATTTTAACTCCGGTAAAAGTATGTATAGGGTCTGCCTTCAGAATAACACTGTTCAGCATGCAGTTACTTAGAGTTTTGTAATAGTATTGAAACGAATACTAATGCATTAAGAAAGAATTGACTGTAAAAGGTTGAAGTAATGTGTGTATGACCTGACAGGAAAGAAAAGAATTAGCTCTACAGAAAAGGAGAGCTTATTGAGGGAGTGGAAGGAAAGGGGGGTGGAGGTGGAGATTACAACTGTTCATTGGGTCTGTTGTCACTCATTTATTTCATCATGATGCCTTATGATATGGGTTGTATTGAATGCATTATAGTATGATGTGTATATAATTATGTCAACAGTTTGTATTGATACTGCTTGTCATTTTACTGTTGACATGAGAATGGGCAATTTTGGAGATTAAACCAGCAGGAAAATGAGCTGCTTTTTGATGTGATTTGGCAGCTGCTGGAATGGATGTTATTACAAAATCTGTGTGTGTGTGTGTGTGTGTGTCCTATCCAAAAATTTAATTTGCGACCAAAAATTAAACATGATGGTCAAACCACATTGATATTTTCATTATAGAAACAATGATAACACACACACACACACACACACACACACACACACACACACACACACACACACACACACACACACACACACACACACCATCTTTTCAAAATAGATGTTTTCCCCTTGTTATGCAGGTTCTGTTCTTTAAGATCCATAGGTTAACACAAAATTACATTTATTAACATAGAAAGGTAACGGTAGTCAAGAACGAATAAGACATCATCCAGCCATCAAAGGTATGCTATACATAGATTTCAATAACACAGTTCCAAATTCATAGAATTTGATAATAATAATAATAATAGTGCATTTATAGAGCGCTTTCCGAAACCTCAAAGCGCTTTACATCAGTAAACCATACATATATAAACCAAATAACAGGCTACAATACAAACAAACTCATCAAAAACTATCCACAGGAAATCAACAACCACACAGACACACCAAATAATCTCTCTCCCTCTCACCCCCTCCCCGCCCACCCCTCTCCCCCCATTTTCAAACACACACACACAACACCCACACACACACAGCCACACATCGCACACACACACACACACACACACACACACACACACACACACACACACACACACACACACACACACACACACACACACACACACACACACTGGCATACACCCCATTGTGCACAATTTCATCCAGAATGTCAAGCAGGATCAACCCACTAGCCAAAATCAGGAAAAACACTGTTTAAAGAAGTAAGTTTTTAAACTTGTTTTGAAAGATGGTAGAGTTTTAGAGTGGCGGACGGACTGAGGCAACAAGTTCCATGTCTGAACAGCAAAAACTGCAAAGGCTCTACCACCGTGAGTTTCTCTGTTATATTTTGGCACACGAAACTTCTTGTCATCCACAGAAGAGCGGAGTGATCGAGAAGGTACGTAGACAGTCAAGAGTTCAGAGAGATAGTCAGGAGCAGTTCCAGAAATGATGTGATAACAAAGGCAGCAAATCTTGTATTTTATTCTTTGTTCAACCGGGAGCCAGTGCAGTGTCTGAAACAGGGGTGTGCAGTGCTGTGACCTACGTGCCTTGAAGATGAGTTTAGCTGCAGAGTTCTGAACTTGTTGCAAATGTTTGAGATGTTTCTGAGGGCAACCCGCAAGGAGTGAATTGCAATAATCTAACCTAGACAGAATGCATGCAGTAACTAACGTCTTGGTTGCGTCTAATGTAAGGTAGTGTCTAATAGAATTAATGCGTCTAAGTTCGATGTATGCAGCCTGACATGTTTTGATGATGTGCTGGTGCATGGAGAGATTATGGTCAAAGACAAAACCGAGGTCACGAACGCAATCAGAAAAAGCAATAGCGGTATTACCGACAGTAATAGTGGAAGGCAGAGAAGAAAGATCTGCAGGCAATGGAGAAACACGAAGGGCTTCAGTCTTGTCATCATTCAACTTAAGTCGATTTTCATACATCCAGGATTTTACTTCAGAAACGCAGTTCTGAAGAGACTGAACTAGATGATCGTAGTTAGTAGGAGAATCAGTATGATTGAGCTGGGTATCGTCCGCATACATTTCATGACGGATGGAATGTGAGTCAATAAGGTGGGTCAGAGGAGAAGTATACAATATGAAAAGCACAGGACCCAGAACAGAGCCTTGAGGCACGCCAAAATCCAAAGGCAGCTCAGAAGATTTGTTTCCGTCGACAAGTACGGTTTGCTTTCTTTCTGAAAGATAAGATCGAAACCAGTGTAAAGCAGATTTTTGAATTCCAAAGTTGTTTTCCAAACGGGAAAGCAAAATTTCATGGTCAATAGTATCGAAAGCAGCTGAAAGATCCAAAAGGAGAAGAATAGAAATTTTGTTTTGATCCAGGGAGGTCAAAAGATCATTGAGAATACGAAGCAGAACAGTTTCTGTGCTGTGCCCTGGCCTGTAAGCGGATTGGTGAGGACTAAGGAGGTTATGGGATGAGAGATAGGAGAAAAGCTGGTCTAGAATCAGACGTTCAAGCAGTTTAGAAAGAAATGGAAGATTGGAAATCGGTCTGTAATTTTTCAGGTCATTTTTGTTGAGGTTAGATTTTTTCAGCAAGGGCTTAACAATGGCAGTCTTAAATTCACGGGGAACAATTCCAGTGGTAATAGACTGATTCATGATGTTTGTAATGGTCGGCAAGAGAAGATCCACATGTTGAAAGAGAAGTTTGGTTGGAATGGGATCAAGTTCACATGATTTAGGGGGAGTCTTAAGAATGGTCTTCCGGACAAGGTCTTCAGAAACTGGAATGAAATTTACAAGTGGTGAGCCAGAAAACGACACAGTGTTTGAACCAGTACTTTGAAATGGTGGAAAACTGTCACGGATCTTGAGAATTTTCTTATGGAAAAAATCGGCAAAAATGTGTGGGAGCAGTTTGACATCGGACACAGTGGGAAGAGACACAGGTTTGATTTTTCCAAGAAGTGAGGACATATTGTGAAAGAGTTGTTTACAAGTGGTAGAACTGGACACTAGCGAAGAATAAAAAGCTGTTTTCGCGTCGTGTACGCAATCTGCAACCGTTTGCTTTGCTGCGTGATAGATTTGTTTGTGTACTGTTAACCGTGATGACTGCCAACAGCGCTCGGCACGCCTACGCTCTCTCTTCAGCTGACGAAGCTGATCAGCGACAGCGCCGTACCACGGGGTAGGCTTTCCGTCCCGGACTTTTCGTTGACGTACAGGCGCATGCTTGTCAAAAACAGCGGCAAGGGAACTGTTCAAATCGGACACTGACACAACGGTGGTCACAGACTGAGAAAGATCATCAGCGAACTTGTCTTGGTCAATTTTACTAATAGAGCGAGTGGACACAAGCTTTGCTTTACGTTTAGGCTTTTCAGCTGCTAGATAAGACAAAATTGAAAAATGGTCAGAAGAAAGATCATGATGGACACGAGTTGACAAAACAAGGTTATCGTCATCTCTACATATGACAAGGTCGAGAGTATTTCCACAGCTCTGCGTGGGTCCACTAACAGTCTGTTTAAGACCGTATATGTCAAGCTGATCAAGAAATTTTCTGGCATTAAAATCAGAAGTATCATTTACATGGATATTAAAATCACCAGCTAGAACAATACTGCCTTGACAATCAACACAAAAATCAAGAAAATCAGGTAATTCATCAAAGAATTGAGATGTTGAAAGTTTGTTTTTCTTGTTGGGAGGAACTCTGTAGAGCAGAAAGAATGCCACACGTTGCTGTTGGATCATCAAAATAAATTGAACCAGTTCAAAAGTGTCATGAGAGAAAGGAAAATTCGTTGTTGTTGTACAGTTTTCAGTGAGAGAAACTTTGAGGAGGATGGCGGTGCCACCCCCACACTTGACCTTGGCGTTTGGGGGTCGTGGGAAAGACAGCAGCTTGTAGCCTGGGGTGTCAGGTCGCGGCACTTCGCTTCGTCACCGGACTGACGAAGCCAGGTCTCAGTCAACAGCATGACGTCAATATCGTGATCATGGACGAAGTCGCAGATCTCGGAACGTCTCTTTGTGAAGATAGAGACTGAAAAACAAGTGTGTGCATTCCATAACTGTGTATTTTACTACAACACATTTGTATTCTAAAAGCCTGCAGTAGTTAGCAGCAAATCATGAAGACAGGTGAAAAGTTGAAAATTCATGTTTTCTTGGCATTGAAGGATAAACACATGTCCATAAGATGAACATGTTTCTCTATCATGAAGGTGTGTTCGCATTTTTCATTGACCATTACTTGTTTAGTTCCAAAAATTACAGACACAGTAACAGTTCCACAGAAAGTATTCAATAGAGTCTTGCGTTATTACACCACATACACTTTATCGTAGTTGCTATACCCATTGTGTTTAATATTATATTGGTGGCAGTTTATTATCCACCTTTATTTTTTCGTTATAGAAGACAGGTTCGGCTATCAATTCACTTGAAATCTTAGATGTTATGTGATTACAAAATATCATTTAGAACTGAAAAGTATCAGCCCAAAACATATTGTTGTTCATGAAATATGAGACAACCACTGGTCCACAGTACTTGATGTTATTAACAAGCGGTTGCATATCAGCTGCAAAACTTTTCCATTTATGATTTGAGATCTTAAATTTTCTTATCCATGTAAGTTTCAGAGCAAATATATATATATATATATATATATATATATATATGTATATATATGTGTGTGTGTGTGTGTGTGTGTGTGTGTGTGTGTGTGTGTGTGTGTGTGTGTGTGTGTGTGTGTGTGCTCTTAAATATGGTATACTCAATCCTCTTGGCTTTGTTCTTCTGGTGACAGTCTTTTTGCTGATTTTGTCCTGTTTTCCATTCCACACAAACTGCAAACATAACTTCTACAGCCATTGCATAAAATGATTTGGTGGATACAGCAGCAATGTCCACAAATGTTTAAGTTTAGATAATACAAGAGACTTTAAAAGTGCGACTTTCACCAATCCGCTGTTCAACTGATAGGCATTTGTTGGTAAGAACACTCTTCTTTTTCTTCAATGCTGTTTTAGTTTAGCCAATTCTGTTGGATATTTCTAATTTGCATCTGCTGCCTGGTGAGACAACTGTTCCCAGATATTTAAACATCAACTGATCTCAATGTTGTGCCATTTGCAGTTATTTTACATGAGGGGATTTCTTGCTTTTTCCACCAATTTCCGTGACTTTAGTCTTCTTTCTATTCAGTTTTAGCCCTTTATTTCTGCTTTCTATTTCTAACATATTCACAAGATTTTGTAGATCTTTTTCATTTCGTGCAATCAGAATGGTGCCCTCTGCATAATGAAGATTGCTTAACATTTTTCTTCCAACCCTTATCCCGGGGCTTTCAGTTAGGTTTCTCGTGATGGTTTCACTGTAAAGTGAAAACATATCTGGTGACAGAACACATCCCTGCCTAACCTCTCTTTTGATATTTTGGAAAGAGCTTATATCATTTTCCTTCTCTCATTGCTGCTGTTTGTTCCCAATACATATTCCTTATTAGTCTGGGATCTTTTCCATCAGTATTGAGATTTTCCAGTTGGTTGATCTATTATTTGTATCTTACCCAATCAAAAGCATGGTATAATCAACGAAACATAAGTACAAATCCTGGCTGGATTCGACTGACCTCTCTATGAGAGTTCTTAGGATGTTTATAGCATTAACAGTTTCTTTCCGTTCAACAAATCCACAATTCTCTCCTGCTAATTTTGTTTTGGTTTTGTTCCTTTTCCTCATTGTGATAATTCTTAATAGAATCTTCATCACATGATTCATCAAGTTGTTTGTATGATGAAGTTCGAATTCTATAGCCCTTGTTTTCTTTGAAAGTGCTATGAAAATTGATTTTGACATATCTTTAGCGATTTTTCCAGTGTCATAGATTTTATTTGTGAGGACTGTTACTTTTTCAAAACCAAATTAATCTAGAGCCTCAATCATTTCTGGTCCTGTGGCTTTTCCTGGTTTCATCTTTTTCAACGTTGCACTAACTTCATCTTTCGTTATTGGTGGTCCTTAAATCTTCTTTCTTATGAAGTGTTCCTCCTTTCTGTCATCATCAAAAAGGCCTTTAATGAACTCTCCCTATCTATCTAATGTCTTGACTTTCTCCATAATGATCATAATATCTTTAGATTTTAAGCAACCAGTTGATGTGCGCGTCTTTTTTTTTTTTTTTTTTTTTTTTTTTTTTTTTTTTTTCCTGTAGACAATTTCTTCAATGTTTCTGTACACAGACGTAGGGCCTGTTTTGTGTCTGTTTTCTATTTCTGTGCACTTTGTTTCTAGCCAAGCTTCCTTAGCTTCATTGCACCTACTCCTGATTTCCTTATGTATCTTTTTGTATCCTTCCTCTTTTCCTTTTACCCTCCTCCGTTCAACCATCAAGCCTAAATTTCTTTCGTCATCCAGTTCTTGATCCTGCATGTACAGGGTTTAAAGCAACACATTTCCTTCAATTTGTACAATAGACAAATAAATTGATATCATTATAAACTGTGGAGTCTGTTTTTCCTTTTTTTTTTTTTTTTTTTTTTTTTTTTAATGAAAACCAAAAACGTGTTAAATGCAAGCTACGTGCGATTTTCATGAGAACAGGTTACATAATACACACACTTGACAATAGTTATGGTCCCTGATATTTTCTACCGACAAAACCAAAACATTTTGTGTGTGTTTTGTCCTCTCAAGGTTGGACTACTGTAATCCTCTTTTGACTTACCTTCCCAAATAGATTTCAATGAATGCAGCCTAATGCTGTCAGACCTTCTAAATTTGACTTTTTTTTTTTCTTTCTATTCTCCTTCAGTCTCTCCATTTGTTGTCTATTTCTGATCGAGTAGATTACAACATAGCCATTCTGACGTTTTCTGCTATCTGTGGCTCTGGGCCTTCTCATCTGCTCCGCTCTCCCTCTGATACTCGACTTGTTTACCTCTTGTCACAACTAAGGCTTTTCCTATAAAGCCTCATCGACATGGAACAGACTCCCTGACAACCTCCGATTAACGATACTCTGACACCTCACCCCTTTTCAATCTGCCCTTAAAAGTTATGTTATTTCTCAGCAACATGTTTGGTTGTAGCGTGTGTGTGTGTGTGTGAGCGTGTGCGCGAGCAGCAGCATGTGTGTGTGTGTGTGTGTTATATTTTCATCCTTTACTTTTGAACCCCCCTGTTTTGTTTGTTTGTTTTTTGTTTTTTGTTTGTTTTTTATGAGCAAGTTCTTGCCCTCCTCGTGTCCCACGACCCCCACCATCTTTGCTCTCTGCCTCCCTGAAACCCTCCCCCCCCCCCCTTTTTTTTTTTTTTTCATCCTTTACTTTTGAAAAGATTTTAGTGAACTGTTTTAAGAAAGGGTTGACTGGCCGTGTCAGTTGTGATCTATCCATTAAAGTGCCCTGAGGAAGGCTGAAAAGCCGAAAGCTCGGACTTGTATCGGAGTACTTGTTGTTTTTTCTTTTTTACCTGAATGATTTTACACTCTATTATGAAAGGAAGACACTCATCGTTATATACGATCCAAGCACTCCACACTCCTTTCCTCCTCACTGGGTGCCTGTTGCTGTTATACTTACCCCCACTAAAGACCTCCTTTGCATCCTTCACTGGATCCAGCAACATGGCACCTGACCTCTTTGAGCCACTCAGACTGCTCAAAGGATCGACGGACAAGATCACTAGATTCCAGTCACACTGCAACTTCTTGACCCGGTGCATCGAACATCGCATCATCCCAAAAGGTATGACTCTAAAATTTGCTATGGATGCCCTGCCTAAAGCAGACTTTCTTAGAAATAATATCAAGGACACACTCTTTTCGGCCAACTTGGACATTGTGATAATGTGTAAAGACACTTACCAGACCCTGATTAAATCAGAAACCTTGACACTCCACCAAACCCTGTATGACATTTATCAGTCACATGACTATTTACAATATGAAATTATACGGAAACTGCACTTGGGATAGTACAGCAGATTACTACACAAATACAACCAGAAAAAGAACAGCAAATTCAAAAAACTTCTGGAACAACCTAACAATGCACAGATACCTCCACCCCTCAAACGTAAATGCCGTCGATTCAAAAGGCAACAGGGGACGACGGCCGACCCTTTGATGATTACCACAGCTGACCAGCACTGGGACTGACCGACACAGCAGACGGTTTTCAATTTATCCAAGTACAAACTTACTCCTGAACAAATCAAAGTTTTATCCCTGGGGCCCAAGTTCTGCCCGACCCCCCACACGTTGAACGACCAACAGCTAACGCAAGATGTACGCGAAGGGTGCAGAAAATTGCGCTTGAAGGAGCTGTTTTATGAGGATTATGAGTAAAATGATCCACCTCGCTTTTATAAGAAAACCTTTTACAATCCTCCACCTGGAAGGGACGCAGCACTGGATGCGTATTGCGACGTAATAGAAACATTAACCAGCACCTACCAAGCCAACAGCAAGCCCAGAAACAACTTGAGCAAAAGTGAACGAACGGCACTTAATGAACTTCGCAAAATGGTTAAGAACAGGACCATCCAGATAAGTAGTGCAGATAAAGGTGGGGCGGTGGTAGTTCAGAACACTGACCAATATGTGAAAGAAGCCCACAGTTGCTGAGTGATGGGACGCACTACCAACAGGTTGAGCGGGACCCCACTACCCAAATAGTTACCCTGTCTAACAGGATCGTCAAAGAACTTTTTAACCAGTGCTACATTGATAACAATACTCGTAAATGGGCCAGGTTAGACCCAGGCAATGTTAGAACAAATATTTTTACCACTTGCCCAAAATCCATAAAAGCCTTATTAACCCCCCCCCTGGCCGACCAATAGTCTCGAGTGTTGGGGAGCCACAGAAACTCTCTCAAAGCTCGTAGACCACTGGCTTAGAGACCTTGTCCCCAGACTACCGAGCTATATTCAAGATTCCACACAGGTTCTACAACTTGTCAGGGAATGGAACACCAGGATGGGCCACTTTCCTCCCGACACTAAACTGGTCAGCATTGATGTAGTAAGTTTGTATACCAGCATCCCTCATCCGGACATAGAACAGGCTGTGGCCCATTTTCTGTCCATATTCCCATGTGAAAAAGTCCCTCCAGCAAAAATTACTTTGAAAATCGTCAGACATGTTTTACAACGAAACTTTTTCACTTTTGAGGACAAAATATACCACCAAAAGTCGGGAACGGCCATGGGTACCTCAATGGCCCCGACGGTTGCCAATCTTTTTATGGGCTTTTTAGAAGGCAACCTTTTGGAGCAGAGTCCCATCAAAATTAACACAGAGCTCTGGAAGAGGTACATCGATGACATTTTATTGTTGTGGACTGGCACTGAGGCAGAGCTGGATCAATTCAGCCAGTATCTTAATTCCTTCCACCCCACTATCAAATTTACCTTGAACAGTTCCTACACCAGCCTGTCTTTTCTAGACATACTTCTAACGCCACAAAATGGATATATTTATTAGTACTGACCTCTTCACAAGAGAGACTGACGCTCATGCATACCTCCATTTTAAGTCCTGTAACCCACGCCACTGCATCAACAATATACCAGCCAGTCAGTTCTTAAGGTTAAGACGCATCTGTTCTCGACCAGAAGATTTCAATGCTAATAGCGATCACATGATGAAGTACTTTGCACGCCGTGGATACCCTCTCCCTCTCCTCCAGGCTGCTAAATTAAAAGCTGAAAACACCCTGAGACTTGCAACCTTGGCATACAAGGCTAAATGTAAGCACTCGAGAGTGCCCATCATAGTGACCCACAACCCTTTGAATCTTCCTCTGCGGAAATGGTTGAAAGAGAAACTTCCGATACTCCACAACAGCCACAAAATGACTAAAGCCATCCCGGTTGAACCTATAGTAGGGGAGAGAAACTGTAAATCTCTTAAGAATATATTAATGCCGTCTGTTCTTCCCCCCATTCCTACTGCCAACAAAGAGGCAGGGTGCTTCAAATGCAATAAAAAATGTGTTGTATGCCTAGAACATCTCCAGGAAACGGAGTTTTCCAGCTCCAGAACCACAGAGAAATTCACAATTAGAGAAAGATTAGACTGTGATAGCGAGGGTATCATTTATCTTTTATTTTGTGATAAATGTGCCCACACCCAATATGTCGGAGAAACAAAAAACTCCCTGAAGGTCAGATTTTATCAACACAGGTCGAACATAAGAAAAAACACAGGAACCCTAGTGACCCAACATTTTAATTCCAGTGGCCATTCCCTGTCTGACATGAAGTGTGTCATTTTAGAGAAAGTGCATGGCCAGAATCTAAGTTCCAGACTCAGAAGAGAACAATTTTGGATCACTAAACTACAAACTTTGTCCCCCCTGGGTCTTAACATCTTAGAGGTTTAAGAGCCTTATATATTCTTAGGCACAACAGTTCCACTTGGGCGTGCCTGCTGTAATCGGTTTTTGAGTATGGAGGGGCGCTCATCTGGAACACAGTATTGGGTGCTCTTCGCATCCTATATTTCAAACCCCCTGTATTTTAAATAATTTTAACTCTTTGGGTAGGAATTTATATATTAATTCATTTACTTCTCCTTTCATTCATTTTATAAATTCCTTATTTCTCATTCCCCCCTTCCCCTCTCCCTCTTTCTTCCGTTCTTTTTCTTCCTCTCTCTTTCTTTCCCTCCCTGCCCCCTTCTTCCTCTTCTCTCTTTCTTTCCCTCCCTGCCCCCTTCTTCCTCTTATCCCACAAAACATCGGTTCGCCAGAGAAGGGGAGTGAGGACATTCATTTGGAAGACGGGGCCCGCTTCCCCGCCAACCCCCCCCCCCCCCCCTCTCCTGTTTTTTTAAATTTATTTTTATTTTGTATTTTTATTTTTATGAGCAAATTCTTGCCCTCCTCGTGTCCCACGACCCCCACCATCTTTGCTCTCTGCCTCCCTGAACCCTCCTCCCCCCCCCCCTTTTTTTTTTCATCCTTTACTTTTGAAAAGATTTTAGTGAACTGTTTTATGAAAGGGTTGACTGGCCGTGTCAGTTGTAATCTATCCATTAAAGTGCCCTGAGGAAGGCTGAAAAGCCGAAAGCTCGGACTTGTATCGGAGTACTTGTTGTTTTATCTTTTTTACCTGAATGATTTTATATATATATATATATATATATATATATATATATATATATATATATATATATATATATATATATATATATTATAGGCCTATATACTATATAGATCTAGGCCTATGTGTGTTGTTCATCAGAACTGAAGTACAAGACGATGAAATGTGTGGATGAGCATATTAAATTGTGTTTTTCTTGGCTTTTGACTGGCCTAAATAAATTGTCAGGTAAGCCAGAGAGTGAGACGAGGATCGAGAGACTGCTGTTAATATTTCTGGATGAGCATTTTCCGTGCATAACCTTTCCGTTTTTGACTTTTAGTTGCGGAATGGGAAGGGGCACAAACGATGAAACGGCAAGGGAAACAACTCTGGCTGCTGCCCTGCGGTGTGCATGTACTTGCACCGTGACAAACAAAAACGAAGGCAAGTGTTTGTACCGAACTGAGTTTGGTGACGTTATCTGTTGTATCTTAACTGTTAGGTGGACATCTGTAGATCTCGCCCCAAAACACATTAAATTTTATGTTCCTCTGCATGCAAACAAGTCTATTGACAGCAAACGAAACAACTCACACACACACACACACAAAAAACTACTGACTAGACATTGGGGTGATTGGCCTATTCATTGATTGTTGCACTGAGTGACTGACGTGTTATCTGTTTTCTCGGAGCGCTGTGCTACCCAGTGTACCGTAATGGTGCACGTATCACGTACGTAGCCCAAAGAATGTAGGCCAACTATAGTGTTGAAGACCGATCCGTAACAGAATCGAGATCTCACTGACTCAGTGACTGGGAGTGGGACGTTACACAACAACTTGAGAAGTTTAACGTTTCGAGTAAGGATCAGTGGACTGACTTTCTTAGACTTTTAGCTTCTCAAGATAGCGTGTCTGCTGGAATACCAACTAGTCTAGTGATTAGCACTGTTACGCTGTGGTGTATTTGTGCAAGCCTGTAAAAATTTCTAGAGAATTTGGCCTTGCTGGCTAACGATTTTAGATGAGGACCAAGGAGTGATTTAACTAGTGCTGCCTCGGTAGGTTACCTCTTCATATGAAATGTTTGTTTTTTTCAGTTGGATGTGTTGGTTACTTCATTTGGATACGTTGGTTTCAACCTCTTTCGGGGACAAAGTAGTTAGTATTGAGCCTAACCTCCAACCTGGATGATATGCAGTGGATCACACATTGATATGCCACAGTCCTTTGATCTGTCTGGTTTGGGTGGCCGTAGTTGTAGCCTAACTCTTTTACTCCAGTTCCATATCCACCAGCATCCTGCATTGTCAACCATGTTAGCAAAGCAAAAAATTTGAGCCCTTTCATTCCATCACCCAATCCAACAACTTCTTGCAGGAAGCTGGTAGATAGGATGAGAGTCAAAAGGTTAAGTTTTTGTAGTGGAAGGATAGATGTGGGAGCCAAAGGGCTAAGCTATTACCAGCATAGCTCTAGCGGTCCCGAAGGCATGCAAGCTCCCTGACCGTGACTGGTGAGGATCCTTTGGGCACATGTTTACAGGTGGTCAAAGACAAGATCAGCACTGTCAGACATATGGAGGAGCATAGAGTGACATCAAGAGCCAATTCAACAAAGGCAGAAACACTTTCAGGATGCTAAGCAACATTTGAAGACACACACACCCCTTCCTGTCTCCCTCCCAAGTACAGCACCAAAATCAAGTTTAGACTGTACCAGAGTTATGTCCAGTACATCCTATTTTATGTCTCAGGGTGTTGGAAGGTGACAGAAAATGACCTTTCACACACACACACACACACACACACACACACACACATACACACACACTCGATATATGAATCTTCTGGCTCCACACAACCTCTAACCAACAACTACTTGCCCATTGCAATCAAGAATGTGGGCACTGTCATCAAGTAAAGATGAGAGATGAACTGGGCATATCATAAGAAGAGAACAGGATGACATCACCAGAACTGCCCATCACTGGACACCAGAAGGAAGACCTAACGCAGGAAAACCAAGAACACCTGGAAAAAAATCGTGCTTTGAAAGTAATGAAACATACGTGGGGTACTTACACAACCTGGCCCAGAACAGACAGAAATGGAGAATGTCATTCCTGCCCTACAGGCCTTTGGCATTAATGGGCACTAATTAAATGAGTACCGGGTAACTTGTGAGAATCTTCATTGCTGCCTTTATGCCAAAAAGTAAGCAAGTGTTAACCAGACTGTAACATTAACCCTTTGACTCCCGCATCCTATCCACCAATTGTGAAAACTTAACCCTTTGACTCCCTCACCCTATCCACCAGTTTCCAGCAAGAAGCTGGTGGTTAGGGTGAGGGACTCAAAGGGTAAGTTTTTAACTTTGCTAGTATGGTTGATAGTGCAGGATGCTGGAGGACAGGGTGCAGGAGTCAAAATGTTAACTTTAGGTAAACTAAAAGGTATTTTTTGTTTGTTCATCTTTTTTTTTCAAATCAGATCTTTGAGGTTGAAGTCTACAATTCTTCTTTTTTCTTTTTTTCTTTTATTCTGGGTATCTCATTGGAGATCTTCTGCTTACTGCACTAGTTGTAATATCAATACTAATAGTAGTAGTTGTAGCAGCAGTAGTAGCAGCAGTAGTAGCAGCTGTAGTAGTAAGAATGTCCATTGCAAAGGTAGTGGAAGAGTAGATTTTTTCAAGCAGCTGTGGTTATAGGCTTAATAATCATCATCATATATTGCACAGGGAAAAAGAGAATGTAGAGCAAACACGTGAAGGTTTGACCTATTGCCTACATATATATACTACACGTCATTATTGAAGGGCCAGGAACGTTTTTGAGTCAATTTTTGAAAGGAGAAATAACCTATTTTCTCTTACTCTTTTCTCCAATTCGTTGCCGTAACTGAATGGATAAGAGCTCAGACAACATTGCAGTTTCCTTTTGGCACGTGTTTGGGGATTTGCCGATTTGCAATGGGCGGCCCAAGGAAGACAATTTCCACACGAAATTGTCGAATCTTCAGCAGGGTCTCTCTGACGACGCAGGCAAGGTAGCGACAAAATTCGCTTTGCACGTGCAAGGCAAGCCCTTTTTGAACACTACTCCATCCAAAGTTGCCCGCAGACGAGGATAAAAAGGACCCGTTCTTGGTTCGTTTTAACCATGCTTGCAAGACGACGGATGACGGATGAGCAGCGGGGGAGAGCCCTCCCTCTGCTTGATGAAGGCCTAGCGCAGCAGGAAGTTGCTAGACGACTTGAAGTGTCGCATTCCACAATCCAGAGACTGCTGGAGCGCTTCAATGAGACTGGAGCAGTCCAGGAAAGGCGTCACACGGGTCGACCCAGAGTAACGACAAGACAGCAAGACCGCTACCTTGCCCTCTCCGTCCTGAGGGAAAGGGCATCCACTGCGGTGACCTTGAGGGGTCAGCTGAGGGACGCAACAGGTGCTAACATCAGCTGCAGCACGGTGAGAAGACGGCTACATGAGGCAAACTTGAGGTCACGGAGACCGGCCGTCCGACCCGTGCTGTCACCGGTCAACAGAGTGCGCCGCATGACCTGGGCCAGGGAGCACGTGACCTGGACAAGGCAACAGTGGGCCCGGGTCTTGTTTTCGGATGAGTCCAGGTTCACCCTGACCTTTAACGATGGCCGGGCTCGGGTGTGGCGACGTCAAGGGGAGAGGTTCGCTGACGCCACTGTCCAAGAGCATAACCGGTACGGCGGCGGGTCGGTGATGGTGTGGGGTGGCATGAGCCGTGGTACCCGGACCCCCCTGCTCCCCATTGACGGCATCCTGAACGGGGTCCGGTACCGGGACGAGGTTCTGGCGGCCGTGGCACTGCCTGCGCTTGTGGACCTTGGTCAAGGCGCCATCTTCCAGGACGACAATGCACCTGCGCATCGAGCACGCCTTGTGACCGACTTCCTGGAGCAGCATGAAGTCGTCCGTATGGCCTGGCCAGCGTGCTCACCTGACCTGAACCCAATTGAACACCTCTGGGATGTGCTCGGGAGGCGCATCAGGGACAACCACCCCCCACCGGGCACCCTGGCCAGGCTGGTCGACATCCTGCAGATCGAGTGGGCGGCCATCCCTCAGGACACACTCCGTACCCTTGTGGGGTCGATGCATCGGCGCTGTGAAGCATGCATCCAGGCTCGGGGCGTACACACGCGATATTGAAAACAGATTGGCCAAATCTGACACTTTCTGTTTTTTGAAAAGGGGGGGATGTTCCTTTAAATGCATGTGCTGTTCACTAATGGGTCATTGTGCTAATTTCTTTTTCCAAAACAGGTGTGGAAATGATGAAATAAAACATAGAATCAATTCTAAACATTGTCAATTATTTCAACTTAAAATTAGAGAGGAAGGAAGAAGTGGCCCTTAAATTATGATTAGGAGTATATATGATAAAAAAGTCAGACTTGATAAGCTTTGATAAGGGCTGAGACTAAGCTGAGAATATTGTAGGTCAGCTGGTTAGACTGTACCCATTTCATTATAGTTACACTTGTAGTGTTATGCCCCAGTTTTTTGTTGTTGTTGTATACACAGAACAAAGTGCACTGTACACAGTCTGTGAAGCATCCCAAGATTATACTTATAACATGCAGGTGGTCAGGTCACAGAATTACCCAATGACATTTTAAGCAGTGCACTAAACGACATCACATGCTTACACATATCCAAGTAAACCTTGTTTGAAACAAGCAAAACAAAAACTAGCAAAATACAGAAATGGAATCGGAACACGCATTTAATATAACAAAACAAGTCAGGTGCAAATTTTTGGCCAACTTGTTTTTGTGAAGTGTTTACAAAAGACAAAGAATATAATATATGCACATCTGCCAATTTCTCTTGCTCATCACCACTTTAGTGAAATTGTCAGTTGTTTTTTTCCGTTAAGCAATATGCATTTATTCTTTGTTATGTTTGACAAAGGGCATTTGACCGAAAATTTCCACCTGTCTTGTTTTGTTATGCTAAATACAAATCTTATTCTAGTTTTTATTTTTTCTGGTTCCTCTTTGTTTGAACACTGGCAGTGATTTTGATTTAAAAGACAAAACAACTATAGATAAAAAGAACGTAGCTGATTCCATTAAGGGAAGAAAAAAGCCCAGATGATTCTTTTAACATGAGCAGAAATGCTTATTCATTGTTGAATATTTATAAGTTATGGTGTACTTCGTTTGCAGACTTAGTACGTGCTCCTTCAGAGATACATTGCAGAAATGAGTCTGTCTCCTTATCTTGTGCCGCTCAGTATTTTTGGAACTGCTGTGGGAGGTGTTGTTCTGCTCAAGTAAGTCATGACAGTAATGGCATCGTATTAACAGTTCTTAAAGCACTGTTTTTACTGTTCGTTGTGTGATAGTGTGAACATGTAACGTCTCAATTGGTTTTTAATCAATTTCAGTAAATTGTACACATATTCCTAACAACAACAACAAAATTGCTTTCAAATTATGTGTGAAGTGTGCTACATTTAACATTTTGTAAAAGTTGTAATCACCTGCATGCAAGCGACTAGTCAGTAGGTCAGGCTTTGTATTGAAACTTTGCTCAACACAGTATCAATATGAGAAAACAGAGCAAAGGTGATGAGATTATCAGGAAAGAAACTTGAGATAGGTGTATACTAGTGCACTGTTTAGATCTGTACAACATGTTTTTCAGTGGTGTTCTACCCATGTTAAATACCCTGAAACATTTTAAACTTTTGTGTGTGTGTGTGTGTGCGTGCGTGCGTGCGTGCGTGCGTGCGTGCGTGTGTGTGCGTGTGTGTGTGTGCAGAGATTACATGTCTGGGAGACGGTTCTCTGGCAAAGAGAGGATTTATGGTAAAACTGTTATTGTTACTGGTGCTAACACAGGCATCGGCAAGGAAACGGCAAAAGAATTGGCTCGTAGAGGTAAGCATAGAAGACAATTCAGGTCAAGTAAACTTTGTTGTATCTTACTTCTTAGTGACAAATTATATAGTGATCATCATTCATAGACAGTGACAAAAATAAACAAAAAATAAAAAGATATGTTGAGAATGGAATCTTTAAAAATGTATTGACAACAGCTTGAAAGGGTGCATCAACACTGGTAAATACATGTCTGGTACACATACATTACCATACATTCTTAGACATGACACACTTTCATGAGAAATCTTAAACTGAAACTGTGCCACACAGTACAATGGCAGCATGTTCATCTTTTATATACATTTATCCATTTTGATTTTAAATTCTTGCAGAAAATTCCTTTGTGATATAAAATATGTAACATTAGAAGATGCACTGTGCATAATTGACAATTTTTGCTATCTTGCATAATAGACAATTTTTGCATGTCTGCATTTATATCATAAATTGTGCAGGTGGTCGTGTAATACTGGCCTGTCGAGATCTGGAGAAAGCGGAGCAAGCAAAGGCAGAGATTGTGTTGGAAACTGCCAATAGAAATGTGATTGTCAAGCTGCTGGACCTGGCTTCCATGGGATCCATTCGTGCCTTTGCAAAAGACATTAATGCATGTAAGATTTAGGCTGATTTGTTTTAGCTAACTTTATGTGATCATACTCGTAGTCAAGTGACCTCCATCTTTCAAGCAAATAAAATGAAGAAAAGTACGTGACAAGATGTTATGAATATACACTTAGTTGATGAAAGAAGACAGGTTCAGATTTTCAACCAACTAAAATAAAAATTCATCAACTTCTTGGAATCTTTCAAACTGCTGGAGGAGATCATTTTTTCTGCTTTATCGTTTGGTCCTAAATCTTGGTAATTTTGCTTCTTTCTTTCTCTTTTTCTTTTTTAATTTTTTCTAATTTTTCCCCCCCATTTTTGCTGTCCTAATTTCTACACAGCCTCATCACTCATTCTGGTTCCACACCACAACACCAGCTGCAAGTTTATTCAGTGCCAGGAAGCCCACAGGGGCAAGAGATATCAAGTTGACAGGAGCCACCCACCAAAGGAGACTGTACTGCTGCTTGGTCAATTTAGTGGAGTTTGGCAATGCCCGTTCTGATTCAGCTTAACCCCTTGACTCCTGTACCCTGTCCACCAGGATTCCTGCAGGAAGCTGATGGATAGGATAAGGGGGTCAAAGAGTTAAGTTTTTGCAGTTGGTGGTTACAGCACGGGAGTCAATGGGTTAATGAGGACACTGCCTACTAAAGCCCTTACTAGTGACAGTTATCATTCAGTTGTGGAGCCAGACCAGTGAGAGAGACACCCCACCCCCCCACCCCCCCACACCTGCCACCCCTATGTTTCTTTGTTGTCTTTTATGTATGCTTGACAAAGCCAGATGGCAAAAAAAAAATTTGCTCCTTTCTCGTTTCATCAGATAGATTGTGTTCTTATTATGTTATCATGTGTTTGTGGTTTTTACTGTTTGTGGTCCGTGTACATATGACTGTGTGTGTGTGAATGTGTGTGTGTGTGTGTGTGTGTTTGTGTATATATGTGTGTGTGTGTGTACATGTTTGTGTGTGCATGTGTGTGAGAGAGAGAGAGTGAGGTGTGTGTGTGTGTGTGTGTGTGTGTGTGTGTGTGTGTGTGTGAAAATGTGCATGAGTACAGGCGTACGTGTATGATCATGTGTCCATGAGCAAGTTCAGATTGTCTTTCCATGTATGTATGCATACAGGCATGAGCAGGGAGGAGGGATAGCATAGCTTGCTTATCTGTGTGTGTGTGAATTTGTGTGTGTGTGTGTTTGTGTATATATGTGTGTGTGTGTATATGTTTGTGTGTGCATGTGTGTGTGTGAGAGAGAGAGAGTGTGTGTGTGTGTGTGTGTGTATTTGCCTGTGATGATAGTGGTGATTATCATGATTACATTGCTTCATATTATCACAATGTTAACTTTTTGATTTTATTTCTTTATTTGTTTCAGTTTTTATAATGTGAATGTATGCTTTGATTCTTTTATTCCATTTCCTACATTACATTGACGACCACAGAATTTAGGATAACAATGGGGATGATTGTCATGATGCTATACAGTTCTATGTTGGATTAAAACTGTGATAGGACTCTACTCTATGCTTACTACTATAATATATCCTAGTGTCGACCAGGCTTGAGAGATACTGACACCTGTGCTATTGGTCAGATGATTTGAGCAACACCCTCAACGACGCATCCTTGAAGTGGATGAGACTTGATTGAGTGGTCTCGGTCTTCCCAAAGTGCCTATAGGACATTAAGTTTTAAGTAGGAGCAGGTTGCGGTAAAAAAATTTTTTTTCATTTTTATTGTGTGTGTTTATTTTACTTATCAGCTTATGTCGCATGAACAGGAAATGTTTTTCGGAGAACATGTTGAGTTAAACTAGAGTTGATTTAATCACTTTTCATAGTGATGCATAAGAACAGAGGAACAGAATAGCTTTTTTAAATGGTTTTGTTCGTTTATATTTTTGTTTGGATTTTCTTTTTTGGACAGCGGAGCCCCATATTGATATACTGATCAACAATGCTGGAATCATGATGTGTCCTAAAATGTTGACAGAAGATGGATTTGAAATGCAGCTTGGAGTAAACCATTTGGGTGAGATGATCTGATGTTTAATGTGTGAGTGTGTGTGTTTGTGTTGCTTTGGGAAAGTTATGTATTCATGTATGTTTATTTGGTAGGCATGTTGTGTGTGTGTGTGTGTGGTGGTGTTGTGTGTGTGTGTGTGTGTGTGTATGTGTGTGTGTAGTTGTGATGTGTGTGCATGTGTGCATTCATTTACAAAGTCATATAACAAAAGGATATGTCTTTTTTAATCCCCCCCCCCCTTTTTTTTTTTTTTTTAGAAAAGGGAGATTGCTTCATATCAACTCTATCAACTGGAGGTATTTGTGTGTGTATGTGGCTGTGTGTGTTGTGTGTGTGTGTGTGTGTGTCTGTCGTGTTTAGTGTTAAAAATGTGTGGACGCGATTTTCTCAGCTCTTTATGGGTGTCTTTACCGGATTTGGTTCACAGGTGAAGACATTAAGGACATAGGAGAAGGTAAAGCACCAGGGTCAAGGTCATGTAGACAGAAAATGTGCATGATATCAGCACTTTTAGAGGAAGATGTGTTGTAGGAAGAAGAAGTTGCGCCCTCCCCAACCTGTCCTGCGGTCAAGAAGACCAAACCACGGAGCATATACTCCAAAGATGTCCCCTTCACCAAGTGGCGAGACAGGACATGTGGCCGACAGACACTCCACTGACAACCAAACTCCATGGCTGCTGACAGGAGCTGGTAAAGACGGCTGCATTCATCGCCCGGACTCAGATGATTGTGTAGCAGCATACGCCAAGAAGAAGAAGAAGAAGAGGAAGATGTGTGAACAGCATTTTCTCTGGAATTATCATCATCATCATCATGTGCCCTGCCATATAGGAATCTATTCCATGTTGCTGCAAGTACATCTTCCACCCTCTCTGTCCTCAGCCACCTTTCAAGTCCGTCCAATATTTTCTCCTTGGGTCTACATGGTGTTCTATTTCCCTTCAGCTTTCCTGTTGTAACCAGGTGCTCTAAATCAGCTTTCTTCATAAAATGTCCTATAAATGTTGCTTATTGAAACAGTGTAATGAATCCTCAAAACATTGAATCGACATCATATGTTTTGAGGATTCGTTACACTGTTTCAAGCGGTGTAAGATCTCACACTTATGAAGTTTTACCTGACTTTGGTTGATATATACATTTTCTGTATGACGTACCTGTGTATATTCATATATTCATGTAATACGTGATTGACAGTGATTGTACTTACAGCAAACAGACCCTTTGTGAAGAAGTGGATGTTATGCGTATGTCTTGAACTTCAATTCATTGATACAAATGGGTCTGCTTTGCTGATAATGTTTATTTTTCTGTCTTGTGAAAAATGAAGAAAAAGCAAACTTAAGTAAATCTCAGAGTTTACATTTAACTATAGCATTAAGGTTTTCTCCAAAGTAAAACTCCCCTTAGTTTTGGAAGTGTTTTGAATGTTTTAACCTAAAATGGGTTTTATGGTTCTGTGGTCTTTGGAGACCAATATAACCCATTTAGAAAAGTGAGATTTGGCATGCATGTAAACAAGAAAATGTAGTGTAATCATATCTCACACAGTCAGTCTGAGTGTGAAAGATCATGTCATTGTCACCAAATTATCATTAAATGTGTCATATTTTCATGTGATGATCAGATTACAACATAGAAACATGTATTTTCATCACACTCATGTATTTTCTTAATACATGATGACAGCTGAGGCCTTCCTGATGTGATCCCCTAGCTCTGTGTTAGTACAGGTCACAGTGGGTGTCCCATTGTTCTTACATAATTGTAATGTTGTCAGTTGTTATACTACCAACTAAAACAAAAGTCTGAACAATTCTAATAGTTATCCTGTGTCTGTTAATCTGACTTTCACAACACTACATGTGTTTGTATATTGTGTCTCTAACTGTGAGATGTTATTAGACTGTGTGTGATAGTGTTAAATGGTCACAAGTGTCATGGTAACAAGTGTCACCACATGCAAAACAGTCACACAGAGTTGGAGAGGGATGAGAGAAATGTTGCTGGACTACTATAGCTGTGCCGCATTTTAGTTGTGTCGATTAGGGAAAGTAATTTTTGTTGTAGCTGTGAACAATCAAGCTGCGGATAGCTGATGGAAGGAATATGTGTACACTATTTCCATTTGTCTCTTTAAGATCCAAACCAGAAAGACCACCCACATTCAAACAAATAGGGAACAGATAAACACAATCAGATCAGATGTCTTTCTTTGTCTCTTTACTATTGTCAATTGACCTAGTTTGATACGCTGACTTAGTTTGATACACTTACATGTCTTTGGTTTATCTCAGCTCCTTACAGCCTTGTTATGTGGCAGTTCAAACAGGTAATATATATCATGGAGAATCAGGTATAGCTGTGTCAGCAACATTACTGCCAGATGTGTCAGTCAGTTTTTGAAAAAAAGTCAGTCATGTTTGCAGGCTGCTTGACTGACCACTATATGAATGCAATAGGAATCTCATGGTTCATAAGTTTCTTCCACAAAATGATTGTTTATTAACTCCATTCCATCATAATTCACTGCTTTTCATAAGAAGTGATCCCACTGAACTTGACTTTGTCAAACTTGGTAAGTTGTGAAGCAAAGTCAAACATCATCACATTACTTCATTCAGTGTTCACCCACTTTCATTGACTGAAAGTGGTGCCAGTATTCTAAAATTATACCATTGTTTCATTGGACCATTCTGGGGTTTTCCTATCAAGATGTACTAAAATATGGTCAGCGTGTTTGTTCTCAAAGGAAAATGTTGTATTTAGAGAATCCAGTTTAGGCCACAAGCTCTAGATTTTTGGCTTCCAAACTCTTCTTGAGACTTCCTACAGGCAGAATGGATATCTGAATCTGTCACATGGCAGTCAGAACTGGGGCAGGAAAGTGTAGCAGTTATTGTGATATGTTATGATGTTAAACTCAGAGGCCTGATTGGCAAAGAGGTTGAGATCCTGTCTGCCATTCTGACCAAATGCGTTCCAAACTGACTGGGTAGACCTTTTGCAAGCAATCTTCATTCCACCCAACTGCAAGTGCGCATCAAACCATGTTTAGGGTTGTGGAAGGTGAAGCAGCAAGGGAGAGGAAAGGGACACATCCAGAAACAGGTGATCCAAGTGTAATGAGTACTCTTATCACCTCACTTCCTACTACTCAGCTTTGGATTATGGGGCTGTCATTACCTTTTTCTGTGATGTCCATGGTGCTGGTGTCACTATATGAATCATGTTTAAGATAAACTTAACTTTGATGATCTGTTTGTGTAAGTGGTAACTGGTCTCTCTTTAGGAATAAGGAAGGTTATAGCAAAGGAGAGAAGGTGGACATTGTTTTCATAATGCTGGCCATGAGAGAAATTAAGGTCTTTAACACTTTGCTCCCCAGTGACTGTTCAGATTATGAGAAAACCTTTACCTTTTTATTTTGTCCTTAGTGAGAAGCATATCTCTCTTAGTCTTATCACGTTGTGTGAACATTGCTCGAAGGGTATCATGTTGTGTGAACATTGCTCGAAGGATGTAGGGTATAGTTTCTTTTAATCTTATTTTCAAATGCAGATTCGGAAAACAGTCTCTGTGCATTAATTTGCATCAGTGTTTTGTCTATTTTTCTGTTTGTTGACTGCAGTAAACAGGTAAACATGTAGATAACAATGATGAATACTTTTTAACAATTCACATTTTCATGTAATTCTTAGGTTTACTACATGAGAAATGAACAAGCAAAATATAGATAAATACTTTACAGTTATGTATAAAATCGTCCGACATTTTCAAGTCGTTTTCTGCTAGCTATGCTACTGTTAGACAAAAGGAATCCTTTGACATTTTTCAGGTCATTTTCTGCTGACTATGCTCTTGTTGGACAAACTGAAGGCCTCGGCACCCAGTCGTATCATCAATGTTCCAGCCTGGCACATAGTCGCAGCAAGATCAACTTTGATGACTTGAACAGTGCTCAGTCTTATGATTCTAGAGCTGCTTACGGTCAGAGCAAACTGGCTAATGTGCTGTTCACTCGTGAACTGGCAAAAAGGCTTGATAGTAAGTGACTGAATGTATTTGGTTGATTGGTGGTGGTGTTTGTGACTTTGGTTGTCGAGGAGGTGATCAAGGTGGTGGTGGTGGTGGTGGTGATGGTATTGTGTGTGTGTGTGTGTGTGTGGTGTGTGTTGGTGTGTGTGGTGTGTGTGTTTTGTTTATTTCTCTGTCACATTCTATCTCTACTCTGTTACTCTGCTCATTGTGTCTTTGTTAATAATGATAATACTACTGCTACTACTTCTAATAATAATAATAATAACCATGATGATGATCGAGAATGATGATGACGACGACAATGATGATGACGATAATGATGATGACGATGATGATGACGACGACGATGATGACATGGATCGATTGACAACAACGATCGACAACATTGATGAGACGAATCGACGATGAAGACAAGATGAATGAATTTGCTCTATTTTAGTCGCTAAGACTCATTGCAATGATCATGTCCTCTGGCAGAAATGGTGGGATGGGTGGCGGGGGTGAGGTGACCAAAATACTGACAATTCTATCCAAAATGAAGCAAGGAGACCACTAATTTTTTTTTTATTTTGAAGATTCTTTGTGTGTTATTGTGAACAACATAAACAAGCATAAGACATTTACTTTTGTTTATGAATCATTTTTAGTTGCTTCATATTTTGAAAAGGACATGGGTGGATGTGGTATAGATGGGTGTATAGTGGTTATAATGTCAGTGGCATATTACCAAAGACCCAGGAAACAAATGTGTATAGTCAAAAAGGACAAACTTTTATTCAATTTTCAACTATTTCTGAGTGACTGATATTATGACATGTGGACTACAGGTCCAACCTGTTGAAATACTGGGACAGATGTTTTCAATTATCTTTGTGATATATCTTACTGGGTGCATTTGGGGGGATATCTCCAGCCACATACCAGATACTGTCTTCTTGCTATTTTGATCATAGTCTGCAAAATCTCTACTTTCTGAAACTGAAATCTGTCAGGTATTATCAATAAACATAGAAAAGCCCTAAAACTGAGTGTAGGAAGTAGTGCCTACCTGTTCTTTGATTTTATGGCACAATTTCTAAATGCATGTTCTATTGTACTCAGTACTTTCATGGTTAATCCTCCATCCATTCTGTTAAAGCAGACTGAAGGCCTAGTGCCAGTTAGGATATCTTACCTAGAAGCAAGAGGCCCCAGTTTCAGTCCTACCTTCAGAAAGGAAATTCAGTCCTTTACCCCGCCCTGAGCCCGACCCCACCCCCACCACTCACAGGTAGACTGTTAGTGGGTGCCTGAGTGAAAATCTTTCAGATGGGATAAAAAATGATGGACCTGTGTATAGCATGCACTTTGAACATGCAGATGAATACACAGGAACAAAGGGGAGAAAAATTCACTGTTAGACAAATAAAATTATGCTTTATAGAAAGTGTGGAGCTGCTCTTTGGCAGCATGCTTTCTAAGTGATGAGCACCCCACCTTCATAAAGAAACTTACCATGACAAGATACAAGTACATTAGAGCATAGCACAGTACAGAATCTGTAAAGTATCAGGTTTTCTTTCAGTTTTGTCTAAAACTAACCAAAACAACAGTGAAATGATGCAAGTTTCCATTGTTTGATCATGACACTGACACGACACATGGTCCAGGACAGTTGTCACCTGACACAACATGCTATCCAAAACCATCCTTTAGGGCACACGGAAGAAGCTGCTGCCAAGATCAACTGAAGAGGAGGTGGATGGCAAATTTCAAAGACTGGGCCAGCTTCAGCATGCCTGATCTGCTTAGTGTTGCAGACCATTGACGGAGATGGAGTCTTGTCTGCTGCTTTGGAACCATGCTAGTTACAGGATTAGAAGGAAAACAAAAAAATCCAAACAAACTTAATATGAACCAGGAAAAAAGTGAACACAAAATCATATGCATATTTTAATATCACAATTCAAGACGGATGCAAATAAATACACGTACTGATTTCATTTTTGTGGTTTTCAGGTTTGCATATGCTTGAATGCTAGCAGTTACTTTGATTCAGATTTAAGCTGTCATTATGTTATTGTTGCCTCTTTCCACAGACACTGGCGTAACAGTGAATGCTTTGCATCCTGGCGTTGTCAAAACCGAACTTGGGCGTCACCTGCCTATCTTCAAATCGAAAGTGTCCGGTTTCCTTCTGGCACCATTTATGTGGGTGATGTTAAAGTCTCCAGTTCAGGGAGCCCAGACAAACCTGTGCTGTGCTCTGTCTGCAGAGCTGGAGGGAGTAAGCGGGAAATATTTCAGGTGAAATTTTATATTGGTGGGATAGCAAGTATCTCACTTGTCCTGCAATTGTCCTATTTAAACGATTTTTGTGGTGCCTATTACCTTTCTTTCATTACCTGCCGTTTACTTTGCTTGCTTGCTGAAATACTTACCAACACTTTTAGTGAGTATAATGCAGTCTGCAATGAAAATTGAAATTGATGCACCAAGCAGCTGCTACATCTGAATTCTGAGTTTAAATGACATGTACTGATGTACATACAGTCACAATGAGCTTGTTACCTTCAGTTGTTGTCTGCCAGTCTGAGACAAACAGAAAGAAGGAGGGAAGGATTTTGTTAACTCAGTGCAGTATTGTTGACCACATATTTGGCACTTCAGGTTGTAAATGTTGCAACACGCCAATCACGCATGGATAGTGCTTTTATTGAGCAAGATATGGGTGAAACGGAATTGTTTAACCAATGATATGCTTTGGCACTGGAACCAGCAAGTTACTTCCCATAGCAACAGTTGGTTTGCTCTTGCTGTTGTCATGCAATGTACTGTGAAATATAGACTAGGTAAAACATAGGCTAGGTAGGGCCTCAGGACCTGACCAGCTCATGGATTTAAGTGCAGGTTTCGGGCATGTACCATAATCACCATACACATGGCACCTGTGACGTCAGTGCATATGGAGTTCATTCCGATCGCAGAGACTTCATCTTGAGAAACTGGAACTAAAAACTGAATGTACCTGAAGATTTCACACGCACTAGTGCATTGTTGATGTACGTCAGATAAGTTGATGTTAGTATTTTTGTGTTTCATTTAGCGATAAGTTACAAGACTTAATTCCCATGACAGTTCTTATTTACCTGAGTGCAGCAAGCCAGTGATGTGGGTGCTTTATTTGTGTGTGTGTGTGTGTGTGTGTGTGTGTGTGTGTGTGTGTGTGTGTGTGTGTGTGTGATGTGGTGAGTGTGGTGTGAGTGTGAGTGTAGCAGACAGACAGACAGACAGACAGACAGACAGACAAGACACAAAGACTCAAAGACAGACCGAGAAAAAGAGGAAATATGTTGAAAAACGAGCAGTCTATCCATGCCTGGATATGATGTCAGTTTTGAAAGAAAAAAAAGCAGTCTGCTTTCAAGAAATGCAAAAATTGTTGCTTGCAGACAAACTGGATACTAAAGATTATTCTTAGCATCGACAAACACCAAAATTATTCTGTGAATGGATATTTAGTATGTGAATTGTTGTAACTGTGCATAACACTATGCTTGTGTTATTGATTATTTCTTTCCAGGAACTGCAAATATACTAGTGAGTTGCTTGCATGTACTAACAGTTCTAATGTAATTTTTTTTTTCTTAAAGAACTTAGAGAAATCTTTTTAAAACCTTGTAGTTTTATGTTTTGAACTTAGAGAAACCTTTTTAAAACCTTGTGGTTTTATGTTTTGTGTTTACTCTTTGGTATGTTTTTGAAAAATTCTCTAAACAGGCTGTCATATAGCAGAGTTGGGAGTTTAAGTCAAAATGTTGCCTTCATTGAGTTAATGTAGGCATAGTAAAATTTGTATAAGAAAAAAATATTGATGTGAAAAAAATACACTTTCCGTATTCTGACCTTGTCAGTATCTCAGATTCCAAAATAGTGTAAGGGTTTGATGCATTAGGTACCCATCATTGATAACTGAATGTTTATATTGCTCTGGTATACAAAATATGGTTGGGTGGGACAGATGTAAGCAAGTAATACCATAAGCTGGCATTCAGCAAGACAGGTGAAAGTGACCCAGATTATTTTGTTTGTTCGTCTCATCATTTTCAGAGTATAGTGATACTTTCCATATTTTTGTTTCCTTATATTTTGTCTGTTCACCTCATCATTTTCAGAGTGTAGTGATATTTTCCGTATTTTTGTGTCTTACACATATTGGAGAAATCTGTCATCATCATTGTGCCCTGCCTGCATGGCATTGGCGATCATGGCCCTCCGCATGAATCATCCTCTGTTGCTGCAAGTACATTTCCCACCCTCTCCATCTTCAGCTACCTTGCAAGAAAAAGAATTTTGCTTTAAGTTGGATGGCATGGGTTCAAACCTAAGTCAAGAAAATTTGTACTTGTGGCCTCCAATCCTCTTGGCTATGAGTGGTCCTGATCCTGTGTAAAATGGGGGAAAGAAAAGCAGTGGGTGAGAAGGGTGGGACCTGTCCCCAGAAAGCTGATCTCAGCATAGTGGGGTCTCTTCCACGGCATTTCCTGCAAAAGTTGTGATTATTAAATCATAGGAGATATTGTGAATGGTAGCATAGGTCAACATTTTGGAAAATGACATGAGACAGGCTGGACAGTTTATTTTGTGCTCTTACTGGTTTAAGTTTAGAAGTGCTACCACATTGTTTGTTTTGTTGTGATTTATTCCTGTGCCTTAAGTACAGTCCTGTAATGGTTCTGAAAGAGTGTTTTCTTTTTATTGCCTCAGTGTCAGTGTATCCACAGTTTCTGTAGTAATGGTTATAGCCCTCATATGGCTCTGTGCAGTTGGCTGGGCTTTAAATAATAATAGTATTCTTAGCATTGTGGTCTGACTAGTCTTTTTCAATCATTGCTTGTGGGTCTAGATTTTTTTCTGGGTCTTGGTAAACAGTATGTATCATTATCCAAGGAATTATTGCCATCATAGTATCAATTTAGGAGTCATTATCCAAGGAATTGTAGTCATCATAGCATCAAATTAGGTGTCATCTGTAATTAAAAAATCACATGATAAAGCAAACCAAATACTTAGTGGCATTTTACTTGTTGAAGGGTTCATCTTGCCAATGAAGTAGCAGTTATGTTATAACCTTTACTGCCATATCATTTATGTACCTGATTTTTATCCATTCCAGTGACTGTAAGGAGAAAGATGTTGCTGAGGAGGCGAAGAATGAGGAAACGGCCAAACGCCTGTGGGCTATCAGCGAAAAGTGGACAAGACTTGCGTGATTTTTTTCACACAATCAGTTTTCACCATTGGTGTACCTTCTGCAGAATGTTTTATACTCTGCAAAAGCATTAATGTTTCACTGGAGTGAAAAGTATGTCAGATGTATTTAAGATGTGCTGGAAAAGGGGAATTATTCAAGTATGCCATATATGTCCAGGGAAAAGAGAAATTGCTAAAAAGGCATGTCTGTTTTGTTTTGTTGTTATTCTGTGCATGACGTTGTGTATTTTTCATCATATGTTAACACTCTATCATGTGGGACATCTATACAGAAACCATAGAATACCAGCTTAACACATTAGAGTCATGTTGGATACAGATTTCCAACACTAACTTTGAGAGCATGGCAGATGCATTCTTCCAATGGATTTCAGTGATTTTTCTGTTGTACCAAAATCAGTCAGAGGGAATTGAATTTCATGTCCTTGGAAACTTAGACAGTTTTGTAATAGTTCTTTTCCTTTCATCAGTATTTTGTCATTGATTAGCACCTCTGTAGCAGTTTGAATTGACAAACTGTAAGTCCTCAAAATCACAAGTGTTTTAAGCGGGCTACTCGCAGGCAAAAAAGATTTCACAATATAATGTGGACTTGTGGCTCCTTTTTGTATTTTGCCTATAACCAGTATTCACAGTGGGGTGGAAAAATTAAATCCACATGGTACTGAATCTGTGTGGAAGGATGCAGTATGTTATGGAAGTGAATTACAGTGTGCCTGGAAAGGTTTTGTTTTTTGCCCCTATGCGTATCATTTTGGATTACTTATAACTAGAAAGCTGTGAGGAATATTCCCTTCAGATAAGGGTATTAAAAAAGTTCATTTCTTTCATTTTCCAGTGGTTTTTGTTTTGTATCCTGTTTGAGGTTGATTTTTTTTGGTAATATGAAACTTTGGTCAAAATTGTGTGATTTGAGGGAAAGTTAGATCCCTTTGAGTACAACTCCACTGAATTAATATATTTTCACTTTTTGTGTGACATATTCCAGTCTCAGGATTTGGTTGAAGGGTAGTTTGTTATAAAGGCATGATCATCTTTGTTTTTTGTTTTTAATTGATGTGGGATACTTTAGATCTGTATGTCATGTGTTATCACAGTGATAGGTTACCATATAAATAATATAGTAAAACCTTTTTCAGCAGACTTTTTTGTGAGCAGACATGGACTCTTTTACAAAAATAATGCTGTCACAAGCAGTTTTTTAAACATGGATAAGGACAGCCATTTTCATAGTACCGTAATTCTCATGCAATTCTTTGTCACGAGCAGTCAATGACTGCTTGTCATAAGATCAGCAGAAGTTTTTAATATGATTCATCAGTAAAGAAGTCATCTGTATGTTTTACATACTCAACAGAACTTGGAAGTTTATCTGACAAGCTAGAAACAGATTGTTTTATTTATTCTGTTTATTCTGAAGAGTTTCATGAATGACCCAAGTTATAAACAGTTAAACTTCTCTGCCGATTTTTCCCCAGAAACGTTTTGCTTATATCTAATATCCATAAAGACTACTGATTACTGATTTAGAGGTGTTTTCTAGATAGCCGTCTGTTACTGTTTCAAACTGTTTTCACTTGTACTTTTGATGGTGTAAAGATCTTGATGGTGTGAAGAAAATCTTGATGCCACATTGCATTTCTCCTGTTCATGATTTACAGCTTGCTGCTGACCATCTGCCTTTTCTCCCCATTTCAACCATCATGGTACAAGTGGACAAATAAAAGAAAGAAGTGCTGTTGAAGTGTAATGCATCGTAAATGATATTGTACATATTGATTTGCACAAGAGTACAACATTTTAAATCATGATTTTTCACCCCAAATCTTTTGAAGATGCATGACTTTATACCTATGCACTTGAAATTTAAGTATTATTGTCATTGAATTTTGAAATTTATAAACTGGCTGAATTGTTCGACACATGAGGGATTCGGGTCACGGTGAATGTGCGTTTAAATATCCAGTGCCCTTGTTCGTCTTCACGGGTTTTACAAAATTTTATATTGTTGTTTGCATGTTATTGTGATGTTTACATAATGTATTTACATAATGTATTTACCTCTTCACGGTTAGGGAAGGAAAACAAGCAAGGGAAAAGAGATGGGCACTGTCCTCATAATGCTGACTTTGAAATAAGTTGGTCTCTTCCACCTCACTCGACTATGGCTTGAGGGCTGTGGGAAAACCTTCTACCTTTACCTGATTAATACAGTGACATGTTATTCTTTTAGACATATCAAAACCGTTGATCATACCATGCAAAATAAAACTGGTGAAAAGGAAAGAGCAAAGCCTCTCAAAAGATGGTTTTCGTCACCTAGAAACGCTATGTTGTCACTCGTTCCCTTCCTTTGTGATGTGCTAGCACAGTGATATGTTGTCATGTAAGACATCTGGTTTGAGAAAATCCAGTACCTACTTAATAACAGTCTCACCCAGTACCTACTTAATAACAATCTCAGTATTAACATGGTGCTTATTCAGTTGGCTAGTTCTGAGCATTTTACAATGAACAAATACTTTGATCCTAATACTAAAACGTGAAAAGGTTCAGTTTACACCACATACATGCAAGCGTTTTTACACACACATGCATATACATATATATCTACACAAACATAGACAAACACACAGTTGCATGTTTCACAAATTTGAAAGCTTGTGCCCAAGACAGTGTGAAGGATGAAGGAAAATGAATGCGCCAGCAAGCTTGCAGGTAAAGCCAGTAATAATCAGCATGGGACCAGAAAACTACAAAATAGAATCTGAACATGTATCTGATTTAACAAAATAAGATGGGTGCAAATTTACAGCTAACTGGCCTTTATCAAGCATACACAGAAGGCAGCAAAGAGCAAGTATGCAGACTTTAGGAGAAAAAAGTCAAACTTCCCTGGTGATTCATTGAGCAGGAGTAAATAATTTTGAGTCTCAGTTTTACTGTATCAGAACATAATGTAACTAAGAAGTTATGAAGGCATTGGAAAAGGGCTGTATTGATATTATTGACCCTTTGACCCCCATGCCATGTCCACCAGCACGCTGCATTACCAACCATGCTAGCAAAGCAAAAACAACCCTTTGATTCCCTCACCCTATCCACCAGCTTCCTGCAGGAAGCTGGTGGATGGGTTGAGGAATTCAAAGGTTAATTTTTTTTGCAGTTGGTAGATAGGGTGCAGGGGTCAAAGGGTTAATCTGAGTATTTTGTTTCTTCAGATTGTATAGTTGTAATATTGGACTTTATGGTTTTGTTATTCCCAATTATACTGTTCATGAATGTATCCCTATTCATTGACCAGGTGTTTGTCGGTGAACAAGGTATGAAGTATTTTGCATGAGTATATTTTACCCTCATTTGTTGTTACAAATAAACATATAACATATAATCTGAATCAAACTTCTCCCATTGAGTGGGTTCTGTTTATGCAAGATTTTGTAAAAAATAATCTGTCCTGCATTGTGATTACTGTTAATGGGAATAAATTGCTAAAGTTGATGTTGTGTCATCTCAGTTATGAGCTTTTATTGGCTGTCTTTGTTTCTCTTTCTCCTGATCACTCTCTCTTTCTCTCTTGCTGTCTCTCTTTGTCTTTCTGTGTATGTGTGTGTGTTTGTGTGGATGTGTGTGTAACAAAAATGTACTTGGAAGATTTTCTCAGCTGTTTAAGGATGATCTGTACCTGAAATTTGGGTCAAAGGTGTAGAACTTTGAGAAATCGACGTTCCTGATGGCTAAAAGTTTGAAAGTCATTGTGCAAATGGCACGGTCACATAGACTAAAACAGTGCCTACAATCAGCACTTACTGGTGAATGTGTGTGTGAAAAGCAATTTCTCAGAAACTTGTGACAAGGTTTACATTGTTTTCACTGTTGTGACAGTCTACCATTGACCTCACTTCAAGTCAAGTTCTATTTGATCCTGTGCTCCTTCATGGTGACCACTTCGACCCAATGCTTCCCTGAAAAGTACAAAAACTGTAGTTTTGTAAAAAAAAGAGAGATTGTTACAATGACCTGACCAACTTTTTTTTTTTTTTAATACAAGGTTTTAAAGACTGTCGTATTCTTATTATTGTTATTGTGCAGTTATTATGCAGAGGCATTCACTTATTTTCCCTATAGATCTACTCTAATGTAGAAAAGCCCTAGGTGTGGATTCAGCATCATAAATATGTATGACTTATTAAAAAAAAAAACATCAATTTCTTCCATTTTCATGAACATATTAAGTAACCAAATACACCAATTATGCCACCATGAAGCTTTTTATTCATTGTGAATCAGTGATTAAAGCAGGAACACACACAATCATGACCTCATCTACACTGAAAATGTTCTATAATTTTCTTAGGGTCTTACAGTGATGCATGTTTTCTCATGGGAAGGTGCAATATATATCTAATTTTTGTATGGCTTTTTATAAAAGCTGGTTCTCAAGACCTTGCCAAAGTGTAAAGCTTATGAGCAGGCTGAAGGCTTATACCATGATCATTTTGCATCTTCTCTATCACATTGCATCAGTACATGTGGAATCTATTCTGAACGCAGAGACATTATCATGAGAAAATGAAACTGAATCTTGTATTAACACTGTGGTTTCTTCTAATGGAGATAAGCAAGCTATGCTATCCCTCCTCCCAGCTTGTGCCTGTATGCACACAGACATGGAAAGACAATCTGAACTTGCTCATGGACACATGATCATACATGTACGCCTATATGCATGCACATTTTCACACACACACACATGCGCACCACACACACACACACACACACACACACAACACACACACACACACACACACACACACACACACACACACACACACACATACCACACACACACACTACACACACACAAAACACTTTCTAAAAAAGTAATTAGAAAGGAAGGGTGTAGGGATTTCCTTTTATTTTTAATAAAAAAATAGAGTTTGTTACAAATGATAGTTTGACCACTTTTTGTTTTCACTTATTGGTTGTTATCATTATTATTTGCAAGCTGGAATACAATTAGTAATGATAATGACCTAAATGAAAACATAGTCTGGTAGTTTGAATGACGAATCTTGTTTCATACATATTGTATCCTCTTTCATGTGTATTTAATTCACATATTCATCATCATCATCATCACTATTATCAATTGTTATTGTTGTTGTTGTTATTATCATCATTATCATTATCATCATCATCATCATTATTATAATTATCTCATCCTTATTTTAACTATCATTATTGTTGTTGTAGTATGTCACCGTTATTAGGTTTTGTTTAACATACTGACTCAGTATAATTGATACCAAAACAAATATAGCATTATATGTAAGATGGGGGGAAAAAAAAGCTCTGTATTCTTCAACACTGAGGGTAGAAAGTTGCGGAAAATTTGCATCCCCCCACCCATATCACCATCATCAGGTGCCCTGCCACATGGCGTTGGTGATCATGGCCCTCCATATGCATCTATCCCTTGTTGCCGCAAGCTCATCTGCCACCCTCTATGTCCTCAGCCACTCTGCAAGTCCGTCCAATATTTTTTCCCTGGGTCTACTTGGTGCTTTCTTTCCCTCCACCTTTCCTGTTGTGAGCAGGTGCTCTAATTCCCCTTTCCTCATAAAATGGCCTATAAATGTTGCCTATCTTTTCCTAATCTTCCTTATGAATGATCTTCTTGTATCTGCCTCCAAGACTGTCTTGTTTGTTTTCTTTGCTGTCCATGGAACTCTCAGTATTCTTCTTAGAAACCACATCTTGGCTGCCTCAATCTTGTTCTGGCTTTGCTTTATGACTGTCTATGCCTCACAACCGTACAACAGTATCGGTTCTATATAACATTCAAGAACTCTCTTCCTGAACTAAATTGATAGTAAGAATGCTTTTCATCTCACTGAATGCTATTTTGGCTTGGCTGATTCTGCTGGCTATTTCTGATGTGCATCTGCCGTAAGGTGGGATGATCGTTCCCAGATATTTAAACTTATCAACCTGTCTCAAAGTTGTGCCGTTTGCTGTTATTTTGCATGAGGGGATTTCATGTTTTTACTGATTACCACGACTTCAGTCTTCTTGCTATTTAGCTCCAACCCTATACTTTTGCTTTCTATTTCTATTATATTCACAAGGTTTTGTAGGTTCCTTTCATTTTCTGCAATTAGCACATTGTCATCTGCATATCGAATGTTGTTTATCATTTTTCCTCCAACCTTTAATCCAGGGTATTCTTCTAGGTTTCTCATTGATGTTTTCGCTGTAAAGTGAAAACAGATCTAGTGACAAAACACAAACTTGCCTGACTCCACGTTTTTGTTATTTTGGAAAGAGCTTATATCGTTTTCTATTCTCATTGCAGCTGTTTGTTACCAATAATATTTCTGATTATTCGTAGGTCTTTTCCATCAATGTTGAGTCTTTCTAGTTGGTTGATCAATTCTTCATGTCTTACCCGAAGGATAGCCTTGGTATAATCAACAAATTTAAATATAAATCCTTATTCAACTCTATTGCCCTCTCTATGATAGTTGTTAGGATGTGTATGGCATTAACAGTTCCTTTCCCTTCCACAAAACCACACTGTTCTTCTGCTATTTGTCTTTTCATTCTATTTCTTGTCCTCATCATGATTATTCTTAATAGGATTTTTGTTACATGACTCATCAAGCTGATTGTGCAATGGGGGTTCACATTCTATAGCCCCTGTTTTCTTTGGAAGTGCAATGAAAATTGATTTTGACTTATCTTTGGGGATTTTTCCAGTGTCATATATTTCATTTAGGATGACTGTTATTTTTTCAACCCCCTTTTTTCCAAATGTCACATGACAAAGCACCCCGAAAGTCACATGATAGAGGAGAGATAACTCCAAAGCATCACGAGTTTGTCGTCTGCATCAACGTTGGTACCATCACCGTACCTCTGCAGGTATAAGTCTTAAACATAAGTCATCATTGTTTTTAAACTGAAACATAAATTGTGATGAAAAGTATTTGATGATTTTGGACTTTGATGTTTTTGTCTTTTGGGGATATGTATGATTTTTAATTCAAGTCTCCCCATAAACAGAGGCTAGAGTGTTCAGAGGGTAGGCCAGTGATTATTTAAAATCGCTCTAGTGTAGCACTATTCCTCAACCTCGTTTGAACTCATTGCATATTATGCATAATCGAACTATTAAGTGAAAAGTGGAGAACTCGAGCTGTTAATGGAGCAGACCAAATTCCACTATGCTGTTGCATTGATTTATAGATCTATATAAATAGTCTTTACCCAGCATATGGATTTGTTGGTTTAGATATTGAGGCCTATAAACGAAAATGATTTTTAGATGGTTTACCTATCTCGTTGTTATTATGATCTCAGTTTTCAGTATTCTCAAGACAGCATTTTGATTTATTTAACATTTCAGGTGCAATGCCACCATGTAATAGAGAAAAATCCAGAATGTCATGTAAACTTGTACATAAGTCGTGCTTTGTGGTGAGGTCTTGAAGTTGTACCTAATGTATAGATTCTGTGTTGTACCTAAGGTATTGCTTCTGTGTTGTCTTGACAACGTGGCCACTTACATAACAGGTCTATATTTTTGTGGAGTGTAAAAGGCACATGTGACTTGGTGTTTGCCATATGTTAGTTGCAAGAGAAGTATCACAAACAAAACCAGGTGTTTGTAGATGAGATCTGACCAAAGCATTTGACTCCTTTATTCAAAAGGGTTTACTGGAGACAAAACTTTGGTTGCCCTCAGAAGCTTCCTAACTGGCATGCTTGCCAGGGTACAAAAGAATGGGGAGACATCCATGTCCTTCCCAGTGAAGCATGGAGTGAAATATGGATGTGTTCTAGCACCCACACTTTTCTCCTTCCTCTTTGTGGCAGTGTTGACTGATTCATTCAGAGGCTTTTACAGGGGTGCGTACATCAGGTTCTGCTTAGAATACTTAGATGGAATTAATCTTCAACCTGAGGAGGTGACTGTATGGCTGCACACTCACACAAGTACATCCAGCATATCATTGATCTACTTTCTGCTGCCTGCAAATGCTTCAGTCTTACAATTAGTCAGTCTTACAATTAGCAAGACAGTCATGGTCACAGAGGCTTTGTAAATATGTTCCAGCCAATATTATCTCAGACATCTGGCGCTTCATCACTTCGTGTTGTCATTAACAACTAGGAGATCATGAATGTAGACAAACTCTGCAACTTAGGCAATATGATTGGCAGTAATGGATCTCTTGATGCTGAGGTGGAACTGTATATGTTCAAGGCTTACTCTTCCTTTAGAAAGTTGACCAAGAGGTTGTGGTAAGACTGGGCATCTGGCTGGCCACTAAGATTGCTGTGTACAGAGCAGTAGTCTTTAGTGTCCTACTGTGTAGCTGCGAGACATGGACTGTTTACCAATAGCACATTCAAGAGTTGGAATGGTTCTACCAAAAATGCCCGTGCAAGATCTGCAACATTACATGGCAAGATCAAGTGTCCAACCTTCAAGTTCAAGTTCTGAAGAAGTGTGCTTACCAAGCTTGGTTGGACAGGACATAATGTCCATATGGAAGACAATCTGCATCCCAAAGATTGTTCTGTATGAAGAGCTGGGGTAAAGATAACAAGATTATATAAGATCACTAATGCTAATACAAAGGCCAACCTCATGAGCTGTGACATCTACACCACCAACTGGGAAGACTGTCTACAACAGACTTAACTGGTAACAGCAGTGGACCTTGGTAAGTTGCATACAGGTCATTGGAGCACCTTTTTTTCTTGGCTTTATGCTTTCTTGCACAATGTCACTTTTGAGGCTGTGCCAGTGTTTATCTGATTGATGAAGACTTGTTTTTCCATCCAAGATGGATTTTGACTGAATGGTGATGGTTCTTGTTTTCAAGACAGTTGATAGTGGGGTGGCCCAAGGTGTGTTCATGAAAGTATGGTCTAGATTCTTGATGACTATGTTTTACAGGATGTAAACTGTTTGTTGTGGTGGCTTGACATGATTTGGGGGTGCATTCATTTCCCTTCACTAGCATGTCTGGGAAAGTAGAACTTCATAAAAGAAATTTTGCAGCTAAATATTACTCATTGTTTTGTACTGGTATGAAATTCTGATTCTCAGTTTCCACTTTCTGATGTACAGTCACAGAGTCAGTCAGGATGAAATCCTGAATTTGTTTCATCTGGTGAGACTATTTCACAGCAAATGCAAACTGTGTCAACTTCGTAATCAAACTGAAAGTTATGGTTTGATCTACAGTGCTTTCATCATGTGTGGTGTTTCCATTTCATTTAACATTAATCAAATGCTTGGTTGATTTTACCAGTATTATTTAGTATGGAATGGATAAGACAAGTGAGTCACGGATCTCAAGAATAGAGGTAGCAACATATCTGTGCCTTTCTCTTTTAGAATTAAGACTGCCTTTCAACCAGTTTTACTCTTGAGTCTTTTCTGTATGGCTAATTGGACATATTATTTTGCACCTAGGTCTGTATACTTCATACTGTCACTTCAGTATTTCATGTTGTTTACTATTCATTTGCCGTGTTTTAATGGTGGCCTAGAGATTTAAATTCTTGCATATAAAGTGATATGTCCCAAGTTTGTCCCAAGATTAGACATGGATTTTTATACTTCCAGCCTTTTTCTCTTAAACAAGCAAGCAAACCCAGACAATGGACCAAAAGCAAAGATACCACCCCTGTTTTGAAGACCTTGTGTTTAGGGCTGGGGAGCAGTTCTTCCTGATGAGATGATTAACCAAAGTCCTATGTGCATGTGCACATACGAATAGAACCCATAGCAGAGATCCCAGATATTTATAGCAGATCAGTTGTGACTAGATTCAATATTACAATACAATGTAATACAATATGATGCACTACTATGGTACTACAGTGCAATCGTAGAGTACAATACAGTTCAGTAGAGTACACTGATGATTGGCCTCCGTCAGTTGTGACAGACTTTGTAATTTCTGCAAATGCAGAGACCCCAGGGCACAACCCAGGACAAAGTGTTGAGGAGAACTGCTGTTGCTCATGCAGCAGACCCACCCTTTCTGTGACGCTGCATAACCCAAGGGAGAGGCTAGGGCTAATACAGCTTGGACCCAGTGAAGGGAAAGAAAAACTGCATGGTATTTTTGTGTTTCCAAAAGCCATCAGGCACAGATATAGCTTGCAAAATCTTTTGCATCTGATATTTGTTATGCATACACATGAAGAGGGTTCAAGTGATTTCATGTTTGCACTTATGCTAAACTTAGAGATTGGAAAATTTTTTTGCCTTTACCTACCACACAGTACCCACACAGGACTGAACCCAGGCCTTCCAATCGGATGTCTCATGTCCTGCTTCTTGGCTATAGTATGGTTTACAGCACAATAATCAACAAAAATATTTTTATAAATAATAGTCATTAGTTGTCCAGGTATAACAAAATGTTTTTTCACCTTCTGCAGGAGATTTGCTGAAGATGGCACAACTGCGGGCATTCCTGTTGGCTGCTAGCTCTTTGGCAGTAGTGTTGCTGGTGATTTTTGCATTTCGCAGTCATTTGGTGACTGTGGATGTGGTTTTGGTTAAACAAGCTTTATCTCCAACAACCCACAATAAAGACTCGTTAAGGTCTTGGTGGGTTGACTCTCAAAAGAAAATGTCTGAATTCTGGCTGGGAAGACAGCAAGCATCACAGCCTGGAGAAACTATGAACTTGGTGATGTGAAAAACATACATCAGCTCAGCTGGCGTTCAGAACACAAGAATGTTGGAACCATGCAGCAAGGTAAAAATACTAGTATGTCTGTGTACTGAGTGTTTTAATTTTGTATGATGTATGTATACATTGAATCACAGTGCAAATCTACACATGGATGTTATATATTTATAAATACATTAGAATACATATGTACATGTATGTTTGTTTATATATGAATCATATTGACCGGGATATTTTGTATGCAATATTTTGTAACCAATATGAGGTTTACAAAAATAATGAAATAAGAAAAAAAAAGTCAGTCTCTTTTGAGGTGAATTGCTGAATGTATGTTGTGTTTTATTTGTCTGACTATAGAAAAGCTCAAATGTATGCTTTCATTTGTTTTTTATGAGTATTTACTTATTCATTTATTGATTTTTGATAATGGCTGTGACAATGTGAAACCGTGTGACTTGGTTGTTCTTTACACTTTCTTTCATAATAACATATTAACCACATCTGACAGATAGAGACACCTGCGATACTAGTCAGGATTCTACCACTATATTCTGCAGTGATTCAGTGGCATTGATTGTCAGGAAATTTGAGTAATAGTGGCATCGATGATAAGGAAATTTGAGTAATACCTCCTGTGATGTATCCATGAAATGGAAGAGGCTTGACTGTGTGGTCCCTACTTTCCGCTGAGCTCAAACTTTACTCAGCTGTGTGCTTTATTTTATCCTTGTTATTATTAGGAAGTCTCACATACAAGAAAAAGCTTTCTGCGTTGACTAATTTGACTTTGGTGAGATTGGTGAGAAAAATTATATAATTTGAAATTTTGTTTCATTTGTGAAAAAAATTTGCGGCCTGAAACAAGATTCAATACATGCACACGGAGGCTGATACCAGACTTTCCCTCCCCTTCGCCCCAACTTTATATGAAGAAAATGACTTCGGCCCAACTGCACAAAATATGACAGTGATTTTGATCCTAACAAGAGTCTTTTTTTTTTGTAGTTGTCCTCTATGTTTAGCCCATGTTCTCCTGGTAAAGGCCTCACTTGATTGTTGAAACATAGGCAACAACTACAAGTAATGCACTCTAGAAAGGATCAGAGTCATTTTGTATATTTTGTTTAAATTTCAAATATGAGAGTCATTCACTTCAGATAGTAAATACTGCTGATGCTGTTCCATGTGAGAGAAACAATGACGAAAAGTTTTGCTTGAACTGTGAAAGTTGAGTACACTCATTAGTAGCAATTAAGGGACTAAATAATGAACAGTATAATTCATGACAGTCAGAATAGAGGATGCTTCGTGACTGAGAAACCATGTAAAGAGACTTATAAAAGACTTACTCATATGCAGGAAATCCAAGTCGTGAGGAGAGGCCCAAGTCAGACAGAAGGATGTGTGCCATGGGTGATGACTTGGCTGATGGGCTTCGTCCCTGTAGAGCAGAGCATTTGGGACCCAGACTTCTCCCCTTCAACAGTACTGTCATTGACACACCGGTGTGAGTGTGACTGCTGTCTTGCTTTTCAAAGCACTGCTTCCTTATTTGGCATATAATGGATCTTCTGTGAATTTACTTGATATGATAATCATTATTTTCTGTAAATGGAGTTGTTACCAAAGTAGAGAAAAATCAACTGACTGTATGGTCATGAAGTGATTCAAGCTGCAACAGTACCCAAATCAGTATTCCAGTAGTTGAGAATACAGTTTTTAGATGTTGTGGTCACTTTGTTAAAAAGAAATTGTTAACCCTTTGACTCCCGCACCCTGTTCACCAACTGCAAAAACTTAACCCTTTGACACCCTCACCCTTTCCACCAGCTTCCCAAAGGATAGATGCATATGGGGGGCCATGATCGCCAGTGCCATGCGGCAGGGCACATGATGATGATGAACTGGAGTTGTTACCAAAGTAGAGAAAAATCAACTGACTGTATGTTCATGAAGTGGTTTAAGCAGCAAAAGCTGCAACAGTACCCAAACCAGTATTCCAGTAGTTGAGAATACAGTTTTTATATGCTGTGGTTACTTTGTTAAAAAAAAAAGTGTTAAACGGTAAAAGGAATCCACGATAATTGTATGTTTTGCAAGATGTCAGTTTTTTTCTTGTATATCATTGTCATAATCAGAAATCGGTTCTACTGGTAATTAATTGCTTGGTCTTAAAAAGTTGTATAACTTTAAACTTTTCTGTTTTGACTGCAGACATTATCACAGTACAGGGGTCATTGCATAATCAGTAGTCTTCTGGTTACTTGCTTATGTTCACCTCCTTGCAGCAAATAATTACTGCCTTGCATAGTGTTTGAAGCAGTTTCTGAGCAAATTTTAGCTCGTTTTTAATGTGGGGCTTTGCTCGCTTTTTGAAAAGCAAGAAATTAGAGTGCCATGAGATACACTGCAGAAGAGGTGACTAGCATTTTGATTTGCTGCGTGATAGGAACAACGAAAATGTGAGAAGAGATAAAGGTGATTTATGTCAGTCACTGATTCAAGTGATTGGATTAATATCTTGATGAAGATTACACCCTACTCAAGTACACTGACAGTTGGGGCACATGATCGTCTCTTAAAATCTTGGTTATCCTTCCATGATTGTAAGATATCTCATCCTGTCAATATTGAATAGACAGTGATTGTATATTCTCTATTAATTTTCCTTCAATAAAACATGTTTTGTATCCTTTGAGTACTATTTGAATTTTTAGATGCTTTTGTGAAGTTGGCGATTGTTTTGCAAAAATTACAAATGATACTGGGAGTGAAGGAGTTAATGGTTTATCCCTTTCCATATGTTCGACTTTTGTTTATTGGATCTACAAAATCAAATGAATGACAATTGCAGGTTACCCCTATTGCTAAAACTGTACCCAGAAATCGGCAATGGCCATGTGGCAACAGTAATTCAGAGCTCAACGATCTTCATGAATGGGTTATACAATGGTGGAAATAACACCAGTCATCGTGCCCGCATTCCTTCCATAGCGGCCATTTTCGTTGATATCACCTATCCTAATACAAGTGTATCAGGAATGTTTCGTTTAGACCTTGGCAGAGGTGGGTATAGTGATATTTTGCTGTATTCTTTATATAACATTCTTTGTACATTGTCTATGTTTAGTTTATTTGAATGTCTTTGTTTAATAGTCTTTTACAAAAAAAATCTGCATGGGATTCATCTGGTATTTAGAAACAGAGTATTTGATCCTTTTTTGTTTTCTTTGCTGTCTAATTTAATTTGAACTTCAGAATTCCTTTAATTTGAGAGGTATTTCTTTGATGAATGTTTGCTGAATGGCATGGAATAATCATATTACAGATCTTAGTGCTATTGTAAAGATAAATTTTAGTGTGTCTTTAGTTTTTCTGCTGCTTGAGAATACATACTGTTTATTCAGTTTAGTATTAACAGCTACAAGTAACCAGCAACATTTTGGTAATTTATGGAAAAAGAAGACATGCATGCTAGTTTAGTCACTGTCTGAAGTAGACTTGTGTATGTTTTAATTCAATAGTGTAGCACAAGTTTTGTCTTCTGTTTTGATCCCATGTATTTATCATACAGGTGTTTTCTCTGAAATGTACACTGGTGATGGATTTACTGTTGAGGTTCGTCGCTATGCTCACCGTGAATTGACACGACTGCTTGTGACGGAGGTGGTGGTAGAATGAACAAACTCCACCCTCCCCATCGTATTGTCCTTCACTGTCCATTCTGGCAGTCAGTCTGAAGACATCAGTTTTGTTGAAGAACCAGGGTAAGTTTTCTTATCAGCAGGGAGTGACGGTATACATCCCACTATCATGATGTGTTTTTAACATGTTTTGTTATGGAGGAGATCAGGGCCCAGGTGCATAACATAATTGTGTCTTATAGAGGCATTCTGAATATTACTTATTAGAACTATTTGAATTTTACATGCATTCTCATAAAAACGCTGAAACAATTTAACATTTAAAATGCTCTGAGGAAATAGAATCGTGTTATGCATGTTTTTTTAGACTTTTCAAAAATAGGAACCAGAAAAAACAACAAAACAAAACAAAACAAAACAAAATTAGAATGCGTATTTGATACAACCAGTCTTGTGTAGTTGTATTAAATGCACATTCTGATTCTTTTTCTGGTTCCTGTTTGCTTGAATGTGGGCAGTCACACTTGTTTTGGATGTTCAAAAATAGGTAATCAAAATCATGAATCATTTTATTGAAGAAGTTGTATACATGTAGACTGTTTGAAGTTTATTTCAAATCTACCTTTACACACACACACAGAGTTTAAAATGAATGAAAAGTTGTGGCCATGCCATGGTAATATGCTGAACCCAGGGCAAGCAATTTTCATTCTGTGGATGATGTAGAATAATCTCTTTCGACAAAAAAAATTATTACTTTCCAACCCAGCCCGGTCCAGTTGTATATAATGCAGTTCAGTGCAGTTTTGTGGTTTGTGCAGAGTATGGAGTGGTAGAACAAAAGTGGCAGAGTACCCTGATATCGTGGCACCACCCCTGTGACAGTAATGTACACCCCTGTACCCCCTGTGCTCACTTTTGCTCCATCCACGCAAGGCAGTGTTGCTTTCTTTACCTCCATCAGTACGTCTAGAGCTGATGCCAGGAACTACTTTGTTAAAGGTCAGTCCTGATTTTATGATCCTGCATGAGATAGTGATTTGTATGCATGTGTGCAGATGCAGATATGCACATTTATGCATATATGCACATGTGTGCATACACATGCATCCATGCTTGCATGGAAACACACATGCATGCATACATGCATGCACAATGCATCTACACATGCTCACTGACATGCTCATGCACACACTTTAATGCACTAGCATATACCCACATGCATGATGTGTAGATCCAGACAGTATTATGAATCACTACTCTGCAAATTGAACAAATTGATACATCTTTCAGTCCTGAATGGAAGTTGTACTGGATATGGATGAGAAACATGTTCAGTCTAAATGTATTTCAAGGTGATGTCACATTTATTTTTACTTTTGTTTAAAGCCCAGCCGACTATATAGAGCCATATCAGGGCTATAACCATTTCAGAACATACACAATACTTCAACAGGAAGAAAAAAGGGAAAAGAAAATTCAGTACACGTATCAGTGCATTCACGTACATAGTCTTAGGAGATTCCCCTGGTATTGACCACTCCATCCAATTTATCACACAGGAGATTTAAAAGAAACACCTGAATACAAATTTAAACATAACTAACGACACTTATGAATAAAAATGGGCCTAAATTACCTAAAATTGCTTTCGCATATTTCATTTCCTTAGAGCCCAAAATGCACTTAATAATGTACCCAGTTATCAACCCTAAGCAAAAGGACTTTATTGAACACATACAGGTGAATGGACCAGCAAGGTAGAAAATGTTAGGAAGAAATGACAGAAAGCAAAGGAACAAGGCAAAAAACCAAGAGAGTGACTGAAAAGAGGAAATTTCTTGCAGAGAATTTCCATAAGGTGGGGATACTATTTATGCTTAAAGACCCCTATCATTCCCATGGGGGACACTGACCAAGTAAGCAGAGAATTAACTGGTATAAAAAAAAAGAAAACCAAAACCAATTCTTTTTTGGCTTTTATTTTCATTCTTTGAAAACTAGTCATTAAGCAAACATAATCAACTTTCCTTACCACTGTAGTGTTGCGATCCTTCACTGGTATATGACTTTGGAACCTTGTATAAGTTTTTAAACTTATAAACTTAAAGTGATAAAAACAGGATTGTTGGAATTCAAACCTGTAGTCTTCCAGTCATTCGTCCAATGCTCTAACTTTGCACCATGGCACTGGTACATGTTTTTTTTCAACAGGTAAATCTCGATTCCGAAATGGCACGTTGTTCTCCTCCCATGTCAGTGCATGGGAGGCGTTGTGGCAGCGAGGTCATATTGAGATGACAGGAAATAACACCATGGCTCTCAACACCAATGCTGCCATGTACTACCTCCTGAGTTCCTTGCCCTTGAAAGAAGATGCTTCTTGGCCTTTCATTGGCTTGTCACCAGGAGGACTAGCACATGGGAGTGCCGGCAGAGTAAGTGAACAGTCGTAGAAAGCTATGTGCAGAATGGGTTAGGATGAGATTCATGGCCATTGATTCAGCTTTTATTTTGTATTTCTTTCTTTTTTTTTTCATTTTTAGTTCTTCTCTGCTCCTGGATGAAGCAGTTGGGAAGTTTTAGCGTTTTTCTCCTAATATTTGTATTTTTTGTTTGTTTGTGATCTTACATTTATGCTTGACAAAGGCCAGTTGGCAGAAAATTTGCACCTGTCTTGTGTAGTTGAATTACATATGCATTTTGATTCTATTTTCGTGTTTTTCTGGTTCCTGTTTGCTTGAACACAGGCGGTCACGCTTGTTTTGTATTTCTTTTTTGTCAGAATGGATTACCTTTTGAATTTCAGGTTTCTGTCACAGTGTAGCACCATCCTTTTTGTTTTGTTTTTTGTTTTTTGTCTGCTGTTCTTTTTGTGTATGCATGTGTTTTTGTTTAACCGTGAAAGTGGATTTTGCTACAAAATGTTGCAGGGGATGTTTGCCGTACATGCTAAGTATGTGCAACACACGGAACCTCAGTTTATCATCTCAACTGAGACTGGCATCATTTAAGATCTAGTGGTGTTAGGGGGGGGGGGGGAGGAGGGAAGAAAAATCCCTGTCCAGTCAATGATTCAACCCAGGTTTCTCACATTCTAGGCATGAGTTTTAACCTCTTGGCCAATCACTGAACCGTGTAGCACTCACCCTATTCACCAGCCTTTTTGCAGGAATCTTGTGGATAGGGTGAGTGGTTTAAAAGGTAAGCCATTTTAAAGTCTGCTCTCTATGGTGCACATACCTGTGGAGTCCCTTCCATATATTGCTGAGTCTGACCCAGTTGTTTGATTCATCCTTCATATGTTACCTCATCTGGCCTGTTGTTTGAATTGCCCTCCATATGTTGCTGTGTCCGGCCTGTGATTTGATTGTTTCTTAGGTGAATTCACCATCACAAAGGTTATCTTTGTTGATTGTTTAATTGTATTTTGACTGGCTCAGTGGAGTATTTGTTGAATGTTTGTATTTTATAATTGGCTCAGTGGACTGTAGGTCAAACTGTTTGCAAGCAGAAATATTTGCATCTCAGCAGGTGAAGATCATTGCAGCACGTAAAAGTAACCATATATGAGGTAAGTCTCATTGACTATGGACCTGCTTTTGCTCAGTGGCATGTGTTTGTAAATCAAAGTCAAGATTCTTTTCTTTTTTGTTTTTTTTGTTTTTTGTTTTGTTTTTTGTTTTTGCTGCCCCATCTTCCGTACCACTCCTGTGTACCCCAACACCGCACATTCTTGCTCTTTGATACACTCCAAACCCATTGAAACTGAGACCAGGACATGAAGGGCCTCATAATCTTGGACAAATTTTCACAATGCTATAATGATGAGAATAGGGATAGAAGTGGTGATGCTGTGAAGTTCCATTTCAAATTGAGACTGCATGACAGGGCTGTGTTTATGCTTTTTTTTTATGACATATCCAGGCATAAATTAAGACAGAGAGATACAAACACTCGCAGTGTTGGTCAGGAAATTTGAGCAGTACATCAGTGATGTGTCCGTAAAGTGGATAAGACATGACTGTGTGGCCTCACTCTTCCCATTGAGTTCACAGCATACTCAGCATCACATTCCATTTTAACTGTGATAGGATTGGAGTTCACATGTTTATAAATATGTGCAGTCATGATGGGAAACCAGATATTTAAAATCCAGTTGAATGTTTATAAGATGCACATAAGAGACATGTTTGTGTTCGTGTGTGTACATGTGTGTATGAATGTGTGGAAAGGAACTTATTCTTTACCCTCCTTTACCCTATTTGCATATGGGCCTTGAGAGCAAAACAGAACATTAATCCTTTCACTCCATTACTCTGTCCACCAGCTTTCTGCATTTCAGTCATGATAGCAAAATAAAAAATTAACCCTTTTACTCGCTCACCATATCCACCAGCTTCATGCTCCATTTCATTCCCTCAGCCTGTCCTCCAGCTTCCGGTCCTGTCCATGAGCTTGCTGCAAAGAAGCTGATGGATAAGGTGATGGAGTGAAAGGGCTGCAGGAAGCAGGTAGATGGGGTGAGGGTGTGAAAAGGGTTAAGTTTTTGCAAACAGTGAACAGACTGAGGGAATGACACAGGTTGGTTGGCTCTTTTGATAGAAACGTGGATTCAAGATGTGACATCTCAAATTCAAGCCCAGCCCACAACATTATGATTAAGAATTTATGCTTCTATCATTCAGGTGATGTAAATTTTGTGTTTCATAGACGCCCTCCCCCCCCCCCCCTTCCTCTTTTCAAGAATTTTCCCATGCATAGGGTTTAGCCCTGGCTTAGGGAGTCTGCCAGATAATTGTTCGTGGATTTGGTTGGAGCACGTATGGAATTGGGGTTAGATGAATTCTTCTTGAATAAACTCCAAACAAACCGAGAAAAGTGAAATGGTTGCCATTTCACCATCATCTTCAGCATTATCTATCGTCTCAGGAGACATGCGAGTACTGAGATGGATGTCTCTGTTCTCAGATATTGCCCTGTCTTGACTAACTTCAGTGGTCTTAATCCAAGCCCAGGTAGACTTCAAGCTGTCAAATGTTTATCACATCATTTTCTCCAAAACCATCTCTCCCTATATTTCTGATCTTTACACTATTTATACTCCTTCTAGACAGTTCTGATCAACATCAGGTAAATACATTTTTTGTCGTTTTGTCAAAATTAAGGCTTCTGGCTAACATTTTTTTTCTGTGCATCACAGCAATGGAATGCTTGTCCCTCATATATTCATTATTTGCAGTCTTTGTCTTCTTTCAAGAAAGCTCTAACAGTGTATCTCTTTAAACACTGCTATAACTGCATTAGTCTTACTGTCTGCATTGTGCTTGTATGATAGGGTGTGTGAAATAGTGCCATTTGTATATGTTTATGCTATTTGTGTATGTTTATTTATTTGTTTGTAAGCCTGCGAAAGTATATGGCATATCTGCCAATACAAGTCCTTATCTAGGTCCTTGTCTGTTTACATGTGTGTGTATGTCCATTCATATCTATGTGCCTAACTCTGTGTGTCTGTATGTTGGTATATGCATATGTGTGTTGGTATATGCATATTCACTGATATAAGAAGGTTGATCTCATGTCATACCCGTTCAGTACTATTGTTATCTTTTTCTTTGTCATAGCAGTCTTTTATTATTGATCTTTCATTTACATTTTAAGTTAATGTATACTTTTTCTGTAAAGTGCATAGCACTTAGGAGCTTCCTTACTAGAATGTTATGCCATATGTCTTTCATTATTACTGTTTTTATTATTGAATTGCAACATTCTGTGTTTTTCAGGCATAGTAAATAGTAGTGTTGAAGACAGATTAAAAATATAATAATCGCTGTCATTACGATGATAATAGTGATTCCATTATCACTTTCATTACAATGATGATAATAATGACACTACTGCTATCATGCTATTACTACTAGTAATATTGATACCACTTCAACTATTAGTGTTGCTACTATTACTTATTCACTTACTGCACATTGACATGTATGATGTAGGGCAGTGACTAAGGTACACCACTCCTTCTGTTCTAGAGCCGTCTCTGTATGGTACCTCTAGTGTATTTAAGGGCCTCGGGTTCTGCTGTTTATCAGCAGGTTTTCTTGGGTCTCCTGTGCTACATCTTTGATGTGTTGTCTAGGGAAGAGCAGTTTGGGTGATGTTATCCTGTTCATTTTTGTGTTCAAGACTTCCATCTTCTTGTCATTGGCTTCCTTTTAGCTTTCACCTGTGTTGTATAATTGCAAATCATACCACAACTGGAAGCCTGTCACGCACAGCAGTATCGGTTTCTTTTATGTTAACTGGTACTACTGACATATTTTAAGTGATATTATCATTATTGTCATTATTATAATCACTCTTATATGGGGCTGTTCTTCATTTTATGAAGAAAGGGGAATTACAGCACCAGGTCACAACAGGAAAGCTGGAGGGAAAGACAGCGCCAGGTAGACCCAGGGAAAACATATTGGGCGGACTTGCAGAGTGGCTGAGGACAGAGAGGGTGGAAGATGTGCTTGTGGCAACAAGGGATAGATGCATATGAAGGGCCATGATCGCCAGCGCCGGGTGGCAAGGCACTTGATGATGATGATGATGATGATGATGATAGGGCTGTTCTCCAAATTCATTTGGACTTACTATGCTTGACACATAATTAGGCTTTTTAATGGACCTGGAAAAGTCCAGCTGTTTGGTGAACTGACCACCCTCCACTACATTGTTGCAGTCTGCACCTTCACTGGGGAGTGTGTGCTGGGTGTTTTCATGTTTTCTGAAGCCACTGGACACTGACATGATTTACAGGTGCTTTAACATGCATATTTGATATTCTGCATGCATACACATACAAAAGGGATTTGGGCACTGGCAGGTCTGCACTGTGTTGACCTGGGAGATGTGAAATATCTCCATACTCAACTCAACAGGTGGCTGGAACCCAGGATCTTTGGATTGGAAATCTACATTCTGGACTTCTATATCCATTGTCATTATTTTTTCACCTCATCATTCGTCATAATTATTGTTATCAGTAATTTTAGTGGTGGTAATTGTAGCTAGCAGTAGTGGTATCAGTAGAAGTAGTAGTAGTAGTAGTAGCAGTAGTAGTAGTAACAGTAATGTCATATGTTAACAGTTCTAAGTAGCTACACAATCCCTATTCCATTTGTCAGGACTACAATGGCCATGTGTTCTGGGATCAAGATACCTGGATGTTCCCAGGCATCGCTCTGCTTCATGCAGACCTGGGCCATCTGATTGCTGGCACCAGATTACGCACCCTGAAAACTGCTGAGCTTAATGCCAAGAACACTGGTTACAAAGGAGCACGCTATCCTTGGGAATCAGGTTTCACAGGTAAGGGATTCTGTTCTCAATGAATATATTCACTCCTACTGACTAAGGAGAAAGGTGGCAGAATGGTTCAAACATTCACATGCCAGTAACTATACTCGAGGTCCCAGAGTTCGTTTCCCGTTGAGGCCTCAACTTTTCTCCTCAGTTTGACCGGAAAATTGAACTGAACATCTAGTCCATTTGGAAGGGGAGGTCTGCACATGCTGAAAGATCCCAAGGCAGTTGAAAAATCATGAAGAGCAGGACTGCTGCCTGGCTGCTTTGGAAAAGAACAGTTTGAGAGATAGGATTATTTCTCTGGTCTAGGTCCCTCCCCATGAAGCCCAATTAGCCTTCTTGCCTTTCTGGAAAAAAAATGTGAGCGACAGCTAGACAGTGTGAGTAAAAGAGAAAGTGAATAGCAGAGGGAAGGGGAGGGACAAGAGAGAGTTTGTTGGAACAGTGTGTGTGTGTGTGTGTGTCTGTGTCTGTGTCTTTGTCTGTGTCTGTGTCTGTGTCTGTGTTTGTGTGTTTGTAAAAGAGAGGATGTCATCTTGGGTCGAGAATCACTTGCCTATCAGGCTTGAGTGTACTGTAGCTCAGCATCTTGTATATGTGTGTGAGACAGAATGACGGATTGAAACAGGGGAGTTTTGATCATTGTTTTGGGAAATAGGATGACAGTGACAAGTTCAGCTGTTAATGGACAGTTGTTATTATGTATCGTGAATAATGGAAGAAAAACAGTGATAATAACAATAAGAATTAAACAGAATACTTGTGGGGAAAGAATACAGTGAAAGATGGGATCACTTTCTGTTCATTTTTTGCAATGTAAAATATTATAAGCATATAAAATATTATAACAATGTAGCAACAAAATCTCATCTTTTCCTTGCTGTTTTGAAAATTGCTGTTTGATGTACTTTGAACATAAGATCAGCAGTTGATTCTTAAAATCACTCAAGCAGATTTCAGTTTCACAGAATATTGCCGAATCTTCTACTAGTGTCTTATGCATGAATGTTGGAAATGCCCATTGCAGAAATAGTCTGCTGTGTTTCTATTTCTTTCAAATTAGTTATGCTTTTGTTCAGATTGACGTAACTACCAAAAGTGGAAATGACTCACTAATCTACTTCTAAAACAGAATAATTAAAAGTTTAATTTACTTCTAATCAATAAAATCAATATGAGCAAAGTCACTGTATTGTATCTTTGACATCTGGTGGCAGAAGAATATACGTATTTCAGTTTTGTTTTCCTCAGGATAGCATTACCACATTTGGAATAGATTCCATACACACTGACACCACCTATGCCACGTGATTGAGAAGATCCAAAATCATTATAGCCCAAGCCATAAGACGGCATTTAACCAATATGCACTGGAAAGATCTTGCAATCCTGCTTGAGGTTTATGTCTATCTTTTTATCAGTTTGTCTTTGAGACTATTAAAACAACAACAACAGCAACAGCAAAAACAACCACCACCACCACCTGGAAATGCATGAAAATACATCCAGCCTCCCAATATGAACTGACCACATTAATGCTTTACACAACCAATTTAGAGAAATCCACCCTGAACAGCACAACACATCTGCCCACCAACATGATTGATCATCTCCATCACTCCAATTCCCCTAGTCCATCCACACCTAATCAAAACCATGGAGACATGAAAATATATCCAGCCCCTTCAGAGCCACACACCACACACCCCACATCACAGGAACCTACCCCTTAAAAACCAATATGGTTCATTGTCTCCATCATCTCAACTCCATTAGTCTATCCTTCAACCCTGATTAAAAACAGAAGCAAAAGCAAACCACTATTCTAATGATCTCACCACAACCATTCTAACGATCACACTTGGAAGTGTTGAGGAGTCACGAGTACGTAAGTTTGAAGTCAGAAGCCAAGGTCAAGGTAATTTGGACTACAAAGTGTCTAAAATCAGCACTTTTAAAGGAAGATGTGTGAACATCACTTTCTCAGGAACTTCTGACATTGTTTCCATTGTTTTCACTACTGTGACATTTTGCCATTGTCCTTGCTCCGCATATAGTTTCATGTCATCTGAAGTTTCTGTGAGATCACATTTACCTTGAGAAGTACAAAATCTGGATTTTTGGTTGCAATATTTTTTTTTATAAAAAGAGAGAATAATTAGTATGGCATGACCATTATCGGTTTTCTTTTTAAGTGTTGTTTGTTTGTGACAGGTTTACCCACCAGTCCAGCCCCAGCGTGTGAGGCTTACGAAATACATGTGAGTGGGGACGTTTCTTGGATGATGCGTCAGTACCTTCAGTTGACCAATGACACCAACTTCCTCATGCACAAGGGCTATGAAGCTTTGGCAGCAATAGCTGACTTTTGGGGGTCCAGAAGTGTGTACAACAAAACAAAACAGATGTATGAAATACTAGGTATGAGGTCTTTTTCGTTGTTTTGGAAAAGTTTGTTTTAAACCTTTTTTAATCTTTCAGTTTGTTTTACAGTAAACAAAAACGTCAACAAAGTGTGTGATAACAGTCATATAAATTCGTGTGTACAGAAGACAGTTATGTTGATGTGTAAACATCAGGCAACATACATAAATGTACATAACAGTATTCTAAGCAGTTGGGGATTCATTATGAATATCAGCATATCATGAAGGGTAAACCATTCTCAGTTGATGAAACTGGCATGTAGCTGTTCCATTTGGCATAAACATTGAACAAGCAAAAGTTTATTTTGGCATTATAATATTCAGTTTTGAATCACATTTAGTAGTCTTTGGAAAGTAGATAAAGATGGTCAATATAAATGTGAAGCTCTTGTCAGTTTTGCATTTATAGACATGAGATTATGCAAGCATTGTAATAGCATAATATATTCTTCATGTTTGTACATTTTGATTTACAATCAGTCTTCATAAGATATTTTTCGTGTTTGTACATTTTGATCAACAATGAGTCTTCCTGTAATGATGCTGGGGGCTCTTTCAGTATGAAGTATGAATGGTATCTCCACCTTTTAGAAATTCCACACGAGAAATTTGCTCTTTTTTGTTACTGTCTTTGTTTCTGCCTTATTCATTTGCTTTTTGTCATCTCTTTTCTCGTTTTCTGCTTCGCTTGTCTGTTCTCCTGTAACTTTTCCACAAATCATTACATACTTTCTGCCTGATAATAGAAAATTGTGTAATGGCTGTTTTAGGTATTACGAGCCAGTTTTTTGTATGTTTTTGTGTACTTAGTTTATGCCTCTGTAGTCTGGTTTGTTTCTTTAATCATGATGGTGATAAATTTGGTGGAATGACGAGCACAAGAGCCATATCCTTGCATTATATGTATGAAAGCAGTGATATGTGTATTTACTTTTCTTTTCCAGCTTTTCCTTTTTTCAGAATCATCAATGTGTTTAGATTGTGTGTTTTGTTTGAGATGGTTATAGCCCTGATGTGGCTCTGAGCAGTCTGCTGAGCTTTAAAGTCTGATGATAATAACAATCAAGCAGTACAGGTTGCAAAATTGTAATAACAGTCAGACAGTTCAAAATGTCACAAAATTTGAATGTTAAAGGTATTTTTGTATTCTTCATTGATTACATTTTCTGTTGAGTTTTGTTGTGGAAGTCACTGTCAGAAATGTATAAAAAAAAAAGTAGAAAGAGAAATCCTAGCTATGTTGAGTTAGACTAAATACATACACACGCACACACACACACACACACACATGCATGCACTCACACACACACACACACACACACACACACACACACACACACACACACACACATATGCGCGCATGTACACTTTCATGCACACAGAGGACTCGCCATGTTGCATTTGATGTACAGGAGTAATAGGCCCAGATGAGTCCCACCCTGGCGTGAACAATTCGGTGTACACCAATATGGTTGCGGTTCAAAGTATGCACACTGCACAGTATGCCGCCTCCCTGGTCAAAGAGACGCCCAAACCAGAGTGGGAAGAGGTGGCATCTAAAATGTTCATCGGGTTTGACAAGAAGTATCAGTACCATCCCGAGTTTGACAACTACACTCGAGGTTAGGGGTGTGTTTGTGTGTGTGTGTGCATGTGTGTGTGTGTGTGTGTGTGTGTGTGTGTGTGTGTGTGTGTGTGTGTGTGTGTGTGTGTGTGTGTGTGTGTGTGTGTGTGTGTGTTAGTGTGTGTGCGTGCGCGCGCACGTGTATGTATGTGTATGCATTTGGATGTGCGTGCGATTTCAGCTTTAATCAATTTTATTTCATGGGCCGGGGGCTAGTCCAAAATCTTGTCAGTTACGCTGCCATTTCTGAACTGGTCACAAAGAATTCTTGTATTGAGATAAAATATAGTGTTTGCGCATTACTTTTAGATGATGATATGTGTTGTTGGAAACTAAAGGACCATTTTCATTGTCTCCCCCACCCTGCTTCTTCCATTCACTCCCTTCCCTCCCTACCACTCCTTCTGTGTTTCTTCTCCCTAACTCTGCCTCCCTTTCTCTCCCTCCCTTCTTTATTTTATCTCCACTCTTTGCTTACATCTTTCTTTTTTTCACACCCTCTTCTCTGTCTTGTGTTCCTTCATGTTGATGTAATCTATTAAATGTAGTGATGTTGAGGATGAGATTGGGGTAGAGATGGAGAGTCCTTGTGTTGGAAGGCTGTTTTTCTATTAAAGGAGCTTGCAAGGGAGTGTATTGTTGGAGTACATAGGTGTTGTGTGTGTGTGGGGTGTGTGTGTGTGTGTGTGTGTGTGTGTGTGTGTGTGTGTGTGTGTTGGTGTGTGTGTGTGTGTGTGTGCACATGTATGTATATGTGCATGTGTGAGTGAGAAAGTGTGTATATCTGTCCGTCTTTGCACAGTGATAGCTTTTTACAAGTGGTTTGCTTTTTATTTGCAACAGGCACATCTGTCACGCAGGCAGATGTAGTATTGATGAGATTCCCCTTCCGATGGCCAGTGACTGATAGTGTGCGTCGAAATGACCTCACCTATTATGAGGAAGTCAGTGTTTCCTTGCTTTTTGCTGGGTTTTTTTGTTTGTTTTTGTTTCGTTTTCTTTAGGCATGGGAATTATCTGTGTTTTGACAGATTTCTGATTTTTTTCTTGTCAGTTTCCCAACAAAAAATTTTTTCCAGTCAAAAATGTTGGAACCCAACAAAACCAGTTTAGTTTCTGATCTTAAATGGCACGAGTCACTACTTTGCAGAGCCGGATATCAGAATCTTTTTAATTATGCTTGTTTGTAAACGGCCTTTGTGTGTTTTTTTGCACTGGACAGCAAAGTGTAGATATCGAGCGGTGTTGATTGTCAACAAAGGAGATAGATGAAGACAATGTAGCACATTAGTGAAGGTGAGACTGGCTGTCTTCGTAGGTGGGAGAAGAGTACGTTGGAGAGCGGACTAAAAAGCTCTGTGGCTGGGCACACACACATCAAACATCAGGCTTAATGTAGAGTTCCATGCCTGATGAACCATTTGTCAGTCAAAAAACTGTTTGAAGCCAAGAAACGTTTGGAGGATATGTATGGGTTGTTTAATGATTTATAGTTTGTCTGTGTCTGTGTAGGAAAGGTAGGAGAATTTTGGAGAGAAGTAAAAAAAGAGAAAGAGGAACAATTTTCATAATTTTTACTGCTACAAACTGTCTGTTTCCACCTTGATGAGGACAAGTGTTTGGATTTCAGGACAGAGACATGGTGAGTGTATGATTTAATTATTTAGTTAATGTAAATGTTCTTATGATCAACTTTCAGGTGACCAAAGCGGGACCAGCCATGACGTGGGGTGTTTTTGCTATCAACTGGTTGCGTCTTGGGGAGAAGGAAAAAGCTGATGAGGTGTTCTACAAAGGAACATGGAACATACAGGAACCTTTTAAGGTCAGACATGGATCACACGCTCTTATGCCTAAACTTTCTGTGTTCAGTGTATATAAATTTAGCGACATACATTCTACCATATACAATCAGTGCAGAGTGGCACATAATCACTCTATTTTTGGCCATAATCTAACCCAGTGTTTGCTGATAATTTTGTCAGAAGATGCCTCCAGTTGGCACATAGCTCACACGAGATCGTGAGTATCAGTCCTTTTTTTCTGGCCACATGCCATTGCAAACGACGTGCCTGTCCAGCGCTCTCCCATTTTGCAGTCAGTCAACACCATTGTGATTGCTTACTTCAGTGATTCCCAGACCAATTTTTGACTACCCTGATCAACACAGTTTTCTTACTTCATGTTTACTGAGTGCTTTGGCATTTTTGCTTGGGGGTTATTTTTCTTGCCAGGCCCAGACCACTCACTATCAAGTAACCTGTGCTTGTTCTGTCCTTTGTTCTCATCTCGTGTGTTCCTCTCACAAATGGGATGAGTCCACTGACTTTCAGTCAGCTAACTTTCTCATCCTGGGCCCCCAGTGAGTCGAGCTTTACTCCTCAGAGCACCAAGTGGGCAAGTTCAAACGCCATACACCCTCCACCACCAACTGGAGACTCAGAATCTCAGGCTGTTCCAGAATGGTTTTCCTTTCACCTTCCAGTCAGGGGCGATAGGGCCTTCCTTTGGCTCCGGTCACTAACATGGCCCCTTCTGGCTACTGCGTCAAAGACTCCTACCTCGAGGTTTTCCAGGCCCTAACCAGGCTCAGAGTTTTCAGGGACTACAGGCTGGCAGTTGGCACCTGTTACAATTGCTAGCTGCCCAAAAGGCCTTACTCCATCTTCCTGTGGGAGGAGAGCCCCGGCAACCCCAGAGCCTCATGGTTCATCCACATGCTACCTCTCATCAGCCCCCCCTAAGGAATCCATGGGTCAAGAGACACCTGCCACCAAGCAAAGGTGGCATTGCTTTTCCTCTGAATTGCCAGCCCCATCTGATTCAGAAGATTCATTTCTTCAAGTGGGTCGTCTTAATGACCTAGACACTCTGACCAGCCACTGGAGGCCTTTCACCCATGGGGAAACCCTTCTGTTGCCATCGATCTGATCAAGCAGATCCTCCTAGACGAGGTTCTCACGCAGCAGCCAAAACGTGTCTAGTTGATGTATCCATTTGGGTCCTTCAGCGATCCCACAGAGAGACATAGGACTCTCTGAGACAACGTTTTCTGGACCTCCTAAAGAAGCTCATGGAAAATGCAACAAACTTAGTATGATGTCCCCATCCATGCTGGACCCATGACCCGAGTCTCTCTATGCTCCTGGGGCCTTCCCCTGAGGTTGCTTTCTAAAAATTGAAAATAGCCAAGTATGGTATCTGGGCTCACTTTGATGATGGTCACCTTCTCCTCACACCCCCAGAGTGGTCCTCGCAGGACATGTTCATCTTAAAGACTACCGCCTTTCTCCACGTCCATCTCATTCTGCTTTATCATGGACATAGACATGGGCTGGGCAGCCCAACTATCAGCTGCCTACTTGGGCATTTGCATGAGTAGCCACTTTCTCTCAGAATGGCAGTTAAGCTCTTCAGAAAGTAAAAACCCACTCCCGTCCAGAAAGCGTCAGCACCCTAGGAAGAGAGGCCTGCCAAGCGTAGTCAACGTAGCCAACATTGCGGTCTACCTCAGTTACAATCTCACGTCACTCTTTTACGTAGGGATGCCATTGTAGCATTGAGCAACCTGCCATCGTGCTCTCTAGGGCAATTCCTCCCCAACTAGCCTCATTCTTTGAACTCCACTTGCAGCCGTTCATTTCAGAAAGTGCCACAGCATGCAGGGACTCTACTGCCCTCTCCTCCTGGAACAGGGTTGCTAGATAGCCCTCCCTTCACATCCAGCTTACCAACCCTCTGACAAAACAGAGTCCCGCTCCTTGGCATCAAAAATCACAGAGCAACAGCCAACATGGGTCACATTTTCACAAACACATCTCCCGCAGCCAAAACAAAAATCTCCAATGGCCGGCACAAGCACTAACAGGTGACTCACAGGGGATATCCCACCACCCACAAAGGGTGTAGGCTTAGCGGGCAGCCTAACCCTCCATGTCCAAGAGTGGAAACTCTTAGGACTCAGTCTGTGGGTGATGGAAATCATGAAAGAGGGGTACAATCTACCTTGAAAAGGAGAAAACACCCATCTTCAACTGACTGCCCCCAGACTTTTCTCGACCAATCCACAGCCCTGGACTCCAAGGTTGCAGATTCATCCAAAAACAGGCAGTGGAAATCCTCTCCTCACAACCTGGCACGAGTTCTGTGCTGCCTTTTCACTGTCCCCAAGTCCTCAGGTGGCTGGTGCCCATTACTGGATTTGTCTCCCCTCAACTGCTACTCGGAAGAAATCCTTTTCAGACTAGAAATCCTGGCTCTAATTCTACAGGTGATGAGGAAAGGCGATTGGGCCTCCTCCATCAACCTCAAGGATGTGTATTTCCTCATCCTTATGCACCCTTCATGCAGGAAATTGCTTTGACGTGTATTAAAGGACAATGTCCTACAATTTTTGGCCGTACCCTTCAGCCTCTCTCTGGCGTCATATCTTCATGAAGGTAGTCAAAGAACTAGCAACTCTGTCCTGGGAAGAAGCCATCCGCCTCTCTTACTACCTGGATGATTGACTGATCCTGGCAGACTTGGAGAAGCTATGCCAGGCCCATACTCAGACTTCTGCAATTGCTTAGGCTTTCTCACAAACCTCCAGAAATATGATCTCATGCCCTCACAGTTCTCAAATTCCTGGGCATGAGATTCAACACCCTCACCATGACTGCATACTTGACTCCAGCCGAGCTCCAGAAGCTTCAGCAAAAATTCAGATCTCTCCAGAGTTCCCCCTTGCCTTCAGCCAGACGGTCTCCTCCCTCTTGGACCTCATAGAGTCCTCACCCCAGTCTTCCCTTTGGACAGGACTCATAAACACCCACTCCAAAGAGCCTTCAGAACCTGCTGGTTTCATCTGTCTGACAATTAGAATGAATGGATTAGACTGGGACCTTGGTTTCTGGAAGCCACACAGGAATGGGTTGTGGCCTCTGACGTGGAGAAGGGAGCCCCAATAGCTGCTGCCCCTCATCAGCTAGCTCTGTATACAGACACTTCATGCTTAGGCTGGGGAGCTCACATATCTGATCCCATGCCTCTGGGCTTTTGTACCAGACAGAAGCCCTGTCCACATAAATGTTCTCAAAATGGAGACAGTCTCTCGAGCCCTGGGTGGTCAGATGGGGTGGAGCACCACTTGGAGGCATTTCACCGAATTCTCAGTAAACACTGGGTTAAGATACGGCCAAAAATAGAATGATCTTGTGTCGTTCTGCATTAGTTGGATATGGTAAGTGTACTAGCTAAACAGCAGTTTAATTGAAAATTCCTCATTTGGCGTGTTCTTCATGAGCAGTTTGTGATCTAGTGTGTATGGAACCATCTGAACATAGAAATACTTTCTTGAGGGAACTGAAAGTAAAACTGAAATTGTGTGTTCTGAACCGTCTTTTCAATCATGATATGACATAGATTTAATGCACTTGCATTCATTTGAAAGTCTACCATATTTTTCACCAGTCTTATTTTGAAATTGATAGTCTTTACAAATTCTGCTAATTTTCATTGCTTTGAACTCTCCTTCAAAACTTGCATTTTCTTGTGTTCAGAATTACATTATGATAAAACCTTTTGAAAATGGAAGATGTGTATAGTTGAAACTATGATAAAATCTTTTAAAAATGGAAGATGTATATAGATGGAAGATGCATAAGAAAAAAAGAAATAATATGATTGATAGTGGTCTTTCTTTTTTAGAGAAATTTATGTGGAGGATGTTTTTAAAACCATGACATCTGTTGATTTGACAGACATTGGGATCAGCAGTCATTGTGCATGACAAAAGTGATTGATCCTGATGATGGTCTGTTCATTTCAGATTTTGGGATAAGAAATACGAACTTAAGTGGGAAACATGATTTCTGGACTTTTCCATCAGAAATGATGGAAAAAAGTAACATCTTCATTTTATACTTAAATGTGACTCATAAGCACAGGACCAGTGCTAACTTGATTTTGGGTGTTTTGAGATATGCTCATACTGAAATTTACAATCTGTTCTGATCATTTTCTTATGTAACTGAATTTCATAGTGTGAAACATGTGGCTGTTTGAAATGCCATATCTCCATGGAATGTGGTTTTGAGAAAAGACCTTTAAAGATTTCATACATTTGGATGTCACATTCTTCTCTCATAAAAATTTTGATGTCACATTCTTATTGTCAACCCAAATTCCCTCTTGCAGTAAGGTTATTTTTAGTGAATCACAGCAGTATGTGGAGCTCAGCAGTAGTTGCACTGCAAAAGACATAACAAATTTTGATGGTGTAGATTAAAAACTGAATTTGTACAGTTACATAAAAGTTTGGTGTCTGAGACGTGTATCTCTGCTGAAAACTGAAAATCATCTCGATTGCAAAGCAGTTTGTTTTTGCCTCTATAGTAGCCTTTCTGCCGGGGTAAGTTAACACTGGTTTCATGCTGAGGGGTCACATATGTAAACTTGTCTTCATATCCATGATGATTACCATGATGTCACACAGGTGTGGTCAGAGTTGGCAAACGGGTTCTGGAGCATACAACTTCCAGACTGGGATGGGTGGTTACCTGCAGTCCCTGTTGTACGGCTATCTGGGTGTAGATCTCAATGACCACAGTCTGGACATCCATCCCCAGCTCCCTCCCTCTTTGACCGCCATGGCCGTGAGGGGGTTGGACTACATGGGCGGGTCATTTGAAGTGGCTTTTGATACAGATCAGATGAATGTCACACTGACTCAGGGTGCTCATGAGCCACTAACATTAGTCCTAAAACCAGTCAGCAGATGATTCCTTTAAAGGTGGGCACCACTGTCACTGCTGATTGTCAGATGGCTGTCATTCAGCCAGGCTCTTAAAATTGCAGCCTGTATTTTTTTTCTTCTGAATTAATTTTTGTTGTATTGTGTTTAACCCTTTGACTTCCAGGAACCATTTTGGATTTTCTGGAAACTACATTTTTACCTCAGTCAGGTGAATAGGAAGACCTGCTTGAATCACAACAAAGTAGGTTAACATTTGCAAGAATCTTGTGGCATGTTGCAGACATTTGCAAGGACGCTGTGGCAGTCATGTTGCAAACATTTGAAGTATGTTCTGGCTGCCATGTTGCAAACATTTGCAAAGATGCTGTGGCAGCCATGTTGCAGACATTTGCAAGGATGCTGTGGCTGCAATATTGCAAACATTTGCAAGTATGCTCTGACTGCCATGTTGCAGACATTTGCAAGGATGCTGTGGCTGCCATGTTTCAGACATTTGCAAGGATGCTGTGGCTGCCATAGGGCAGAGTTACATGATCTTTGATCACAGATTAGAAAAGAACTACTGTATCATCACTGATCAATGAACCACGGTGAGATCCATGGCTGAAAATAGAATCGCTTTTTATGCAGTGGCCTTTGAGCCGCAGATAGGTCTATGGCTGGAAGTGAAAGGGTTAAGCATAATAATCTTGACAGATACTACCTCACCCCTTTATTTGTATGTTCATGGTTATTGTGGTCTCATGTCATTTATGACCAATCTTAAGCATAAGTTTCCTCACATAACTTACTGTGTATGATGACACTGTTCCATTCCATTGCGAACCGTGCAATATACAGTCACAGTAGTAAGATTGGCCTTGTGTATTGGGTTATTTTCTCTGGTTGTGGGTTTGTGAAATATGTGTAGAGGATGTGACTTTACTGGAAGATTCCTTTTCCTCCATTGTGCGCGTCAAATCTTTTTTGAACATCATTTGTGTATTTTATTTGGTACTGCTGCGTTTGTTTGGAATTTTTTCTATGAACAGAAGAAAATCTTTGATTCATCATGCTTTTACTTTGTAGCAATATACATTTTTACTTTGTAGCAGTGTATGTTTTTATACACAAAAATATTTTATCAATGAGAATTATACTCTGTATAGAGTGATGTATTTTTTATACTGAAAGCATTTTGAATAAGGATATTTTTAACTCTTTGAAGACATGGTGATTAATGGCAGAAATAATGTGTTTACATTTCATTTTTCATTACTTTTGAAAAATTGGGGAGGCGGATATTGAACTCACAAAAGAAGAAAAACATGCTTTTGTGAAATATGAAACTGATGTCTTGCAGATAATCACTAAGTCCCCAAGTTGATAACATGCATTTTGTTCTCCTGGAAATGGTATCCAACATACAGGGTCTGCAGAAATGTTATTTTACATGGTGCATAAGTGAACAGCTGCTCACATTTGCACAATATTTGCATTAGATACAGTCCATGGATAC
>CM060308.1:42026856-42104356 GCA_030674185.1 Monoplex corrugatus
ATATATGGCATACGAGAGTGATATGTATATGTATGATGCACGAATGTAATATATGTGAGTATGTATGACATATGAGTGTGATATGTACAAGTATGTATAACTTATGAGTATAATATGTGTGAACGTGTGCTTTTGACGCACAAGTATGATGCTTGTGAGTGTGTATGACGTATGAGTGTGATAATCAGTAAAAAATGGTAATCAGTAAAAAAAAAAATTAAAAAAAATCCCCTCATCATCTCATACAAAATAACAGCAAACGGCACAACCTTGAGACAGGTTGATAATCTAAATATCTGGGAACAATCATCTCACTAGATGGCAGATGCACATCAGAAATAGCCAGCAGAATCGGCCAAGCCAAAACAGCAGTCAAGAAGATAAAAAGCATTCTTACCAAGAAATGCCTCTCAATCAACATCAGGAAGAGAGTTCTTGAACGTTATATAGAACCAATAATCTTATACGGTTGTGAGGCGTGGACAGTCAACACACAAAGCCATAACAAGATTGAGGCAGCTGATATGTGGTTTCTAAGAAGAATGTTGAGAGTTCCACGGACAGCAAACAACAAAAAACAAAACAAAACAAAAAACAATGAACAAAAAAACGACTGACGAGACAGTCTTGATAGAGGCGGACACAAGAAGATCATTCAATCATTCATGAGAAAGATTTGGAAAAGACAGGCAACATTTATAGGCCATTTTATTGAATGCTGTTTTGGCTTGGCCGATTCTACTGGCTATTTCTGATGTGTATCTGCCGTCTGGTAAGATGACCGTTCCCAGATACTTAAACTTATCAACCTGTCTCAAGGTTGTGCCGTTTGCTGTTATTTTGCATGAGATGATGAGGGGATTTCTTGTTTTTTACTGATTACCATGACTCCAGTCTTCTTGCTATTTAGCTCCAACCCTTTACTTTTGCTATTTGTATTATATTCACAAGATTTTTTAGGTCCCTTTCATGCCCTGCAATTAGCACGATGGCATCTGCGTATCGAATGTTGTTTTATCATTTTTCCTCCAACCTTTAATCCAGGTATTCTTCTAGGTTCCTCATGATGTTTTCACTGTAAAGTGAAGACAGATCTGGTGACAAAACACAACTTTGCCTGACTCATTTTGATATTTTGGAAAAAAGCTTAAATCGTTTTCTATTCTCATTGCAGTCGTGTTTTTTGTTTGTTTTGTTTTTGTTTGTTTTGTTTTTTGTTTTTTAAGTCTAAGGAAGATAAAAAGAAATCCGAAACAAGTGTGACTGCCCGCGTTCAAGCAAACGGGAACCAGAAAAAAATATGAAAAAAGAATACAAACGCGTATTTAATACAACAAGACAAGACAGGCGCAAATTTTCGGCCAACTGGCCTTTGTCAAGTGTAAGATTACAAACAAACACCAGATACAAAAATTTTGACAAAAAGACTGAAACATCCCTGCTGCTGTGTCCTATGTGCGAAAAGGAATTTTTGTGTCTGGTGTAATCTTACGCTTGATACTAGTTGGCCGAAAATTTGCGCCTGTCTTGTCTTGTATTAATTACGCGTTCGTATCCTTCTTTCGTGTTTCTTCTGGTTCCTAAGGAATATAATTCTCATGCTGTTTGTAATGCGTGATCGTTCTTTATGTAAAATAGTACACGCTAAGACTTATGGGAAGAGGCAGTTACTAGAATATACAAACGGTCAAACTCTACTTTCGTCTCCGTCTCAGTATGACCGAATACTGCATGGTGGCAGCGATTAAACCCGAAATCATGCTGTCAAAAAGAAAATGGAAAACAGGGTCGATGAAGCTGTTCATTGCCCAATCAACTTTCCTCCTCCAAAGCCATTCGACGGCACAGCAGTCAGCTGGCCGAAATGGAAACAACGATTCCAGCTCTACAGAACTGGCTCAGAACAAAACACGCGAAGAACAGTCTGTTCTTCAACAGGCCAGTGTATTCTTATACACAGCGGGAGACGTGGCAGACGATATTATGCCAACCATGAATATTGATGAAAGCACAATCGAATATGACACGCCTGTGACTGCATTCGATCGCTACTTTTATTAGTTTTAAACTTTACCGTTTACGTCTTAGTTTGTGACTTTAGTGCACGGAAAAATGCAATCCTTGTGAGAGCCAAATTTAACTAAAGAACACAAAAAGCCTGGAGAGACAATCGAAATTTTCATTCAAGATTTATACAAGCTAGCTGAAGAGTGTGAATATTGTCGTATCAGTTAGTAGTCTGAGCCGTGAGCGTTATGTTGTCATGGTCTCCTTAGACCCGGATCTAATCACTAGCAGCGTGAGTTATGTCCCTTGACATGTTCGTGTGCTATTGGTTTAGTATAATGGTATAGGCATACATATTATCCTACATCTTCCTTTCTGGATATGGTAAGAATGTATAATCATGCATTAAGACATTTAAATGAGCAGATACTTATTTATTCCCCCCTTTAAAGGATATCAATATGTATACTATAGTATTCACTGGAGTGTATAGATAAGCCTGTGTACATCAAGGTAGATCTAGACCTAATCATCACAGTGAATTTTTACCGGTACTAAATTAGTAAATATGTCCACTGCTTGGTGCCTTTGTTAAAGGACTTTCAAAGAAATAAACACTAATATGCAACTAAATGTTTAACTGTTGATAACCGTGTGAAATCTAACTAAATTTCAAACATTAATTATAAAACAGAAAGCATGAGTGTTACCACTGTGTTTGGCTGCAATGTTTGGTCACTGAAGAATATACAGTGGTTCAGTCAAAGGTCAAGTTTTTCTAGTTTCTTGATGAGTCTGCCAGAACGAGTGCGAGGCTTTCCTGTGTTCACTGGTGTATGTGGTTCTGCTGGGTGTTGTGAAGAATTGGGTAATGGCTGAGTTGACACTTCTGGCGGCTGCTGCGTGGGAGTGACGGCTGGGCTGGTGGAGCGTCTCGGTGCAACAGGTGGTGTTGGCGGTTCCTCCGAAGTCCTCACCATGTATGTCGGGTTCCGGCGGATGGTGCCATTCTGAGTTCTGATGATGTAAGAATGAGGATTGTGGTGTCTGGAGAGTACTTTCCCTGGTTTTGCCATGTCTTTGATGAACACAGTATCATCTTGCAGTGGTTGAGCTTCTTTTGCTGCATGTCTCTTGTTGTAGTTAGAGCGTTGTTTCTCTTTTGCAGATTTTTCTCTCTTGTGGATGTCCTTGACTCAAAGAAAAGAAAACAAAAGTTCCCATACTTACTTCTTCTCTCTCACCTAAAACTACAGACCTCAAGGCCATGAGTAAGTTCACTTGGGGAGTAGCCATTCTGTAGAGGTGTTGATCTGTATAACAGAAGACCTATGTATGAGTCTTTAGACTTTTTGAGGATTGTCTTGAGTGTTTGTACAGCACACTTGGCTTCTCCGTTGCTTTGTGGATATTTTGGTGAACTTGTGGTATGGGTAAATCCATATTCAGCAGCAAATGTTGGAACTCTTAACTGGAGAACTGAGGGCCATTGTCAGAAATAACTTATGTCCAGAATACCATGCGTAGCAAAGATGCTCTTGATTTTTGTGATGGTTTCTTTGCAGGATTGTTTCACAAGACGACATAATTCTATCCATCTGGAGAGTAGTCGACAACCAAGATGAATGTTTTCCCATCAAGTTCAAAGAGATCCATTCCAACTCTGGACCATGGTCTTTCTGGAAAGGTTGAAGGAATAAGGGGTTGTTTGGACTCCAGCTGAAGTTTTGCACATGTTGAGCATTTGTTGATCATTTCTTCAATTTGACTTGAAATGCAAGGCCACCAAACTAAAGTCTGGTCGAGTGCTCTACATTTGGTGATGTCCTTCATGGAGTCGACTGAGTGTGTCCAGTCTCTGTTTACTGAGAATGACAATTTAGCCATCAAACAGGAGGAGATTGTGGACAGTGGTGAAGTGTTGCCTATTTGTCCAGTACTGTTTCAGTAATGTAGATTCCGGCAAATAGGTAGGCCAGCCAGTTTGACAGTATTTCTGACTTGAGCTGTTTCTGGATCAACTTTTTGCATCTTCTTGATTTCTTCCAGTTTGTGTGATGATGCTGGGAGAATGTCGATGGTCTGTTTTTCGTATGCCGTTACATCATCAAGAAGACTGATGTCTGCTTCTTGGGATTCACTAGCTGGGGCACGCGAAAACGCGTCTGCTGTGATTTGGATTTTTGCCTGCGACAAGTACAACTGTGGGATTGTATTTCATCAGTCGTAGGCGAAAGCATTAAATTTTGGTTGGTATCTTGTCCAGATTTTTTGTGTTCAGGAATGGGACAAGTGGTTTATGATCAGTTTCGATCATGTACTCGGTGCCCAGAACGTATTTGCTGAATCTTTCAGATGCCCATGTTGCCACAAGTGCTTCTTTTTCAATGGTTGCATAATTATTTTTGTATCATCGAGTGACCTCGAGATGAAGCTGACGGGGTAGCGAGATCCATCTTCTTGTATTTGAACAACTGCACCGATAGCTGTTGATGAAGCGTTGGCTGCGATGATTGTCTTGCACATAGAAGAGTAATGCGCAAGTACTGGAGGTGAAGTCAGAAGTTCTTTCACTCGTTCAAAGGCTTTCTGTTGGTTTTCATTCCATAGCCATGCAGAATCTTTTCGGAGCAACTGACGGAGTGGTGCATTCAGTTCTGCCAAGTTGGGTTTGAATTTGGTTATTTGGTTGACTGTACCCATGAAGCCTTACAATTCTGTGACTTGTTGTTGGGACTGGGAAATCCCTGATGGCTTGGATCAGCGTGAATGCTTCTGCATTGATGATATGGCCCAGAAACTTCATTGATGATTAAGAGAATTCACACTTTTCATTAAGGGTGAGTCCCGCATCTTGTAATCTTTTAATGAGTTGTTGATCGTGCGTTTCTTGATCAGCGGCATGAACCAAGATGTTGTCCATGTGGCAGATTACTCTTTCAATGTCAACAAGAATTTCTGACGTCGTTCTTTGGAAGATTTCACTTGCTGAGTTGATACCAAATGGCAAGCAATTAAAGCAGAATCTCCCAAATGGCGTGACGAAAGTTGTATATAGCTTCGATTCATCTGACAGTGGGATCTGCCAAAATCCGCTTTTTGTTCGAGTTTGGTGAAAACGTTGGAGTTTTCCAGCTGTGCGAGGCTCTCATCAACAGAATGCATAGGATGTACTTCTCTCAGACTGATTTGTTGAGGTGAGTAAGATATACGCACATTCTCACAGAGCCGCTTGATTTTGGAACAGCAACAGTGCCTGAGCACCAGGAGGTTGGTTCTGTGACCTGAGATATGACACCATCTTTTACCATCCGATCAATTTCTTTCTTGACTTTGGGGATGAGTGGGTGTGGAATTTTAAGTGGTGAGTAGAGACACACTGGCTTGGTGTCAGACTTCAGAGTAATTTTGTATGGCTTTTTGATGTAGTGTAGTGGGAAGGTTTAGGCTGAAATTGAGGAAAAGGAAACAGACCAAAAGCAACATCAAACTAAACCTTGGACTCTTAAAGACAGATGAAATGATACGTCAAAAATTTAATGTACATGTTCAAAACAAATTCAGTGCTCTGGAAGACGTTGGTGACAGTGAGGAACAATGGACAAAGTTGAGAAGTTCTATAAATGAAGCTTGTGAAGAAATTCCTAAGGCAGGTAGAAAAGCAAAAAAGAGCTGGATGACTAATGAAATTTTGGGCCTGATGGAGGAAAGGAGGAAGGCAAAGAGAAACGAGGAGATATACAGGAAGATAAACAAAGAAATCAGGTATAGGTGCAATGAAGCTAAGGAAGCGTGGCTGAACACAAAATGCAAAGAGGTAGAAGAACGACACAAAATGGATCCTCAGGGTATGTACAGACGAATTGAAGAAATAGTCCACAGGAAAAATACATGCACATCAACCGGTTGCTTAAAATCGAAAGATGGCACGCTTATCATGGAAAAAGACAAAATACTGGACATATGGGGAGAGTACATTAAAGACCTTTTTGAGGATGACAGAAACGAAGAACACGTTATAAAAAAAAACTTTGAAGGACCACCCATAATGAAAGATGAAAAAGATGAAACCAGGAAAAGCCCCAGGACCAGACAACATTACTACAGAGATGATTGAAGCCCTGGAGGAATTTGGCATAGTAAAAATAACAGTCCTCCTAAATGAAATTTAGACACTGGAAAAATCCCCAAAGCTATGTCAAAATCAATTTTCATTGCACTTCCAAAGAACACAGGGGCTATAGAATGCGAACTCCATCGCACAATCAGTTTGATGAGTCATGTAACAAAAATCCTGTTAAGAATAATCATGATGAGGACAAGGAATAGAATCAAAAGAGAAATAGCAGAAGAACAGTGTGGATTTGTGGAAGGGAAAGGAACTATTAATGCCATATACATCCTAAGAACTATCATAGAGAGGTCAACTGAGATGAATAAGGATTTGTATTTATGCTTTGTTGACTATACCAAGGCTTTCGATCGGGTACGACATGAAGAATTGATCAACCAACTGGAGAGACTCAATGTTGATGGAAAAGATCTACGAATAATCAGGAATATGTACTGGGAACAAACAGCTGCAATGAGAATAGAAAACAATACAACATTACAAGCTCTTTTCAAAACATCAAAAGAGGAGTCAGACAAGGTTGTGTTTTGTCACCAGATCTGTTTTCACCATATAGCGAAAACATCATGAAAAACCTAGAAGAAGACCCTGGATTAAAGGTTGGAGGGAAAATGATAAACAACATTCGGTACGCAGATGACACCGTGCTAATTGCAGAAAATGAAAGGGACCTACAAAACCTTGTGAATATACTAGAAATAGAAAGCAAAGGTAAGGTGTTGGAACTTAACAGCAGGAAGACTGAAGTCATGGTGATCAGTAAAAAACATGAAATCCCCTCCTGCAAAATAACAGCAAATGGTACAACCTTGACACAGGTTAATAAGTTCAAATACCTGGGAACGGTCATTTCATCAGACGGCAGATGCACATCGGAAATAGCTGGCAGAATCGGCCAAGCCAAAACAGCATTCAAGAAGATGACAAGCATTCTTATCAACAAATGCCTATCAATTAACATCAGAAAGAGAGTCCTTGAATGTTATATAGAACCAATACTGTTGTACGGATGCGAGGCGTGGACAGTCAGAAAGCAAAGCCAGAGCAGGATTGAGGCAGCCGAGATGTGGTTTCTCAGAAGAATGTTGAGAGTTCCATGGACAGCAAAGAAAACAAACGAGACAGTCTTGATGGAGGCAGACACAAATAGATCACTCATAAGGAAGATTAGGTAAAGACAAGCAACATTTATAGGCCATTTTATGAGGAATGGGGATTTGGAGCACCTGGTCACAATGGGAAAGCTGGAGGGAAAGAGAGCACCAGGTAGACCCAGGGAGAGAATGCTGGACGGACTTGCAGAGTGGCTGGGGATGAGGAGGGTGGGGGGATGCTGGGGCCAACGAGAGAGAGAGATGGTTGGAAGTCCATGGTCGCCAACACCATGCGGCAGGGCACCTGATGATGATGATGTAGTCCCTTGAGTAATTTTGTGAATTTTTCTCTGTAGTCTGTATCTGGCTTTGTTGAGACATTTGCAATACGTTGGACCAGATCTAATTTCACGCAAGCTGATTTGCTGAGGAGTGAGTGTGATTGACCCTTTATAACATACAGTGTTTCAATAAGAGTGAGTGTGATTGACCCTTTATAACATACAGTGTTTCAATAATTTTGTTCCTTTTGTTTTTGAGTGTCGCCTGGATTGTGCCCAGCACATGAAGTGATGTGCTTCCGGAACCTTTAAGGATCATCTTTGTTTTCACCAGTTTCTTGCCATTTGCCCATGATTTGACAACGACTGAGACAGAAGCACCCATATCCAATTTGAACAAATGTGGCTTGCCGTTTAGAAGGATTTCTGCTGACCATGAGTCATCATTATCCTGGATACTGTTGATGTATCCTACAAAGTCATTTGATTCTGAAGAATAGTTGTCATCTTCGCTGACCAGTTCATGTATTTTACTTTTTACTGATCTGCACACAATCTTATAGTGGCCTCTTTTCTTGCAGGAACTGCAGACTGCATTTTTAGCTGGACAAGAATCATGTTTGTGTGATTCTCTGCCACAGTACTTGCAGAGTCCAAATTGTCTTGGCTTGGTGTCTTTAGGGTGTTTTGAATTTGTAGATTGAAAACGACTGTCTCTCCTTTTGTGCACAAATTCAACCTCTGATGATTGGCTGACTTTGCTTTCGTTCTTCTACCTGCCTACTTATCTGTACTGCTTCTGGGATTGTAAGTTTTGCCTTTGCTTGCAGTGCACTTGAAAGATCATCATCATTAACACCAACGATAATTTTGTCTTGTACTCATATTCTTTGGCCATTTTTTTTGAGATCTTGAATGAAACTATCTTTTCTCCAGGTTTTTGGATACGTTTATTGAACTTTGCTCTTTCAACTATCATGTTTTTCTTGCGCCAAAATGTTCTTCAAACACTGCTTTGAGACTGTCTTACTGGATCGTACTTTCATCGGTGTTTTTTGTTTGCAAAATATCGTCAGCACGGTCACCCATTGCATAGAGGAACGTACTGATATGTGTTTCTCTAGGCTCTGCTTCTGAGAGCAAGACCTGAGGCGATTCAATATCGGTCAAATCTTTTGTCTCCATTTCGGCCAATTCGTGATTTCGGAAGCGGTTGGCTAGGATGGCGGTGAACAGGGTTTTCTCCGGCCATTTGTATGTTTTTGTCGTCTGCTTGAGGCTATGATCAGTTCTGCGCCACTGTCACCATGTCGTATCAGCTTGTTGTCTGAGCGTTATGTTGCCATGGTCTCCATAGACCCGGATCTAATCACTAGCAACGTGAGTTACGTCCCTTGACATATTCGTGTGCTATTGGTTTAGTATAATGGTATGGACATACATATTATCCTACAAAAATGTATATGGTCCATTAAAAGATGAATTAATTGGGGATAGGATTGTTGTTGGTGTACTTGATGATGGTCTTTCAAATGAAAAAACTGAATTAACCCCTTAAGTGCCGTCAACATAAAATTTATGGAGCTCTTGGAGCCTTCTGTGGTGCCTACAAACGTAAAATTTATGGAGGTAGTTTGACACATGTTTCAGCCTAATGTAAATGGAAGAGAAGCACTGGCTGATGTTGTCTGTCTTAGGGTTCATAAAAGTGACTGGCTGCCCTTACATGACTTTTTGACCTTTGCAACCCTCACCAGATTGTTGTATTTGTCTGAAAAGAGAAACTGCTTTTTAGCGAAATGCTGACACCAGGACTGTCTTGCAATGCTGCACCTTTGAAAGCATGCAGGTTGAGTCAAGAACTTATAAATGACTGTAGGATGATTCAGAAGACAATTCTGACACAAGAAGAGGATAAAAACAGCAGTAGTTACTTGCTGTTGGTATGAAATGTGCACCAGACAGACCCAACACGAAAAGTATTGATTTTACCAGCATGTGACACAGAGGGTTTGTTGTCACAGGCAATACTGGCAGCCAGCCGACACTTTGCACCATTGAAACAAACAGGACCACATTGTAGAATAAGCCAACACTTTTAGTGAGTAGTATTAGAAGCGGCAAGGGGAGGACTAGGGTGATGGAGTGGGTTTGGGGGTGTGGCAGCAACGGACGACTTGACCGGGTCAAGCCACTAAGTGCACTAGAACATTGCAGCTCTTTGTAGCTCGTCAGCTGTCAGTGATCTGTTAGTAGGAAGTCAGCCAAAGTCTGAATACTTTTAGATTTCGTCGGGAAGGTCATATCTTATATTTTCCCTGTGTTTTTTTGGTTTCTATCGTGAGCGGTTATGAGTTTTTTTAATGAGAATTTCCACAAAATATCACAAATATGTAGTAATTTCAAGAAATTTCTACATAAATCATCTAAAAATACATGTGGCCATGCCTAATGCATCATTCTCTGTAATTTCATGCATAGATTCCCATAAATATGGAAGCAACAGTTGTTTTATTGTACATGGTAGTGATGCAGTGTTTTTTCCCGGCACATGGAAAACACGGGATGTCAAAAAACGTCAGCACTCAAGGGGTTAACACTCAGTCAGACAGTGCGGATCAGCAGACAAGCTGAAGAAAGAAAAGAGAGTCAACACTCAATCAGAGCAGATTCCACTATTAACACCATCAAGCAGCAATCAAAACCAAAGGAACGACAGGTCTCCAAAACTGCAACATTTGAAAGAAAATCCTGTGGATACTGTGGCAAAGAATCTCATCCCTGAGATAAATGTCCTGCACGCGCAGCGATTTGTTCTTCATGCCACTAGAAAGGAAACTGTCAAGCTGTTTGACGAAGTACTGCATGTCACAATTGATCTCTCAGGCGTAATTCAATTCATGAATTATCAGAAGAAAACCAATACACTTCACCTGAAGAAAAAGTAGACATTTTGGGTCACGTTTTCCATCTTCAAGATGATGACTGCTGGACAGCAAAAATAATAACAAATATTTTCAAATGGGATACAGATGCATCTGTTTCTGTTGTAGATGAAAAATGAGCTTACACTTACAATCTTACCAAATCACGAAAACAACACAAAGGCCCAGATAATACAAAACTTACCATGCTGGGTGCACTTCAAGCTCAACTGCGTCACAAAGACAAAGAAATAACGGAAACTCTCTACATCTTGAAAGACCAGTCATGTTCCCTCCTCTGTCGAACAACCTATGTGAAATTGGGTCTAATCTCCTGTGTTGACCAAGTCAACAATCAAGGATACCGTACCTGGCTTTAAAAATGAACTTCCTAACCTCTTTAAGGAACGCCTGGATAAACTTGATACCACACATACCATCACCCTCAAACCTGATGTGAAACCAGTGTGCATTTATGCTCCCCACAAAATTACACATCCTGTCTTACCTAAAGTCAAACCAGAGATTGACTGAATGCTTGAAAAGAAGTCATTTCACCCGTCACAGAATCTACCAGTTGGTGTTCTTGGTATTGTAGTTCCAAAACCAAATGGATCAATACGGCTATGCGTGGATCTGACATGGTTGAACGAATCTGTTCAACGTGAAGTTCATCCCATAGCTTCAGTGGATGAAAGCCTGGCAAAACTCGGAAATCCCAAAGTTTTTACAAAACTGGTTGCCAAAAATGAAGTTTGGCAAATACCTCTTGCGGAAGAATCAAAACTGTATACAATGTTCATTACACCTTTTGGACGTACTGCTTCAACAGGCTCCCATTTGGCATTAGTTCACCCACTGCGACCCAGTGAAGTATTTCAGCGAACAATTTCAACAATCCTAGCTAATTTAGGTGGATAGGTCTTGTCATTTCACGGTTGTGAGGCATGGACAGTCAACAAGCAAAGCCAGAACAAGATTGAGGCAGCCGAGATGTGGTTTCTAAGAAGAATGTTGAGAGTTCCATGGACAGCAAAGAAAACAAACGAGACAGTCTTGAAGGAGGCAGACACAAGAAGATCATTCACAAGGAAGATTAGGAAAGACAGGCAACATTTATAGGCCATTTTATGAGGAAAGGGGAATTGGAGCACCTGGTCAGAACGGGAAAGCTGGAGGGAAAGAGAGCACCAGGTAGATCCAGGGAGAAGATATTGGACGGACTTGCAGAGTGGCTAAAGACAAAGAGGGTGGAGGAGGTGCTTGAGGCAACAAGAGATGGAAACAGATGGAAGGCCATGATCGCCAGTGCCATGTGGCAAGGCACCTGATGATGATGATGATGATGTCTTTTCATAACCAGCGTCTTCGATGAAACTGTTTTTGTCAAAGACATTAAGAAGTCAGGAAAAGTCTTGGCGAAATACTACAACCCACGGTCCTTCATTGTTTTGACAGAAACTGGCCCCATCAGATGTAACAGAACACATCTGGCTGCAGCTTCAAATGGTGTTCAACCCCAGTCAGTAACTGTTACATTATCGCATGCTAATTGCACAACTGTTCGTGCACGAGTCAGAACTATTCTGTAAAGGGAGACTACTCTCTCGCCCTCTTCCCTCAACGGCTTTCCCAGCAACAATAATAAGACTTGAAGACTCGATCGCTGTTTGAGTAATTTTATGTTCTGTATGTAAGAGAACGAAACATGGTGGCAGCGTTGAGTAGACCACCATTGCCTGTACTCTATGCTGTATAGAAACCGTAAGTAGCCACATCGATCTACGTTTCATTTCCTTCGTTCTGACTTGACTGACGAGCTGTCACTCTTCAGCCATTGGCTTCGTTCGTGCAACCATTACCGTTACGCTCGATCTCAAATCAAAACAGAGATTTTAGAACAGTATGGCTCATGCACCACCTCGCCACAATACACGAGTAAACCCACCACCCCCTTTAAATGTGAAGAAGGGTGGAGATGAATGGAAATTGTTCAAGCAGATGTGGAACAATTATTGCATCATTGCAAGACTGAATGAAGAAGAAGAAACGTACAAGAGAGCTTTGTTTCTCCACACACTAGGGCCAGAAGGACTGACCGTGTACAATGGAATGCAGCTTCGAGATAATCCATCTGTTGATGATATTATCACTGCATTTGACGGTCATTTCATTGGAAAGACCAACGAAACATATGAAAGATACGTGTTCAACAGACGTGACCAAAAGGCTGATGAGTCTGTGGAAGACTACATTGCTGCTCTACGCACTCTTGCTTCAACCTGCAATTTTTGTGATTGCTTGAAAGACACTCTTTTGAGAGACCGGATCGTCCTGGGCATCAAAGACAGTTCTACTAGAAAGCGACTGTTGCAGGAAGCTGATCTGACTCTGAAATCCTGCATCGATATGTGTCGTGCTGCTGAAGCCACTTCTCATCAACTGGGATCTCTGAAATCCACTGAAGATGCTGTTGCAGAAGCCTGTTCTGTGTCATCTCATGAACAGAAGTTGGGCAAGACTTGTAAATTTTGCGGACAGTCTTATATCTTCAAGAAGGAACTGTGTCCTGCATGGGGGAAGGTGTGCAAGACCTGCAAAAAGAAAAATCACTTCGCTGTCAAGTGTATGAAGAAGACTAAGAAAAGACTTCACCTGGTCGGGGAAACAACATGAATCTGACTCTGACTCTGAAGATGAGTATTTGCTCGCAATCGGAGACAAAGCCCGTGAGAAAATCATCAAGGCTGAAATGCTCATCGGAGACATACCCATTGTCTTTCAGATAGACTCTGGTGCGAGTGTCAATGTGATTCCGAAGAAATTTGTCAAGAATACTGCGCTTGAAAAATGTAAAACAAAACTGTACATGTACAACAGCACAGTACTTCATCCCGAAGGAAAGACACAAATGACTCTGAAAAATCCAAAGAATGGAAAGAAATTCAAAACTGAGTTCATCATTGTTGAAGAAGACTTCATCCCTCTGCTCGGAAAAAAGACATCTGAGGACATGGGACTCATCACTGTCCACTATGATAACTTTGAGAGTGTATCAAAAATCTCAGCAAATACTGACCTTCTCTCTAGTTATGAAGATGTCTTCAATGATGAACAAGGTAGTCTACCAGGAGTCGCACACTTCAAAGTGGATGAAACTGTGTGTCCTGTCATCTCTCCTGCGTGTCGTATCCCTCACGCAATGAAATCGAAAATCAAAGAAGAGCTGAGCAAGCTGACTGAAAGAGAAATCATCACTCCAGTAGATGAACCTACAAGCTGGTGCAGTCGCATGGTAGTAGCGACGAAGAAGTTTGGAAAGCTGCGCATCTGCATTGATCCAAGACCTTTGAATAAGGCTCTGAAAAGAGAACATTACCCTCTTCCTGTCATGGAGGACATTGTACCAAGACTCGCTGGGGCCAAGGTCTTCTCAAAACTAGACCTCAGCAACGCTTACTGGCATGTCCATCTGGATGAAGAATCCAGTCTGCTGACTACATTCCAAACACCACACGGACGTTACCGCTGGAAACGACTTCCGTTCGATACATCTGTGAGCAGTGAACTGTTCCAGAAACGCCTTGACCAAGTTCTTGAGGGACTCGATGGTGTAATCGGCGTATCTGACGACATCATTGTGTACGGTGAAGATGATGAAGACCATGACAGAAATCTGACTGCTCTTCTGGACAAATGCCGCTCAGTTGGCATGAAGCTGAACAGGCAGAAAGCGGATCTTCGGAAGAATGAGATCTCCTTCCTGGGACACCTGGTGACCAGTGACGGCCTACAGATTGACCCAGAGAAGGTAGAAGCAATTCTGAAGATGCCCAAGCCTGAAAATGTTGAGAGTGTCCGACGCTTTTGTGGATTCGTCAACTACCTCTCAAAATTTCTTCCAAAGCTGTCTGACGTGCTTGAACCCATCAGACAACTCATGCATGAGGATGCTGAGTGGGTCTGGACTCCTGCTCATGACCAAGCATTTGAAAAAGTTCAAAACCTTGTGACTGAGGCTCCGGTTCTGAACTTCTACAATCCTCAAGAAGAACTGACCATCCAGTGCGATGCAAGTCAAACTGGACTTGGTGCTGCTCTTTTGCAGAATGGTCGCCCTGTAGCATATGCTAGCTGAGCACTCACTGAAACTGAGACCAGATATGCCCAGATTGAAAAAGAAATGCTGGCAATCGTATTCTCACTGGAAAAATTCCATCAGTACACATTTGGCCGACCAGTCTGCATTCACTCGGACCATAAACCACTGGAAGCCATTCTACAGAAACCTCTTTTTGCTGCCCCAAGAAGACTGCAAGGAATGATGCTTCGCATACAAGGCTATGACATCAACATCTGCTACAAAAAAGGCACAGAAATGTATCTAGCCGACACACTGTCCCGTGCCTACATTGAGACACCAAGCAAGCAGGAAGCCTTTGAACATGTGAACATGATCTCTTTCCTTCCAATTAGAACGGAAAGGATCGCCAAGCTCAAAACAGCAACTGACAAGGATGAAACTCTCCAACTCCTCAAATCCGCCATCATGAACGGTTGGCCAGAAGACAAACAAAACCTGCCTGCTGAGCTATTCCCTTACTTCAGTTTCCGTGACGAGATGTCAGTTCAAGATGGACTGATATTCAAAGGAGAAAGAATCGTCATCCCAATCTCTCTATGCCCTGAAATGAAAGTTGGAGTCCATTCATCTCATTCCGGCATTGATGGTTGTCTGAAAAGAGCCAGAGAAAGTCTGTTTTGGCCAGGAATGACCGGTGACATCAAACACTTCATTTCCACCTGTGAAGTTTGCGGAAGTTATCAAGCAGCAAATCAGCAAGAAACTCTCCAACCTCATGAACTGCCATCCCGACAGTGGGAGAAAATTGGTGTGGACTTATTTGAACTTGATGGCAAAGACTTTTTGATCACTGTTGACTATTTCAGCAACTTCTGGGAACTCGACAGACTTGAAAACACAAAGTCAACGACTGTCATCAAAAAACTGAAAACACACTTTGCACGCTATGGCTCACCATGTGTTGTCATCAGTGATAACCGACCTCAGTTCAGCTCAGAAAACTTCAAGAATTTTGCTCTTGACTTCGACTTTGACCACCGAACATCCAGTCCATACAACAGCAAGAGCAACGGCAAGGCTGAATCTGCAGTGAAAACAGCAAAAATTCTGTTGAAGAAAAACAAAGATGGAGACTAGTTCTTAGCACTGCTGAACTACAGGAACACTCCAAGCCAATCCACAGGAACCAGTCCGGCTCAACGATTCTTCAACCGGCGAACTAGAACTCTCCTTCCAACCTCAGAAAAGCTCCTCAAACCGAAGCTCAATATTGAAGCGGAAAAAATAAAACTACGTGCCAGTCAAAGAAAACAAAAGAAGAACTTTGACAAACGTGCCAAGGATCTTCCATCTCTCGAAGAAGGCGAACAAGTCAGAATTGACCCCTCTACACTTGGCAAGAAAACCTGGACGAAGGCAACTGTTGTTCGACGCCACAACCGATCCTACGATGTTGAGACCAACGGAACTGTATACCGTCGCAACAGAATCCACCTGAAGAAGGCACCTGAGAGGGATCATTCCACTGTGTCCTCAAAGACAGTAGTTCCAGCTACACAGCCAAGCCCACAGCCCACAGTGCGGACCAATGATCCATCACCACCTGCTTCTCCAATCAAGGACAATGGACCAGGAACTCCACAAGCTGCAATTCAGGTGTATCCGCAAGTAATGCCTGCTCAACCTAGCCCGGTGAAGAGTCTACCAGGTCGAAGAAGCCCCGATTCAAAGATTCTAGTCCGAACAACCCGTTCAGGCCGTGAAATCAAAACGTGACGCATGCATGATTTCGTGTACAATTGAAAGACGCTGAATCGTAAAGAAATAATATTTGATTTTATTTGCGTTTGACAGACAATCCGAAGATGAACAGTGGACGATCACTTTGTTATTAACGATGGTAAATCCGAAGATGAACAATGAACGGTCACTTATTATCAAGTTGAACTGCAAACGGAAAGTCGCGTTGCGTTGTTCAGTTCATTTCGCATGTTTCGCCCTTTCTCTCTTTAAACAAAAGGGGATGTTACATTATCGCATGCTAATTGCACAACTGTTCGTGCACGAGTCAGAACTATTCTGTAAAGGGAGACTACTCTCTCGCCCTCTTCCCTCAACGGCTTTCCCAGCAACAATAATAAGACTTGAAGACTCGATCGCTGTTTGAGTAATTTTATGTTCTGTATGTAAGAGAACCAGTCAGTAACAACCACTACAACTATGGGCAAGCCTACACCACTTTTGCCTTCATCACCACAACCACCACCACAAAGAATTTCACCCCCAACTCGACTGCAGAACCCTGTTCCAGTGCCAACTCCTGATCCATCTGATTCAACGTTTCCATGTCCAAGCACCACAGGAACACTCTGAAAATCCCACAGAACAATCAAGAAACCACAGCGGTTTGATTGATAGAAAATAGACACATCACTGTTTGTGAATGAACACTCACAATGACATATCTGTTCTTTTATTTAAAAAATTAAGAGTTGGTTAATTGCATTAGACATAATTATCAACAACAACAAAACCAAAAAAAAAGAAAAAAAAAAAGACAGACAAGGAAATGTTTATATTATTCACTAAATTATGTTGTTCAAAACCTCTAGTATGGCATAATTATGACTTTTAGACACTTTTAAGCGATGAAGAGACTATAAATAGTAGAAAGGAATGAACGAAAAGAGACACAGACATTGAGAAAGTGACTAGAACAAGAACTGAAAAATTTCTTGATATTTTACGATTATCTGTATATTTTAAAAACATTAGTTCTGGATCTGGCTGTATACGTCGCTGAAACCAACTTGATTATGTAATAAAAAAGGGAGTTTTAGGTTAGGTTAGTCAAAGCAAACTGTTTCGATGTTGAGTCTAAGGGAGATAATTCTCATACTGTTTGTAATGCGTGATCTTTCTTTGTGTAAAATAGTACACGCGAGGACTTACAACAAGTAAACAAACGACCAGACTCCACTTTCATCCAATGTTTCATCCCATCCATACCATGGAGAACCGAATAAAGCATCGGTATCTCACGATGCTACTAAAATTTTTAAAGGCTTCTTTGAACAATTTTTTCGCTAGTCCTCGTATACTGTGAGAGTGGTAGGACTTTAAAACCTACAGAACAGAACAGAACAGAACAGAACATAAGTTCACTTTCATCTGCGTCTCCTTACGACTGAATACTGCACTTGGCTTCATTCGTAGCGCACGCTTACATATTTATTTTTCAATGCTGAATATAGAAAGTTACAGAAAATTAGCAAACCCTCCCCCTATCACATGACAGAGCACCCCCTCCCCCCCAATATCACATGACAAAACAACCCCAAAGTCACATGATGGTAGGGAGTTAACTCCAAAATACCACGAATTAGCCGTCGTTGTTCGAACCGTCTGTGTAGCTCTACAGTCGCGATCGGGGTAAGTCTTAAACATAAATCATCAGTGTTTTTATCCTAATCGCTTTAAACTAAAGCATAAATCGCGATGAAAAGCATATGCAGTTGTTTTGGTGATTTTGTCCTTTTGGGGATTTTAATGCTAAAGGCACTAAAAAGTGGGACAGGAAAGGGTGGAGGATATAGATCTACTATCATATGATATTCATAATAGTTGGACCTCATATATATAATATATATATACATGGCCTTTGTCTTTGACAGAATGGAAGGGGAGGGTCTGAGGGAAACTTGTGGAATAGGCACAGATAAATGAGTTAATAGTAGGAAACACCTGGTTTGAGCAGCCTAACAGAAGAAAATGGACATGGATGAGTCCAGGAGATAATACCAAAAAGCAAATTGACTACATCAAGATCAATAAGATTTAGAAATTCTTTTCTGACAGCAAAAACTCTACCACGTAGGCACGTACCAGGCGCAGACTGTAACAGTGACCACAATCCTGTAATGGGAAGATTTAAGCTGAAACTAAGGTAAAGAAAACACACCGAAAGTAACATCAAACTAAATCTTGAACTCTTAAAGACAAATGAAGTGATACATAAAAAATTTAATGTACATGTTCAAAACAAATTCAGTGCTCTGGAAGACATAGGTGACAGTGAGGAACAATGGACAAAGTTGAGAGACTATTTCATAGCATGCAGACTGCGTCAACTCTCATAATTAAACTGGAAGTTACAATTTGATCTACAGTGCTTTCATCATGTGTGATGATTTTACCGGTATTATTTAGTATAGAATGGATAAGATGTCACAGATTTCAAGAATAGAGGTAGCAACATATCTGTCCCTTTCTCTTTTAGAATTATGATTGCCTTTCAACCAGTTTTACTGTTGAGTCTTGTCTGTATGGCTAATTGGACATATTATTTTTGCCCCTAGGTCTGTTTCATACTGTCACTTCAGTATTTTATGTTGTTTACTAATCATTCGCCGGGTTTTAATGGTGGCCTAGAGATTTAAATGCTTGTTGAAGTGGTAATGTCCCAAGTTTGTCCCAAGATTAGACATGGATTTTTATACTGCAGCTCTTTTTTCTTAAACAAGCAAGCAAACCCAGACAATCGTCTAAAAGCAAAGATACCATCCCTCTTTTGTAGACCTTGTGTTTAGATCTGGGGAGCAGTTCTTTCTCATGAGGTGATTAACTAAAGTCCTGTGTGCGTGTGCACATATGAATAGAACCCATAGCAGAGATCCCAGATACTTACAGCAGATCTATTGTGACTAGATTCAATATTACAATACAGTGTAACTGTAACACAAAATATGATGCACTACTTTGCAGTGTGTATATGTAATGTATACATTTTTACAGTATAATACAGTACAGTTCAGCACAGTGCATTGGTGATTGTCGTCCATCAGTTGTGGTGAACTTTGTAATTTCTTTAAATGCAGAAACCCCAGGGCACAACCCAGGGCAAAGTGTTGAGGAGAAGTGTTGTTGCTCATGCAGCAGGCCCACTCTTTTCTGCGATGCTGCATAATCCAAGGGAGAGGCTAAGGCTAATACAGCTTGGACCCACAGTGAAGGTAAAGAAAAACTGTGCATGGTGTTTTTGTGTTTCCAAAAGCCATCAAGCACAGATATAGCTTGCATACTCATGAAGAGGGTTCAAGTGATTTCATGTCTGCACTTATGCTGAACTTAGAGATTGGAAAAATGTATGCCTTTATATACTACCAGACAGTATCCACACAGGACTGAACCCAGGCCTTCCAGTCAGATGTCTCATGTCCTGCTTCTTAGTTAAAGTATGGTTTACAGCGCAATAATAAATAAAAACCATTTTTGTAAATAATAATCGTCCTGGTATAATAACACTTTTTTTTAAACCTTCTGCAGGAGATTTGCTGAAGATGGCACAACTGCGGGCATTCCTGTTGGCTGCTAGCTCTTTGGCAGTAGTGTTGCTGGTGATTTTTGCTTTTCGCAGTCATTTGGTGACTGTGAATGTGGTTTTGGTTAAACAAGCTTTACCTCCAACAACCCACAATAAAGACTCGTTAAGGTCTTGGTGGGTTGACTCTCAAAAGAAAATGTCTGAATTCTGGCTGGGAAGACAGCAAGCATCACAGCCTGGAGAAAGCTATGATGATGTGAAAAACATACATCAGCTCAGCTGGCGTTCAGAAGACAAGAATGTTGGAACCATGCAGCGAGGTAAAAATACTAGTATGTCTGTGTACTGAGTGTTTTAATTTCATATGATATATACACATTGAATCACAGTATAGGCCTACACATAGATGTTATAGAATTATAAATACATTAGAATACATATGTACATGTATGTTTGTTTATATATATATATAAATCATATTGACCGTGATATTTTGTGTGCAATATGAGGTTATAAAAAGTAATGAAATAAGAAAAGATCATAGTCAGTCTCTTTTGAGGTAGATTGCTGAATGTGTGTTGTATTTTATTTGTCTGGCTGTAGAAAAGATCTTAAATGTATGTTTTTTTGTTTTTGTATTTATTCATTCATTTATTGATTTTTGATAATGGCTGTGACAGTTTGAAACTGTGTGACTTGGCTGTACTTTACATTTCTTTTCATAATAACATATTTAGCCACATCTGACAGATACAGACATCTGCAATACTAGTCGGGATTTTACCCCAATATTCTGCAGTGATTCAGTGGCATTGATTGTCAGGAAATTTGAGTAATAGTGGCTTTGATGATATGGAAATTTGAGTAATACCTTCTGTGGTGTATCTGTGAAATTGATGAGACTTGACTGTGTGGTCCCAGACTCTCCGCTGGACTCATACTTTACTCAGCTGTGTGCTTTATCTTATCTTTGCTATTATTGGGAAGTCTCCCACACAAGAAAAAGCTTTCTGCACTGACTACTTTGGATTTGGTGAGATTGGTGAGAAAAATTACATAATTTGATTTGATTTTGTTCAATTTGTGAAAAAACAAAATCTGATATGTACTTATGTAAACTGATACCAGACTTTCCCTCCCCTTTCCCCCAACTTTACATGAAGAAAATGACTTAGCCCAACTACACAAAATATAGAAAATGATTTTGATCCTGACCAGTCTTTTTCTTTTTGTAGTTGACATCTATGTTTAGTCCATGTTCTCTTGGGAAAGACCTCACTTGATTGTTGAAACATAGGCAACAACTACAAGTAATGCACTCTAGTAAGGATGAGAGTCATTTTGTATATTTTGTTTGAATTTTAAACATGAGAGTCATTCACTTCAGATAAATACTGCTGATGCTGTTCTGTGTGAGAGAAAAATTGATCAAAAATGTTGCTTGAATACTCTCATTAGTAGCTGTTAAGGGACTAAACAATGAATAGTGTAATTCCTGATAATCAGAATAGAGGATGCTTCGTGACTGAGAAACCATATGCAGGAAATCCAAGTCGTGAGGAGAGGCCCAAGTCAGATAGAAGGATGTGTGCCATGGGTGATGACTTGGCTGACGGACTTCGTCCCTGCAGAGCAGAGCATTTGGGACCCAGACTTCTCCCTTCAACACTACTGTCATTGAAACACCAGTGTGAGTGTGACTGCTGTCTTGCTTTTCAAAGCACTGCTTCCTTATTTGGCATATAATGGATCTTCTGTGAATTTACTTGATATGATAATAATTTTTTTCTGTAACTGGAGTAGACCCAGGGAGAAAATATTGGATGGACTAGCAGGATGGCTGAGGACAGAGAGGGTGGAAGATGTGCTTGCTGTGACAAAGGATAGATGCATATGGAGGGCCATGATCGCCAGTGCCATGCGGCAGGGCACATGATGATGATGAACTGGAGTTGTTACCAAAGTAGAGAAAAATCAACTGACTGTATGTTCTTTTAGTGGTTTAAGCAGCAAAAGCTGCAACAGTACCCAAACCAGTATTCCAATAGTTGAGAATACAGTTTTTATATGTTGTGGTCACTTTGTTAAAAAAAATGTGTTAACCCTTTGACTCCCGCACCCTGTTCACCAACTGCAAAAACAACCCTTTGACACCCTCACCCTTTCCGCCAGCTTCCCAAAGGATAGATGCATATGGAGGGCCATGATCGCCAATGCCACGCGGTATGACACATGATGATGATGAACTGGAGTTGTTACCAAAGTAGAGAAAAATCAACTGACTGTATGTTCATGTAGTGGTTTAAGCAGCAAAAGCTGCAACAGTACCCAAACCAGTATTCCAGTAGTTGAGAATACAGTTTTTATATGTTGTGGTCACTTTGTTAAAAAAGAAAGTGTTAACCCTTTGACTCCTGCACCCTATTCACCAACTGCAAAAACTTAACCATTTGACACCCTCACCCTTTCCACCAGCTTCCTGCAGGAAACTGGTGGATAGGGAGAGGGAGTCAAAGGGTTAAGTTTTAGTTTTACTAGCATGGTTGACAATGCATGATGCTGATGGATAGGGCGGGTTGTCAAAGGGTTAAACGGTAACAGGAATCCACAATATTTGTGTGTTTTGCAAGATGTCAGTTTTTTCTTGTATATCATTGTCAGAATCAGAAATCGGTTCTACTGGTAATTAATTGCTTAGTCTTAAAAAGTTGTATAACTTTAAACTTTTCTGTTTTGACTGCAGATAACGTCACAGTACAGGGGTCATCGCATAATCAGCAGTCTTCTGGTTACTTGCTTATGTTCACTTCCTTGCAGCAAATAGTTACTTCCTTGCACAGTATTGGAAGCAATTTCTCAGCAAGTTTTAGCTCGTTTTTAATGTGAGGCTTTCATCATCATCATCATGTGCCCGCCCTACGTATGTATCTATCTCTTGTTGCCGCAGGCACATCTTCCACCCTCTCTATTCTCAGCCACTCTGCAAGTCCGTCCAATATTTATTTGCTTTTTGAAAAGCAAGAAATTGTTGAGTGCTATGAGATACAGTGCAGAAGAGGTGACTAGAATTTTATTTGATTTGCTGAATGATAGCAACATCAAAAATGTGAGAAGATATGAAGGTGATTTTTGTCAGTCACTGACTCAAGTGATTCTGATATCTTGATGAAGATTACACCCTACTTAAGTACACTGACTGTTGTGGCACATGATCGTCTCTTAAAATCTTGGTTAACCTTCCATGATTGTAAGATATCTCATCCTGTCGATATTGAAAAGACAATGATTGTATATTCTCTATTCATTTTCCTTCAATAAAGTATGTATTTGTATCCTTTGAGTATTATTTGAATTTTTAAATGCTTTTGTGAAGTTGGCGATTGTTTTGCAAAAATTACAAATGATAGTGGGAGTGAAGGAGTTAATGGTTTATCCCTTTCCATATGTTCGACTTTTGTTTATTGGATCTACAAAATCAAATGAATGACAATTGCAGGTTACCCGTGTTGCTAAAGCTGTACCCGGAAATTGGCAATGGCCATGTGGCGACAGTAATTCAGAGCTCAACGATCTTCATGAACGGGTTATACAATGGTGGAAATAACACCAGTCATCGTGCCCGCATTCCTTCCACAGCGGCCATTTTTGTTGATATCACCTATCCTCATACAAGTGTATCAGGAATGTTTCGTTTAGACCTTGGCAGAGGTGGGTATATTGATATTTTGCTGTATTTTTTGTATAACATTCTTTGTACATTGTCTATGTTTAGTTTATTTGAATGTCTTTGTTTAACAGTCTTTTACAAAAAAAACCTGCATGGTAATTGTATGGAATTTATGAACAAACAGAAAGTATTTGATCCCTTTTTTTTCTTTGCTCTCTAGGTTTAATTTGTGCTTCAAAATTCCTTTAATTTAAGAGGTATTTCTTTGATGAATGTTTGCTGAATGACATGTAATAAATATATTACAGATCTTAGTGCTAGTGTAAACACAAATTTTAGTGTATCATTAGTTTTTCCACTGCTTGAGAATACATATTGTTTATTCAGTTTAGTATGAACAGCTCCAAGTGACCAGCCATCTTTCAGTAATGCACAGAAGAAGAAGACATGCATGTTAGTTTTATCTCTGTCTGAAGTAGACTTGTGTATGCTTTAACTGAAATGTGTAACACAGTTTTTGTCTTCTGTTTTGATCCCATGTATTTATCATACAGGTGTTTTCTCTGAAATGTACACTGGTGATGGATTTACTGTTGAGGTTCGTCGCTATGCTCACCGTGAATTGACACGACTGCTTGTGACGGAGGTGGTGGTAGAACGAACAAACTCCACCCTCCCCATCATATTGTCCTTCACTGTCCATTCCGGCAGTCAGTCTGAAGACATTGATTTTGTTGAAGAAGAGCTAGGGTAAGTTTTCTTATCAGCAGGGAGTGACGGTATACATCCCACTATCATGATGTGTTTTTAACATGTTTTGTTATGGAGGAGATCAGGGCCCAGGTGCATAACACAATTGTATCTTATAGAGGCATTCTGAATATTACTTATTAGAACTATTTGAATTTTACATGCATTCTCATAAAAAGACTGAAATAATTTAACATTTAAAATGCTCCAAGGAAATAGAATCATGTTGTGCATCTGGACCCTGAAATTTCTTTTTAGACTGTTCAGAAATAGATTGTCAAAATCGTGAATCATTTTGTTGAAGAGGTTAGTGTATATGTAGACTGTTCAAAGTTCATTTTGTCATAGAAAAAAATCATTTACATTTCAAGTTGATTGTAATGTAAACTGGGTTGAATGTAATAGTTTATTGTTTTGTGGTTTTGGTTTGTTTTGTCTAAGAAAGGGCAAAGAGTCTTGTAGCATGTTTCAGGTTTGTATTTTTGTCTGAAAACAAAAGAAAGAAAAAAGATCCACCTTTACATACACACTGAGTTGTAAATGAATGAAAAGTTGTTGCCATGCCGTGTTAATATGCTGAACCCAGGGCGAGCAATTTTCATTCCGTGGATGATGTAGAATAATCTCTTTGGACAAAAAAGTCATTACTTTCCAACCCAGCCCAGTCCAGTTGTGTGTAATGCAGTTCAGTGCAGTTTTGTGGTTTGTGCAGAGTATGGAGCGGTAGAACAAAAGTGGCAGAGTACCCTCATATTGCTGGCACTACCCCTGTGACAGTAATGTACACCCCTGTACCCCTGTGCTCACTTTTGCTCCATCCACGCAAGGCAGTGTTGCTTTCTTTACCTCCATCAGTACGTCTAGAGCTGATGCCAAGTACTACTTTGTTGAAGGTCAGTCGTGATTTTATGATCCTGCATGAGATAGTGATTTGTATGCATGTGTGCAGATGCAGGTATGCGCGTTTACGCATATATGCACACATGCATGCATACATATATGCACATATGTACACACCTATACATACACACTGACATGCTCATGCACAAACTTTAATGCACTAACATATACACACATGAATGATGTACACATACACACAATATTATCGATAACTACCCTGCAAATTGAACAAATTGATACGTCTTTCAGTCATGAACTGAAGTTGCACTGAATATGGATGAGGGCCATGGTCAGTCTGATGTCACATTTATTTCACTGACCAGGTTATTGTAATTTTTGTTTAAAGCCCAGCCGATTGCGTAGAGCCATATCAGGGCTATAACCATTTCAGAACATACACAGTACTTCAACAGGAAGGAAAAAAGGATTAAAAAAAAAAATTAAGTACACATACCAATGCCTTTGCACACAGTCTAAGGAGATTCCCCTGGGATTGACCACTCCATCGAATTTATCACACAGGGGATTTGAAAGAAATACCTGAATACAAATTTAAACTTAACCAAGGACACTTAAATATATATAAAATCGGGCCTGAATTACCAAAAATTGCTTCCACATGTCAGAATTGTGTAGAGCCCAAAATGCGCTTAATATTGTACCCAGTTATCAATCCTAAGAGAAAGTACATAAGGCTGTATTGAACACATACAGATGAATGGACCAGCAAGTTAGAAAATGATAGGAAGAAATGACAGAAAGCAAAGGAGCAAGGCAGAACCAAGAGAGTGACAGAAAAGAAGAAATTTCTGCCAGAATTTCTATAAGATGGGGATACCATTTATACTGAAAGATCCCCTGGCATCCCCATGGGGGACACTGACCAAGTAAGCCGAGAATTAACTGAATTTGTAAAAACAAGAAAACCAAATTCTTTTTGGCTGTTATTTTCATTTTTTGAAAACTGGTCATTGAGCAAACAATCAACTTTCCTTACCACTGTAGTGTTGCGATCCTTCACTTTGGAACCTTGTTTAAGTTTTTAGATAATATGTTTATCTCGATGGTGACGCTCCACAGCTATATAGCTGCGGAGCTCTGTGTCTCGACTGTGACGCTCTGCAGCTAGAGCTGCGGAGATGTTATGGGTTTTTTTTTTTGCCGAGGCTACTTGCATACTATAATAAGGGAGATTATACTGACAACAGAGTTTAACCATTTTTCTAAGTAGAGTTCTTTCCCTTTGACCATAGGAGACTGTTGGAACTCTATTTTTGGCTTGTTTTCGCGGTACCCGAAACAAAGGAATTTCGATGTATTTAATCATTTTGGGACAAAATATTCATAAAAGCAGAACTCATAGTGACTTCCAGTGAAGAATGTATATCTTGGGACATGTTAAGTGCAGTTTTGTGACATGGATATTTAGTGGATTACAAGCAGCAGTTTGATGAGTCATGTGTGTGTACATCCGGAACTTTTCTTTTTTTGCTATTTGCATGCCTTTTTCAATGGTAAACCAGAAAAAAATGAAAGCATGCATAAACAAGCGGTCTGCACAGTTACAAAGTAGACATAGTGATCTTTTAAAACATATATAACAGGATAGGTTTATTGTCTTTAGATATTCTCCATAATTTTTTAAAAAGTACCAAAAACTGTTGAGTCTTGGGAGTTTCAGCAGCCATTTTAGGGCGCGTCTCCAAAGAGTTAATTGAACTTATTTATGTCTGTTCCGATTTCTATGCCACTTCAGTTACCACTGGGCTGTACTGTATTTCCTTTGATAACATATTGTGGCATCAACCAGGCCCCAGAGATACAGACGTCTGTGTTTTTAGTCAGGATATTGAAGCAGCATCCTCTGCCATGCATTCAAGAAATGGATAAAACTACTGTGTGGTCCCAGTTTTTTCAGTGAGCCCATTGAACACTCTACTCTGGATATGATCCAGTCAGGAACAAAAAATCCCAACTGTCAGTGATATTAACAGGATTGTTGGGATTCAAACCCATAGTCTTCCAGTCATTTGTCCAATGTTCTAATTTTGCACCCTGGCACTGATACATGTTTTTTTTTCTACAGGTAAAGCTCGATTCCTAATTGGCACATTGTTCTCCTCCATGTCAGTGCATGGGAGGCGTTGTGGCAGCGAGGTCATATTGAGATGACAGGAAATACACACCATGGCTCTCAACACCAATGCTGCCATGTACTACCTCCTGAGTTCCTTGCCCTTGAAAGAAGATGCTTCTTGGCCTTTCATTGGCTTGTCACCAGGAGGACTAGCACATGGGAGTGCCGGCAGAGTAAGTGAACAGTCGTAGAAAGTTACTTGCAGAATGGGTCAGGATGAGATTCATGACCATTGATTCAGCTTTTATTTTGTATTTCTTTCTTTCTTATTTTTTCATTTTTAGTCCTTCTCTGCCACTGGATGAAGCAACTGGGAAGTTTCAGCATTTTTCTCCTAATTTTTGTATTTGTAGTTCGTTCATTTGTGATCTTATGTTTACGCTTAAAAAGGCCAGTTGGCTGAAATTTTTGTGTCTGTCTTGTCTGGTTGTATTAAATATGCATTCTGATTCTGGTGTTGTGTTTTTCTGGTTCCTGTTAGCTTGATCATGGGCGGTTGCTCTTGATTTGTATTTCTTTTTTGTAAAGATGGTTTACCTTTTAAATTCAGGTTTTTTAATGGAGCCTGGAAAAGTCCAGCTGTTTGGTGAGTTGACCACACTCCACTACATTGTTGCACAGTCTGCACCTTCACTGGGGAGTGTGTGCTGGGTGTTTTCATGTTTTCTGAAGCCACTGGACACCGACATGATTTACAGGTGCTTTAACATGCATATTTGATATTCTGCATGTATATACATACAAAAGGGATTTGCGCACTGGCAGGTCTGCACTATGTTGACGTGGGAGATGTGAAAAATCTCCATACTCACCCAACAGGTGGCTGGAACCTAGGATCTTTGGATTGGAAGTCTACATACTTGACTTCTGTATTCATTGTCATTATGTTTTCACCTCATCATTTGTCATAATTATTGTTATTAGTAAGTTTAGTGGTGGTACTTGTAGCAGAAGCGGCAGCAGCAGTAGTGGTGGTACATGATGGAAGTTGTAGTAGTTAGTAGCAGTAGCAGCAGTAGTGGTAGTAACAGTAATAGGCCTATCAGATGTTTACAGTTCTAAATATACTGTCTCTGGTCTGTTTGTCAGGACTACAATGGCCATGTGTTCTGGGATCAAGACACCTGGATGTTCCCAGGCATTGCTCTGCTTCATGCAGACCTGGGCCATCTGATTGCTGGCACCAGATTACGCACCCTGAAAACTGCTGAGCTTAATGCCAAGAACACTGGTTACAAAGGAGCACGCTATCCTTGGGAGTCAGGTTTCACAGGTAAGGGATTTTGTTCTCAATGAATATATTCACTCTTACTAAGCTTGGATTGGTGTGATGACCGTCCACAACCTAATGGGTCCCCAGGTGGTGGATAGGGGAGTGACCCTCAGATATGGAGATTGGCTGCAAATGAGCAAGAAACAGTTGTGGACCAAATGGCGATGAACCCAAAGGGGAGGCTGGAGTATGGGTGGTGTCTATACTCTCTCAGAAGGTCTATTAACCCAATGACAGATCTGTCTGGGCGAGTCAGGAGCATCTACAAATAGCTCCTATGCTACTGCTTTACACAACCACATCGGAGAAATCCACCCTTGAACAGCACAGAACATCTGCCCTCTAACATGATTGATCATCTCCATCACTCCAACTCCCCTAGTCCATCCACACCTAATCAAAACCATGGAGACAGATGAAAACATATCCAGCCACCTTCAGAGCCACATACCATACACCCCACATCACAGGAACCCACCACTTAAAAACCAATATGGTTCATTGTCTCCATCATCTCAACTCCGTCAGTCTATCCTTCAACCCCGATTAAAAACAGAAGCAAAAGCAAACCACAGTTCTAATGATCTTACCACAGCCATTCTAACGATCACACTTGGAAGTGTTGAGGAGTCACAGAAACTTAAGTTTGAAGTTAGAAGCCAAGGTCAAGGTAACTTGGATTACAAAGTGTCTAGAATCAGCACTTTTAAACTAAGGAAGATGTGTGTACATCACTTTCTCAGGAACTTCTGACAATGTTTCCATTCTGTTTTCATGGTTGTGACATATAATTTCATGTCATCTGATGTTTCTTTGAGATCACATTGACCTTGAGAAGTACAAAATCTGGATTTTTGGTAATGCTTTTTTTTTTCAACAAAAAGTGAGAATAATTAGAATGACATGACCGTTATTGGTTTTTTTTTTTAAAGTGTTGTTTGTTTGTGACAGGTTTACCCACCAGTCCTTCCAGGGCGTGTGAGGCTTATGAAATACATGTGAGTGGGGACGTTTCTTGGATGATGCGTCAGTACCTTCAGTTGACCAATGACACCAACTTCCTTATGCACAAGGGCTATGAAGCTTTGGCAGCAATAGCTGACTTTTGGGTGTCCAGAAGTGTGTACAACAAAACAAAGCAGATGTATGAAATTCTAGGTATGAGGTCTTTTTTACTGTTTTGGAAAAGTTTGTTTTATACCTGTTTTATTAAATCTTTCTGTTTGTTTAACAGTAACCAGAAAAACACAAAAACAGAATCAGAACGCTTATAATGCTGAAGTTTTTTTTTTTACATCTGGTGTTTCCATGTGTCGGGGGGGGGGGGGGGGGAACGTTGCATCACTACTATGTACACTAAAACAATTGTTGCTTCCATATTTGTGGGAATCTATGCATGAAATTACACAGAATGATGCATTATTCATGACAAAATGTCTATTCAGATGAATTATGTAGTAATTTCTTGAAATAACTACATATTTGTAATATTTTGTGGACATTCCCTTTAAAAAAAGTCATAACGGCTCACAATAGAAGCCCAAAACAAAGGAAAAAATAGAAGATATGGCCCCCCTGACGAAATCTAAATGTATTCAGACTTTCGATGACCACCTTCTGACAGATCACTGACAGCTGACAAGCTACAAAGAGCCGCAGTGTACTGTAATAGCACTAGTGAATAAAGTGGCTTGACTGGTCACGTCGTCTGCTGCCGCCATGCCCCCCCCCCCCAGTCACCCTAGTCCTTCCCTTTCCCCTTGTGATACTACTCCCTGGAAGTGGTGGATAATTTTATGTCCAGGCTGTCAATTTCAACAGTATGAAGGTGTTTGCTGGCTGCCAATGCGTCTGTGGCCACAAACCCTTTATGTCACGTGCTTGTAAGATCAATTTTTTTCCTGTCTAGTTTGTCTGGTACACACTTCACACCAGCAGTGAGTAATTACTGCTGTTTCAACCTCTTCTTGCCACATAATTGTCTTCTGAATCATCCTACAGTGATTTATAAGTTCTTGAGGCAACTGACATACTGTCAAAGGTTGAAAACGTGTAGGCTTGCAAGATGGTCCTGGCGTCGCCATTTTGCTGAATACCAGTTTCTTTTGTAAGATGAATAAAACCAATCTGGTGAGGGTTGCATAACTAAAAAGTCATGTAAGGGAAGCCAAGTATTTAACGAACCCTCTCTGAGACTGACAGCATGAGTCAGTGCTTCTCCCCCATTTACATTAGACTGAAACGTGTGTCAAACTACCTCATTGAATTTATGTTTGTATGCATCACAGAAGGCTCTGAGAGCTTTGTAAATTTTACGTTGGCGGCGCTTATGGGGTTAATACAACCAGACAAGACAGGTGCAAATTTTCAGCCAACTGGCCTTTGTCAAGTGTGAACATAAGATCACAAACAAATAAATATCAAATACGAAAATAAGCAGAAAAAACTAAAACTTCCCTGCTGCTTCATCCCGTGGGAGAAAAGACCTGACTTTTCACCCACTGGATGAAGCAGCAGGGAAGTTTCAGTCTTTTTCTCCTAGTTTTTGTATTTGTATACATTCATTTGTGATCTTACGTTTACACTTGACAAAGGCCAGTTGGCCGAAAATTTGAGCCTGTCTTGTCGGGTTGTATTAAATACACGTTTTGATTCTGTTTTCATATTTTTTCTGGTTCCTGTTTTTTGAACATGGGCAGCCGCACTTGTTTTGGATTTGTTTTGCAGTATACAAAAATGTCAACAAAGAGTGTGATAACAGACAGTCAAATAAACTTGTGCATACAGAGAACAGTAATATTGATGTGTAAACATCAGGCAACATACATAGCAGCACATAACAGTATTCTAAGCCATGGGAGATTCATTATGAATATCAACATATCATGAAGGGTACACTCATTCTCTGTTGATGAAACTGGCATGTAGCTGTTCCATTCAGCATAAACACTGAACAAGCGAAAGTTTATTTTGGCATTATAATATTCAGTTTTGAATCTCGTATGTCTTTGGAAAGTAGATAAAGTTTGCCAATAGAAATGTCAAGCTCTGTCAAATTTTCATTTATGAACATAAGATTGTGCAAGCATTGTGATAGCATAAGATATTCTACGCGTTTGTACATTTTGATCAACAATCAAACGGTCTTCCTGTAGAGGTGCTGGAGGCTCTTTCAGAAAGAAGCATGAACAGTAGCCCCACCTTCTGGGAAATTATGCGTTAGAAATTTGCTCTTTCTCTTTTTTTGTTATTCTCTTTGTTTCTGCCTTAACTCATTTGCATTTTGTCATTTCTTCTCTCGTTTTCTGCCTTGTTGGTCTGTTCACCTGTAACTTTTCCACAACTCATTACATGCTTTCTGCCTGGTAGGATTGATAATTGGTATATAGATTAATTGCATTTTTATTTCTAAGGAAATGTAAACTGTGTAATGGCAATTTTAGGTACTGTGGTTAGTTATGTTTATGCCTTTGTATTCAGTTTTTTTTTAAAAATCATGATGGTGATAAATTTGGTGGTATGATTAGCACAAGAGACATATCCTTGCATTATATGTATGAAAGCAGTGATATTTTCTTTTCCAGCTTTCTTTTTTCCAGAATCATCATGTGTTTAGATTGTTGTTTTGTTTGAGATAGTTATAGCCCTGATGTGGCTCTGAGCAGTCTGCTGAGCTTTAAACACTAATAATAATAGCTAGAGGTCGAGCAGACTTTCTTTAAAATATAATCAATAGCAGTACATGTTGCAAAATTGTAATAACAGTCAAACAGTTCAAAATGTCACAGAATTTGAATGTTAAAGGTATTTTTGTATTCTTCATTGATTGAATGTTCTGTTTTGTTTTGTTGTGGAAGTTGCTGTCAGAAATGTATAAAAAAAATGCTGAAAGAGAAATCCTAGCTGTGTTTTAAAGAGTTAGACAAACTATATACACACACATGCACACATACACTTACACACATACACATGCGCGCGCATCCACACAACTTTCATGCACACAAATGTCTCTCCATGTTATATTTGATGTACAGGAGTAATCAGCCCAGATGAGTACCACTCTGGTGTGAACAATTCGGTGTACACCAACATGGTTGCAGTTCAGAGTATGCACACTGCACAGTATGCCGCCTCCCTGGTCAAAGAGACGCCCAAACCAGAGTGGGAAGAGGTGGCATCTAAAATGTTCATCGGGTTTAACAAGAAGTATCAGTACCATCCTGAGTTTGATAACTACACACGTGGTTAGGGGTTTGTTGTTTGAGTGTGCGTATGTGTGTGTGTTTGTGTGTGCATGTGTGTGTGTATACGTGTGTTTGTGTGTGTGTGTGTATCTGTGTGTGTTGTGTGTGTGTGTGTGTGTGTGTGTGTGTGTGTATGTTTGAACGTGCGTGTGATTTCTTCTTTAATTGATTTTGTTTCATGAAGGCTAGTCCAGAAGCGTAGGCAGTTACATTGTGATTTCTAAACTAGTCATACTGAATACTTGGAACTGTACTGAGATAAAATATATGTTTGCACATTGCTTTTAGATGATGACGTGTGCTGTTGGAAACTAAATGACCGTCTTTATTATCTCCTCCCACCCTGCTTCTGCCACTCACTCCCTTCCCTCCCTGCCACTCCTGTCTTTTTTCCTCCCTAACTCTACCTCCCTTTCTCTCTCTGTCCCTCCTACCTTTTATCTCTGCTCTCTGCTTACATATTTCTTTTTTTCACCCCCTTTTCTCTGTCTTGGGTTCCTTCATGTTGATGTGATCTATTAAATGTGATGTTGAGGATGAGATTGGGGTAGAGATGGAGAGTCCTCCTTGTGTTGGAAGGCTGTTTTTTTTGTTAAAGTGAGCTTTCAAGGGAGTGTATTGGATTACATAGATGTCTGTGTTTGTGTGCATGTGTATGTATACGCGCATGTGTGAATGAGAGAGTCTGTGTATCTGGCCGTCTCTGTACAATAATAGCGTTTTACAAATGGTTTGCTTTGTACTTGTAACAGACACAATAATCAAACAGGCGGATGTGGTATTGTTGGGATTCCCCTTCCGATGGCCGATGGCTGACAGTGTGCATCGAAATGACCTCACCTATTATGCGACAGTCAGTGCTTCCTTGCTACCTTTTCTTTTCTTTGTTGTTGGTTTTTTTTGTTTGTTTTGATGTTTTTTGTTTGTTTTCTTTAAGCATGGGAATTGTCCAAGTTTTGAAAGATTTCTGATTTTTTCTTGCCAGTTTTTCTACAGAAATTTTTTTCCGGTCAAAAATGCTGTAACCCAACAAAACCAGTTTATTTTCATATGACTTCTCTGATCTTAAATGGCATGAGTCGCTGCTTTGCAGAGCTGGATATCAGAATCACTTTAGTTATGCTTGTGTGTAAATGACCGTAGTCGTCTTTTGCGCTGGTCAGCAAAGTGAAGATATCAGATGGTGTTGATTGTCAACTAAGGAGATAAATTAAATGAAGACAGTGTAGCACATCAGTGGAGGTTACACTGGCGGGTGGGAGAAGAATACGTTGGAGATTGGATTAAAAAAGCTCTTGTGGCTGGGCATGCAAGATGCTTGTTGTGTCAAACATCAGGCTAAATGTAGAGTTCCATGCCTGATGAACCATTTGTCAGCCAAAATAATTTTTGAAGCCATGAACAGTTTGGAGGATATATATATGCATTTCTTAATCATGAATAGTTTGTCTGTGTCTGTGTAGGAAAGGTAGGGGACTTTTGGAGAGGGGTAAAAAAAGACAAAGAGGAGCAATTTTCATAATTTTTATTGCTACAGATGTGTGTTTTCAGGCTGTCAGATAGCCCCAGATTGCACACATTTTGACGTAGCTTTTCAAAATTTTCTGTGGAAGCATGCCCTGATTCTCTTAGATATTCAGACTTTTTTCATCCTGACCAATTCCCTTGTCTATTTCTTGTGTTTTTTCTTTCAGTTTACATTTTTTCATATACACTGGAGGAAGATGTGTGTGTGTGTGTGTGTGTGTGTGTGTGTGTGTGTGTGTCCATTTGACTGTTACAATAATGTGTTAACAAGATGTTTTCAGTATTTCTGGATTTAATGATTTTGGGTCAAAAGATGTAGATCATCAAGGAGTTGTAAGTAAGTGCATTAGTTTGAAAGGTAATTCTTCAAGAGTAAGGTCACGTGGATTAATAAAGTGCTGAAAATCAGCTTTTTTTGAGGAAGGTGTGTGAACAGCGCTTTCTCAGAACTTAATGAACATGTTCATGTTCTGTTTTGATTGCCATGACAGTATACCATTGTCCTCACTTCATTTCTCTAAGGTCACAGTGACCTTGAGAATTACAGAATCTGGATGTTCTGTTTTAATTTTTGCATAAAAGGAAATAATTTTTGCATAAAAGGAAATTATTAGAATGGCTTGATCATTTTGTTTCTATTTTTATTCATTAAAAAATTATTTAAGGCTTCTTTTCTATTCCATATCTTCGTGTTCTTGGTACTGTTTGTATCAAAAGCACCTCACATGATCTGCATTTTCTGTGTGTTCTTTGTCTGTGTGTTCAGTATTGTATTGGCTGTGTGTTCAGTATTGTGTCATCTGTGTTTTTTTATGTATTCTGTATCTGTGCTCTGTGTTTTTCATGTTTTCTGTATCTGTGCTCTGTGTTTTTTATGTATTCTGTATGTTTTCTGTGTGGAAGCTGTTCTACACATAGCGTCATTGTACCTGTGGAACTACATCAGTTGGTGAGAGAGTGGGGAGGGGCTTGCCCTGCACACTTCCTCCACACTTGAAAAATTTCCTCTGCTGCTCAGGCATACAGGCAAGCAGGAACATTGAAATAAACATTGCTGTGTACGGAGCAGTAGTCCTGGGTATCCTATTGTACAGCTTTTCTGTGAGATCTGATTACCTATGGATTGAACATTCAGTAGCCTGAACAGTTCTGCCAGAGTTGTCTCCACAAGATCTTCAACATCATGTGGCAAGCCATGAGTCTAGCCTTCAGGTTCTGAGAAAGCATGGCATGTCAAGTATGGATTTTCTGCTCATCGGATACTAACTATATTGGACAGTTGTTGATATGTGAGACAACTGCATCTTAAACATGCTTGTACATGAAGAGCTGGAGCAAAGACATTGTGATCAAGGAAAATCACTAAAGCAATGCAAGGATACTGTGAAGGCCAACCTCATCAGCTGTGACATAACACCACCAATTTGGAAGACAATGTCCACAACAGAATAAACTGGTGACAACAGTTCAAGCAGGGCACAGTATCGAATTTGAACAGCACAGAACAGATACTGTTCAATAGTAGTGGAACAGGTGGAAGTGCAGTCCAAGGCTTCAGGACTCTTTGCTTTGAGTGCCTGTGGAGAAACATGTTTGTACAGGATCAGTCTTGTGGCCCACGAGATGGCCCATACCAGGTGGTGAGGACCTTTCTGCCTGCTCATCTATTGGATCGATGGGAGAGTCCATCATCATCTGTTCTCTGCATACTCTGCATCCGTGTTGTATGTTTGTGTACACCCTAAATAATTTAGCCTGTGTGTTTGTTATGTATCCTCTGTGTTTCGTGAATGATTAATCAGTGAAGGAATAAATGGTTTGTAAAGAACATGAGGAGTGTATATAAAAATATGCGTTTAAAGGTGTTCAGAGTGCTTCCCTTGTTGCAGTCTGTTTAATCTTTCTGATTACATTTTTGACTTGGGTCGTTTGTTCACTAAAATGAACTGTAAAACATGTATGCTTAAGTTAATACAAATTAGTTTTTGAAAAAAAACCACTAAGAAATATCAGTGTATTTGTCTATTTCATTCTTTGACTTGATGGACATTGTAGCCAGGTTGGTTAGGATGTCAGATTCTGATCAAAAGGACAGACCTTTGTCCCTGCCAGGTAGAACCCTATACTTAAAGGATGGATATTGTTGTGGTCTCTCAAGTCATCAAACATACAGGCATGCTAGTGCTTGAACCCCCTTCATATGTATACACATTCAGAACATCCAATATGCAGATTAAAGATCCTGTAAGCCCTTCATTGTTTAATGACTTATAAAGTTTGGTGTTTATTCAACGGGGATTTACCACACTTGGACATTTCTGTATGTGCAGTGCCTAATCTACCAGTGAACTGACAATTCTCCTTGAACCTGCACAAAAACCTTTCCACTAGCAAGGTCTTGGGGTATGAGAGAAACTACTGTGGCCTGTCTGATCCTTGCATTATCAGCATGGATTTTTAACCACTTGTGTTTAACTTTGTGTCTATAATAGAAATATAAAGCAAAAATAAAGGATTGGAGCTAAATAGCAAGAAGGCTGAAGTCATGGTAATCTGTAAAAGACATGAAATCCCCTCATGCAAAATAACAGCGAACGGCACAACTTTGAGACAGGTTGATAAGTTTAAATGTGTGGAAACGGTCATCTCACCAGATGGCAGATGCACATCAGAAATAGCGAGCAGAATCGGCCAAGCCAAAACAGCATTCAAGAATATGAAAAGCCTTCTTACCAACAAATGCCTATCAATTAACATCAGGAAGATAGTTCTTGAATGTTATATAGAACCGATATTATGTTATACAGTTGTGAAGCGTGAACAGTCAACATGCGAAGCCAGAACAAGATTGAGGCAGCTGAGATATGGTTTCTAAGAAGAATTTTGAGAGTTCCATTGACAGCAAAGAAAACAAATGAGACAGTTTTGATGGAGGCAGACATAAAAAGATCATTGATAAGGAAGATTAAGAAAAGACAAGCAACATTTATAGGCCATTTTATGAAGAAAGAGGAATTAGAGCATGTGGTCACAACAGGAAAGCTGGAGAGAAAGAGAACACCAGGTAGACCCAGGGAGAAAATATTGGACAGACTTGCAGGGTGGCTGAGGACAGAGAGGGTGGGAGATGTACTTGCAATGACAAAGAATAGGTTCGTATGGAGGGCCATGATCGCCAATGCCATGCAACAGGGCACATGATGATGATGATGTTTGAGAGTCACTGGCTTATGGGAACATGAAAATACCCTGCATGCACACCCCAAAAATAAAGCATGACAACCCTTTAAAGACTCTGGGCAACATAATGCCTGCACAGTGTGCACCAGATGATCAGAACAGTGCATACAGGTTTGCATCCATGATAACATTGTTTGGGACCAATGAAAAAAAATTGTTTGGAACACAGCAGAAGAATTATTTGACCTTCCACCGCTATCACAGAAACCTGTTTTGATCAGTCACGCACACACTTTAGTCATGCATCTTTCCTGTACATATAATGGTAAAGGATGTGGTTATAATCTATAGACAACCATGCACTAACCACCCTGTCAGTTATACTCTGCTTGCAGGCCAGTATTGTACATCAGTGATTGACATACAGTGCTCATGTAGAGGGATCGATGAGCAGTAGAGCTAAAATTATGTTACCATATTTTTTCTTTATTCCATGTCTGTATGTTACTGCATGTATTATTACTGCTTGTACTGTTTGGGTTATTTTATTAACCATGCTTTTCATGTAAATGTTAAACTGTTCCCTTTTTTGTGTTCTATTTCAGAGCACATATTTTGTTGCCACCTCTGTCACATTCTGCTTGTTTATGATGATTTTGTTGTCTGATTATGAAAGCATCTGAAATGTGTGTGGTCTAGGGATGCACACACTGTGCTGCACAACACAGCTGGTTAGTCAAAGAAGAAGTTTTTTTTCTTGTTTTATTTGTTCATTTTTGTACCATCTTGGTTGTCACAAGAGGACAGTTCAACAGCAGACCAGAAGGCCTCAAGAGGACAAAAACCATGCACCATCAAAATTGTTTGATTCTTAAGCTATTATATAATCTACAACTGACTTTCAAGGCCTGTTATAGCTTCATCCAGCCAGACTGTTTCCACCTTGCTTGTTGAGGACAAGTATTTGGCCTTTAAGGACAGAGACATGTTGAGTGTATGATATCATTATTTAATTAATGTAAGTGTTCTTTTGATCAACTTTCAGGTGACCCCTGCAGGACCAGCCATGACGTGGGGTGTTTTTGCTATCAACTGGTTGCGTCTTGGGGAGAAGGAAAAAGCTGATGATGAGTTTTACAAAGGAACATGGAACATACAGGAACCTTTTAAGGTCAGACATGGATCACACACTCTTATGCCTAAACTTTCTGTGTTCAGTGTATATAAATTTAGTGACATACATTCTACCATATACAATCAGTGCAGAGTGGCACATAATCACTCTATTTTTGGCCATAATCTAACCCAGTGTTTACTGATAATTTGTCAGAAGTCTCCTCCATGTAGCATCCAGGCCATACGAGAACATGAGTATCACTCCTTTTTTTCTGGCCGCATGCCATTGCAAGCAGATGTACTTCTCCAGCTCTCTTCCATCTTGCAATCAACACCATTGTGATTGCAAACTTCAGTGATTCCCAGACCAATTTTTTTACTTCCCTGACCAACACAATGTCTTCTTACCTCATGTTTATTGAGTGCTTTGGCATTTTTGCTCGAGGGATTCGGCTTTTTGCCTGGCCCAGACCACACACTGTCAAGTAACCCGTGCCTGTTCTATTCTTTGTTCTCATCTCTTGTGTGTTCCTCGCCTTTGTGTTCTCACCTGAGGCGTCTGCTGTGGCTGCCGAAAGTGAGTCAAACTGAATTTGTTCTCACACTGCAACTGCCAGTCCCCCGATCTTCCTATCATAAACTAGGCGATCCTCAATCCAAAATTACTCATAAAAAGAGGAGTCTGTGAATTGTGAGAAATGGCACAGCCTCGACCCAGTTTGACACTCTTGATGAATTACAATCGTTCATTGCAGAACAGATGTTTAAATTGTCGTCTACCTTCCAACAAGGCGGCACCTCTGGTGTTCTTCAGAGTGGGGTTGAAAGGATCCAAGACTGGGGGCCTTTGACTTTCAGACAGGCCATGCTCCACACTAAAACAGGTCTAATGGCCTGTGGCGCAGAAACTGGCTGGGCGCAAGGTACGCCTATAATGGCAGGGTGCTCCCCTTCCTTTGGCTCTGGTCACCAACATGGCCTCTTCTGGTTTCTGCGTCAAAAACCCCTACCTCGAGGTTTCCCAGGCTCAGAGTGTTCGGGGACTACAGGCTGCCAGTTGGCACCTATTACAATTGCTAGCTGTCCAAAAGCCTTACCCCATCTTCCTGCAGGAGGAGAGCCCCAGCAACCCCAGAGCCTCACGGCTCATCCACATGCTTCCTCTCACCAGCCCCCTAAGGAATGCATGGGCTGAGAGACACCTGCCACCAGAAAAGGCGGCATAGGCATAAGCTGTCCTCTGAACTGCCTGTCCCATCTGATTCAGAATAAGCCTGGTCGTCCTCTGACATCTCTCCTGGTCGGTCATCTTAATGACCTAGACATTCTGACCAGTCACAAGACTTGAAGGCACTAGCAGTGGACCCCTCTCCCTGAACCGGGTACCTCAGGTCAGCTTCATATTTCCCCTTCTTGATCCTTCACCAAGTAATCAGGAAAGTCAGGGAGGAAAAAGTGTGCACGATTCTCATCGCGCCTGTCTGGCATTCCCAGCCTTTGTTCCCAGACCTCAAGTCTCCATCTTGCAACCCCCTAGGAGCTGACTCCAAGCTGGGATCTGTTCAGGCAGCCCTGCTCCGGAATCATTCATGTCAGCCTGGCAATGCTTCACCTCCACGTTTGGCTCTTATGCAGCCCTTCCTGCCAGCACTAAAGAAGAATGCAGGCCCTTCTTCGCCCTCTCATCCAAGTACCAGAGCACTATCAGCAATGGGAACTCTCCCAGCTACCCATTCTCTTATCTCCCTTTTGTGTAGAAAGGGCACCGAATCATTTACAAGTGGAAAAAGTGGCTCTTCTGGTGCAATTCTGACAAGATGCACCTTATATTCCCATCTTTAGTCGAGCTGATGAATTTCCCCACCCATCTCTCTTAAATGAATCTTGTAGCACTGTAAAAGCTTACATATCTGCAGTCTGCACAACTCTACAACAACTGGGAGGGCCTTCTGTATCCAGCAACTTCATGACTTCATGCTCTGGGAAATATCCAGAGGTGTTTTGGCTCAAGAATGAAGATCCCCTCTGTGATCCCTAAATGGGACTTAACACTCATCCTAGATGCACTTAGGTATCCGCCTTATGAAGCACTAGGTATTACTCCCTTTTCTTTCCTCTAACACAGAACAGCCTTCCTCCTGGCCTTCGCTACATTTTGCCACTGCAGTAAAATCTACATTCTAAGTGGGGCCAAGGAATTCATAGCAGTGGAGACCTCTCTCTCCGTTTCTTGCCGGAATTTCTGGCAAATACCCAACAAACAGGTTCCAGAATACATTCATTTAGAATCTTAGCTGTGATCTTCTTTCTGGAGCCCAGAGACTCCAAGGGAGAACAACTGCTTTTATGCTCTGTCTGCTGCTTTAAACACTACTGGCATTGCTCAGCCCCATTGAGATCCTCTCAGTGGAGACTCATTATTCCAGTTAATGAGTGATACACAGGAGACATTGCAGCTACCACCATATTCCAATGGCTCTCTGAAACAATCATCAGGGCAGATAAAGAAACTCTTGTCTTCATCCGTTTTGGAGCAACCTCAGGGCCACATACGCCAGGCCCTCTCAGCCTCAGCTGCTCTTCATCACTCCTTCTCCATTCAGGGTGCCCTGGAAGCAGCATACTTACACAGGGAATCTACCTTTATCAACAGTTGCTTATGAGATCTACGGGTCTTCACCACAGAGGGTCTGTCCTGCATGTCCTTTATTTTGACTAATGCCGTCTTAAATGCCACCTGTAGGTGGACAGACCAGAGTGGGAAATGTCTCCTGCTTTCCAGTCTGTAATAAGTTCTGCATTAGCTGGATATGGTAATGTGTATGATGCTAAATGATGAATTTTCAAATAGATTCTATTTACCTAGTACATGTACCTTATCCAACGCTTAGGCCCATCTTACATGGTGCCTCTCGAGTTCCTCCTCTCTGGCCCAGCCCGTCATGCAAAGTCTGAAAAAGAGGACTGAAACTTAAGTTCTCACGTGACCTGGGTGGTCAGATGGGGTGGAGCACCACTTGGAGGCATCATTTCACTGAATTCTCAGTAAACACTGGGTTAAAGATACGGCCAAAAATAGAATGATCTTGTGTCGTTCTGCATTAGCTGGATATGGTAACTGTACTAGCTAAACGGCAGTTTAATTGAAAATTCCTCAGTTGGTGTGTTTATCATGAGCAGTTTGTAGTCTAGCGCGTATGGAACCATCTGAACATAGTAATACCGTCTTGAGTGAACTGAAAGTAAAACTGAAATTGTGTGTTCTGAACCGTCTTTTCAATCATGATATGACTGCAGTCATAGTTGTAGTTATAACGTTTGTACTCATTTCACAAAATTTGACATAGATTTAATGCATTCACATTCATTTGAAAGTCCACCATATTTTTCACCACTCTGTAATTTTGAAATTGATCATCATCATCATCATCAGGTGCCTTGCCGCATAGCGTTGGCGATTATGACTTCCATCTGTCTCTGTCTCTTGTTGCCTCAAGCATCTCTTCCACCCTCCCTGTCTTCAGCCACTCTACAAGTCCGTCTAGTATCTTCTCCCTGGGTCTACCCAGTGCTCTCCTTCCCTCCAGCTTTCCCGTTGTGACCAAGTGTTCCAATTCCCCTTTCCTCATAAAATGGCCTATGAATGTTGCCTGCCTTTTCCTAATCTTTCTTATGAATGATCTGCTTGTGTCTGCCTCCATCAGGACTGTCTCGTTTGTTTTCTTAGCTGTCCATGGAACTCTCAACATCTTTCTTAGAAACCACGTCTCGGCTGCCTCAATCTTGTTCTGGCTTTGCTTGTTGACTGTCCACGCCTCGCAACCGTACAACAGTATTGGTTCTATATAACATTCAAGAACTCTCTTTCTGATTTTAATTGATAGGCATTTGTTGGTAAGAACGCTTTCCATCTTCTTGAATGTTGTTTTGGCTTGGCCGATTCTGCTGGCTATTTCTGATGTGCATCTGCCGTCTGGTGAAATTGACAGTCTTTACAAATTCTGCTAATTTTCATTGCTTTGAACTCCTCCTTCAACACTTGCATTTTCTTGTGTTCTGAATTACATTATGATAAAATTTGTAAAAAATGGAAGATGTATGTACACGAAACATTATGATCAAATCTTTTAAAAATGGAAGATGTATATAGATGAAAGATGAATAAGAAAATATGATTAGCAGTGGTCTATCTTATTTTAGAGAAACTGATGGGGAGGATATTTTTAAAGCCATGACATTTTTTGGTTTGACAGACATTGGGTTCAGCAGTCATTGTGCATGACAAAAGTGATTGATCCTGATGATGGTCTGTTCATCTCAGATTTTGGGAGAAGAAATACAAACTTAAGTGGGAAACATGATTTCCTGACTTTTCTATCGGAAATGATGGAGAGAAAAAAAGCAATATCTCGACTCTATACTAATATGTGACTCATCAACACAGGACCAGTGCTAACTTGATTTTGGGGATGTTTTGAGATATGCTTATACTGAAATTTAAAATCTGTTCTGATCATTTTCTAATGTAATTGAATTTCATAGTGTGAAAAATGTGGCCGTTTGAAATGCTGTATCCCCTGGAATGTGGTTTTGAGAAAAGAGCCTTTAAAGATTTCATACATTTGGATGTCAAATTCTCCTCTCATAAATATTTTGATGTCACATTCTTATTATAGCCCAAATTTCTCTTGTGGTAAGGTTACTTTAAGTGAATCACAGCAGTACGTGGAGCTCTGCAGTAGTTGCACTGCAAAAGATATGACTAATTTTGACAGTGTAGATTAAAAACTGAATTTGTAGTTACATAAAAATTTGGTATCTAAGGCGCGTATTTCTGCTGAAAACTGAAAATTGTCCAGATTGAAAGGCAATTTTATTTTTGCCTCTACTGCCTTTCTGCCGGGGTAAGTTAACACTGGTTTCATGCTGAGGGGTCACATATGTAAACTTGTCTTCATATCCATGATGATTACTATGTCAAACAGGTGTGGTCAGAGAATGCAGACGGGTCTGGAGCATACAACTTCCAGACTGGGATGGGTGGTTACATGCAGTCCCTGTTGTACGGCTATCTGGGTGTAGGTCTCAATGACCACAGTCTGGAAATCCATCCCCAGCTCCCTCCCTCTTTGACCGCCATGGCCGTGAGGGGGATGGACTACATGGGCGGGTCATTTGAAGTGGCTTTTGATACAGATCAGATGAATGTCACACTGACTCAGGGTGCTCATGAGCCACTAACATTAGTCCTAAAAACCAGTCAGCAAATGATTCCTTTAAAGGTGGGCACCACTGTCACTGCTGATTGTCAGATGGCTGTCATTCAGCCAGGCTCTTAAAATTGCAACGTGTATTTTTTTTTCTTCTGAATTCATTTTTGTTGCATTGTGTTTAACCCTTTGACTTCCAGGAATCATTTTGGATTTTCTTGAAACTACATTTTTACCTCACAACATAGTAGATTAACATTTGCAAGGATGCTGTGGTAGCCATGTTGCAAACATTTGCAAAGATGCTATAGTAGCCATGTTGCTAACATTTGCAAGGATGCTGTGGTAGCCATGTTGCAAACATTTGCAAAGATGCTGTGGCTGCCATGTTGCAGACATTTGCAAGGATGCTGTGGCTGCCATGTTGCAGACATTTGCAAGGATGCTGTGGCTGCCATGGGACAGAGTTACATGATCTTTGATCACAGATTGAAAACAGCAGTGATAGTGAACCATGGAGAGATCCATGGCTAAAAATAGAATCGCTTTTTATGCAGTGGCCTTTGAGCCATGGATAGATCTATGGCTGGAAGTGAAAGGGTTAAGCATAATTGTCTTGACAGATACTACCTCACCCCTTTATTTGTATGTTCATGATTATTGTGGTCTCATGTCATTTATGATCAATTTTAAGCATAAGTTTCCTCACATAACTTACTGTGTATGATGACACTGTTCCATTCCATTGTGAACCGTGCAATATACAGTCATAGTAGTAAGATTGGCCTTGTGTATTGGGTTATTTTCTCTGGTGTGGGTTTGTGAAATATGTGTAGAGGATGTGACTTTACTGCAAGATTCCTTTTCCTCTGTTGTGCATGTCTTACCTTTTTAAAACATCATTTGTGTGTTTGATTCTGCACTGCTGTGTTTGTTTGTTTGTTGTTTTTATGTACAGAAGAAAAGCTTTGATTCAGCATGCTTTTACTTTGCAGCAATATACATTTTTATTTGTAGGTGTATGTTTTTATACACAAAAAATATTTTATCATTGAGAATTATACTCTGTGTAGAGCAATGTATTTTTTATACTGAAAGCATTTTGAGTATGAATATTCTCAACTCTTTGAAGACGTGGTGATTAATGGCAGAAACAACATGATGACACACCATTTTTCACTGCTTTTACAAAATCGGCAAGATTGGGGGATGGGGGTGGTGGTGGTAGTATTGAACTCACAAAGAAGAAAAACATGCTTTTGTAAAATATGAAACTGGTGCTCTGCAGATCATCACAAAGTCCCCAAGTTGATAACATACATTTTGTTCTCCTGAAAATGGTATCCAACATACAGGGTCTGCAAAAATGTTATTTTATATGTTGCATAGGTGAACAGCTGCTCAGTACACTCCGTGGATACAGTCACTGAAAGTTATCAGATATGCTGTCTGCTTTGAGAAGTCTTGCTTGTTGTGGTAGACCTCAAAGCAAGGCAAGCAGAGAGCATTTTTGCATAAAACACATTCCACATTTGTGGGTTCCCATATTCTCTTGAGCTTCCAAAATCATGAACTGAAGCAGCACAGCTAGACAAAATTGTTCTGCACAAGGGAGTGAATAGTGGCAAAATTTTGTTTTTGCACAATTATTTGTGTTCAATTTTTCAATTTGTTATGCATGATGAGCAGCTGCAAATTTTCTGTGATTTCTTTTTAGATTTGTTAATAAATTTTTATTTGGAAATATACACATTACCAAATGATCAGCTGTAGCTTTAGTCTTTTTAATTAATTGAATGATCTGTGAAATTTTAATTCTGCATGATGCTTTTTTGTAGCTTTAGTCTTTTTAATTAATTGAATGATCTGTGAAATTTTAATTCTGCATGATGCTTTGTATTTTATCTGGATGTCTTTATAATATGGTGTGCTTACAGTATGCATATTCTGTATGGTGGTTACTTATTCTTTGGAATTTAAACAGTAACATTCCCTAATTGCTCTGTGATATCACTAAAATAAGAAAACATGACATGTGGGATTTTCATTGTATGGATATGCATGTATGCATCTACATGTACTTAATAAATAAAAGGATTAAATGAAAAGACATGTGTTTCCTGAATTCTTTGAAGTGATATGGAATGGTGGTGATTTTTGTTTTGTTATCGTCATTGTAATCGTTTTTATTTCTGTTGCATGCAGTCTGTGGAGCAACATGTTTCTATATTTCTTTCATTGCTTTCCTCCCTCTTTGTTTGTTTTCTGTTCACCTAGGTTTTTCTTCTTCTCTCACTCTTTTTGTTGTTGTTGTTGTTGTTGTTAAAATACATAATAATCCACTTTGGATTTCAGATCTGTTCTAGAGATGATGGAATTAATATCTTGTCCATTGCAGTATTCTTGGAGAGGCAGTCAGCCTTTTCATTGCCTTCAATGGCAACATGGCCAGGAACCCCAAAGTCTTTAATTACCCCTCCTCCCTCCCCCCACCCACCAAAAAAAAAAGTCCTCACTTCAGCTTTGGTGATATCACTTAGTTTAGTTACAAGTGCTTCAACTAAATTTGGAATGTTACACCTAAAAGATCAAAATACTGCAGTTTGTGCTTTCTAGGCTTTGGCAGCACTGAGGGAGAATGAATGTGATATTGTATGCATGACTTATGTGATGTATATATATACGACTTTTTGAGTGTAATATGTTTGTCTTTATGTCACGTTTGTCTTTGTGTATTCACAATCTGTTGAAAGATTTGTAGACTTTTTATCAATGGAATTTGTCATGTTTGTCTGTGTGTATTCACAATCTGTTGAAAGATTTGTAGACTTTTTATCAATGGAATTTATTGTCATGTGTGTGTCTTCACAATCTGTTGAAAGATTTGTAGACTTCTTACCAATGGAATTTTTTTCCTTTTATAATTTGTGGGTCATACACCTATTGCAGTTCATAGTTATGTAAGTTTAAATGAAATGTTTATTTTTTTGTAATTCTAATTTTTAAGGGAGATAAATATTAACACAGCGATAATATATGTTTGAAGAAACTGTGTGGAAACATGTCTCAATAGTTTGTGGACAAGTTTCACCAAATATATGTGTGTGTGTGTGTGTGTGTATATATATATATATATGTATATGATGGCTGATTCTTGGCACTTTACAAAATAAAACAAAGTCCAAAGTACATGGAATTTATACTGTCCTTCAGAGTACCGTCATCCTCCTTTCTCCACACATATTTTCAGCCTCCTCACCCAAGAGTCAAATATTTTTTGGAAGTTTGATTGCATGTTGAGGTATGACAGCAAGCTGTGATTTATTTGGTTTTCCCCAAGTCCTGGATTCTTCAACAACCAGAAGTCGCTTAAGGCTAAGTAAGAACTGTAGCGTGGGTGAGGGAGAACTTGAATGATTGCTCTTATAGATAGGTCACAGTGGCCCTGGCTTTATAGGCAATGCACTGTCATTTAGATGCTGTTGATGGATGGATTGCTCAACTTTGGGCAAAACACTTTCTACTTAATTATGTCGCCGTAAGAGTAGACTCTTCAGGCAAAATATTGATCACTACAGTTTCAGGAATTGAAGAAACTGGAGAAAAGTCTCTTTTGTTTTTGAAAACTAGGTCTCAATACAACTGATCTTGAGTCATTAGCCCCCATCTACAGTTGACTGGACCGTTGGTTCAGGATGCCACAGAAGGTAATCCACCTCCATTACCTGTCATCAAGCCATACAGTCATTTGGGGCCCTCTGGCTCAATTGAACAATCCCTTCCCCCCATGGGGATGCTGGGAGCTCTTTCAGTACAGAGAGTATCTCCACCTTCTGGAAATTCTGTGCTAAAAATTTCCTCTTTTCTGTCACTCTCTTTGTTTCTCCCTTGTTCTTTTGCTTTCTGTCATTTCTACCTATCAGTTTCTGCCTTGCTGGTCCATTCACCTGTACGTGTTCGATAAAGTCTTACATACTTTTTCTTATGATTGATAATTGGGTACATGTATTCAGTGAATTTTTGGCTCTAGGGAGGTGAGATATATGGAAGCAATTGTAGGTAATTCATGCCTGTTTTTATATATGTTTTTGTGTCCTTAGGTTCCCAGCCTACGCTTATATTTGTATTCAGGTGGTTTTTTTTAAATCCCTTGTGCGATAAACTGGACAGTGGTCAGTGCCAGGGCATGCCCTTAGATTATGTGCGCGAATGCATTGACATGTGTACTTAATTTTCTTTCTTTTTTTTTTTCCTGTTGAAGTTTTGTATGTTTTGAAACGGTTATAGCCCTGATATGGCTCTATGCAGTCGGCTGGGCTTTAAACAATAACAATCAAACAATAGCTTAGATCTCTGAAACCTCTGCTTTTTATCTGCTCCTCTGTCAGAAGATGAGGTATTCATCTGGAAGCATTTTCTCTGAATTCAAGATCAGATTAAACATCAAACATTTCTTTTTTTGTTGTTGCCTGAACTGAAATATGCCAGTTCAACTACTCTCTTGACAAGCTGAACACTTTGCCCATTCCAGACCTCACTTGGATGTCCACATCAGTATTTGTCTCTTAAGTCATTCTTTCTTTTCTTTCTTTCTTTTTAACCTATCAAGCCAGCAGCAAATCTACCTACATGACACCCTTATCCCATATACAACTGTCACATCGGCATGAGTTCTAATTGTACTGTCTACAAGTACGAACTTTGTGAAGCTCTAGCATCTGAATTGCTCAATACTAAGATCCATTTTTCGGATGCACAGTTAATTGCATAACATTTTCAATGATGTCATACAATTAACCTCCACATGGATTTAATTTTGTGTATATAAATAGCACAAAGGCTATGTCTTTCTCAATGCAAGCTTAAAGAGTTTTACTAAAAACAATTCAGAAATGGTAGGCTAACTAAAGATTTATGGATCAGCCCTTGTACATCAGCATCAGTGCACACAGACATGCTTACGCATCATGCATAACAGCATATGCTCGTACACTTGCTCACACATACACACGCAGGCAAGTAAAACACAAACATACATACATACACTTTCACACAGACAGCATTGCAAGTTACATCAGAAAGGACTTTTATTGAATGTAATTCACAGTGGAATCATGTATAACAAGGCCTCCAGATGTGTATATACATTATTCGTGCTCTGTTCTTCCATAGTAAATGTCACACGGTTGTCATTTTACATAATATTCATGCACTCCATTTCATAACATCAATGACATGAGACACCAAGAAGAACAGGAGCAATGAGATTTATTATCACACGAAATAGTGGTGTGAACTCAACAGTCTCTTTAATCTCACTCATCTGATAAAAACAAACACAAAAAAACAACAGTACTCATGACCCATGTAATATAATCGCACACACTCTCTTAAACAAAAACAGTGAACAAACAAAAAAGAAACGAAAAGGCGCACACACACACACATGTAATTAACCCCCCCCCCCCCCCCCAAAAAAAAAAAAAAAACCAAAAAAAAACCTGCCCAATTTTCTTGATCATTTCAGTCAGGCTAGCCCATGTTCAGTCATGTCGATATTACAATCAGAGTAATCATTTCTGTTGTTTCACCGCATGTGACACATTTTCCCTGGTTTTACTGATAATCGCATAACAACAAGTTCTGCATTTTTACGTAAACTGGCCAATAAATATCTGGATCCACTTTATGAATAAAGATGTGTGCATGCCAAGTTTTCTTCTAATGACCATATTATGAGGTTAACAAAAAAAAAAAAAAAAAAAAAAAGACAACATCCAAACAATGGTATGTCCATAAGCAGCATAAGCACAATTCTCATCATGTCAATTGATGCAACTTTCTTCTCTTCTAGAAATCTGACATGATGGAACCAATGCATAATTAAATGAATGAGTGAGTGAAAAAATAAGTCAAACTTGTGCATTTATATTGATATTTTGCCATCAAATCTGTAAGAAAAACAGTCTATGGTACTGGTATTTATTTGCAGTATTACCGGTTGAGTAGAAAAGGCCAAGCAAAATATGTGATGAACAAACTTCTTCATCATAACAAACTATATTTCAATGAGAAGACACCGAGTGCAAGGTGGACAAAGCTATAGGAATGAATGATCAAATTTAAGAGAAAAAAAAACCCTGTAATAACAGTGTGCCAACTGAAATATTTCAAAGTCACAGTACACAGTTATCACAATAGATACGATAAAGTTCACCTGACTTCACTTTTCTTTCATTCATTTTTCATTCTCAATCATTTCCTGCTTTTTTTCTTCCTCTGTTAAGTACTTCCCATTTTTTCTCACTCTGAAAGACAATATCTGGAAATGGCTCTCACACACTAGAACATATGTACAGTTATTATGGCTGTATATATTTGCACACACACACACACACACACACACACACACACACACACACACACACACACACACATACACACACACACACACACACACACACACACACTCACAAACACACACGCATGCACTGATGACTTCATAAAATTATATTCTGTGGTCAAAATAACAAACAATACAGCCTCTATCACTCATTCTGTTAAAAAAGCAAAAAAAAATCGATTTAAAACAAACCCCAGTCAAAATCACTTGTTTCACACAAACCATTAAATCACAGTTTCATACAAAGCAGTCAATTTTTCCCATTTTATTCCACCTATTCAAATAACTAATTCATACAAACAGGTCAAGACAAGTCAATATGGGGATCACCAGCTGTCTGCAGCTTAAAGCAAAATGCACTACTAAAAGACATAACACTAACTTGTACCCAGGTATTCCTTTTTCAGCCAGTTTCATGACACCTGATGTGATTATCAAATTAACTTTGTTCCTTTTACAGATATCCATGGAACAGGTTTCTGAGACACATGTAACATATTAATTGGTTGGTTGGTAAGCTAGTTGCTGTCTGACCGTGCAACCTAATTCTGTTTTTCAGATGTGCCGGACAAGAATTGTATCAAAGCCGTCAAACAATACAAGAAACAAAAACAAAACAAAACAAAACAAAAAAACCCTCCAGTTGATCAAGTGGACATTTTGGGGCATTCTATCTCAAATGCAGACATTAGCCAGATTACAGACAGGTATTTATTGAAGGAACAAAATTAGGATGGAGTGTTGAGAAACAACTGCTTTGATACATGCCTCTCCCTGGTTGTAACAATTTTAGTTTAAAAAACCAAGGCCTGAACAACACAATACACATGCTTCCAAGTCGCAAGGAACATGCTCACACTCGGTCACTCAATTAAATGACATATATGTTCAAAGTAAATCTATCCACAAGTGATTTTTTTCTCCACAGTTTCACATACACCCTCACTGAACAAGACACTTTTTAATAATAGTAGTTTAAAAAACAAACCAATCAACCCATCTCTTAATCTGCAAATGTTTTCCTCTGTGCATGAAAAAAAAAAACAATGGGCCTTTATAAAAAGTTGTCTTTAAAAAAATACTCATGCTGCCGAAAGCTGATGAAGGAGAGGGGGAGGGGGGGCATAGACAAAGTAGAGCCTTACTGGCAGGGTGGAGGGAGGGGGTAGTAAAGGATGGAGAATAATGGGAAAGTGAAGGGGGGAGGGGGAAAAGGGAGGTAGGGAGAGATCCAAGACATCACAGAGATATGTGCATCACAGAGAGCAAAGATGTCCAGAGAAATGTCTGGACTATGCAACATTTATGTACATAAGTCATCATAAAACATGACCCTCCCCCAAGCACCCATGCTATCACCACATGAACAGACACTAGAATACATTTTAAAAGCTGACAAATAAAAGGAATAGTATCCTGGGAGTCTGGGACTACATAAGGCTATTACAGCCATCTCCTAAGTCATACCAAAGCCAGCATTTCAGTTTGCTGGCTAAATCAAACCTTAAAAGATCTTTTTACTCTTCCTTTTCCATACTACTACACAAAAATGTCTGGTGCTTTGTAGCATAAAACAAGTTTCTCTGCATGACGGTATATCACATTAGTTCATCAACCCAAAATTAAAAGAAGCAAATGATACAAACTATTCGTATAAACAGTTCAGGCGCATCATAGATAGATCTATGCACAGTTCAGGCACATTACAGATTTTTCTTATCACACTCCTTCAATGTCCTAAACCTATAGCATTTCCAGTTAAAAATAATGTGCGTTTGAAACATAGGTAAGAAAAGCTGCTGCGCTTTCCAGCGCAGCTATTACAGACCTATGTTATACAAAACACCAACAGGGACCAATTCACAACAATTTAGTCCCCACGCTTGTTGTATGTAGGCCTAATTGATACTCAATCCCTACAGCAGGCTCAGACTGAAACAATAAAAACAATTATACCCACAAAAAAGGCAGTTCTGACCACAACAACTGGAGCCTTTTGTAACAGTCTTTTCAGCAACAAGAAGTCAGTACTAGGAAACTTCAATATTCCAAAATATAAAAGCCACATGCTGTAGTAATCTCTATGTTTTTTTATTTGTGTAACCCAAGACTAAACATTGCCATCATATAAAGGTAGCCTAAGGTTAGTATGATTCTGACCATCTCACTCTTAAATGACTTGGAAATTGTCTTTAATATCAGACAACCTTCACAACATAACGCTATCCACAGACAAAGAGCTACTACGAAGAAGTTATGCCATTTAATTTGTCTACACACCTTCAAATCAAGTTACTTTAATGCCAAACAAAACAGTGCCCTATGTAAGGAAAACAGATTATCCAGAGACAAAGTGGCTGTGAAGAAGAGAAAGGAAAGAACAAGTTTCTCTGCCCTCTCATTATTTCATTTTCAGGATGAGCAATTTTTCCTATCACCAGCTATTTACTATGTCATGACAATTACATTCTAGTACAATGTTTTTTGTATGTCAACGGAAACAGCTATCCACACACATTTTTAGCTGTCGTTGCTGAAACACAACGTAACACCACTTTACATCAACATGCTTCCTGAAACTGGTGGTGTGCATGCTTAATAGTATGCAGATCTGTACATTCATTATGCACATTGTAAAATCAATCCAGTGTCAATAAATCACAGACACACAATGCTTTGGTTACTTGTTTTTGATTTCAAATGCATTTGGTGTTCTGCTGCTCATTAACTGTCTCACTTTATTCAGTGTGATTCTTAGTACAGATCTTTTTCATGGTCAGATGCATGCATCATCTTCCACATGTAGTTATGTCACAGAGCCAAATCATTCACAATGTTAAAAGAAAGAAGTCCTATTTGACATCAGAAATGTTATCTGTTCTTTTAAAACATCAGTGAATGTGTCTGTGTATGTATTTAAACTCAAGACTGGTGGAGAATTTGGGGGCAGGCCTACACCTTCACAAACTAAAACAAAACAACAAACAAACAAACAAAAACCACTTCCATTATTTTAACCGATTCCCTCAACCTATTCATCAGCTGCAAACTTACCATATCCACCAGCTTCCTGCTGAAAGCCGGAGGGTAAGATGAGGGAGTAAAACAGCCAATATAATTTTTTTTTTGCTTTACTATCAGAACTGACAATTTTGAAGCTGGTAGAATATAATCTGCTTCTGAGTGAAACAAACACACAAACAAACAAAAAACCATAAACAAAATCACTCAATTTGTTTCTGTAATACAGATAATCAAACTTTGGCTCTGAATAGATAACATATTCTTGGACTGAAAGCAGAACTGAAGTTTAATTATCTGCACTACAGAAACAAAGAGTAAATCTTTTTCTTTGACTAAAAACGGGTTTTCTGCCTCTTGCAAAACCACAGTCGAATAGGCTTCCTCTGATCATTTAACCCCCTAACCAAACAAGCATCTGAAAAAAGAATGGGAGAAATTGTTGTAGTATGTTCTATAAAAACCCATATCCACCAAAGCATACAAAGTTCTGGAAATGTCTATATGATATATCAAGAGTCAGGAAGCTGAGCGTGAAATGGTCAGGTACTGGTGAACGCTCTAGTGTTGCACATATCAACACCAACAACATCAGTCTAATCGACTATCACGTGCATCTCTCTGACTGAACATTAACAGTTATAACAGTTATTGTGCACAGCGTTTCACCAGGCAAGTGAGGTAAGGAAATAGAGAATAACACACAAAATCACCCCAACACACACAAAAATGACTGTCTGGTAAAAACACACACGACCATGATGCACCATCTTCTATTGTTCTAACGACAAAACTGTGCAGCAATAAAATCCAACATACAAATGGGCCGGTCACTTGTGACAACACAGACAACACCACACAAGATCAATCTGACACATAAACTTAACAGTAACTAAAGAGAAAGATTGGACAGCAACACTTGGAAAGATCATTACAACACACAAACATGGAAGCACACATTTACTACAACAGTAAAGGCGGTGAGGAAAATTCAGATACTACCACAAATTTGTTTGGTAATGTTCAACACCACAAATCATTTTCACACAGACACCTGCATTATGTTGATAAATAAGGGAGATGAGCACTTCTAGATTGCCATGGCAACATTATCAGGAACTCTGACCAACACATGTTATGGGGCAATGTAAACTGTTGGGTGTATGGTTAGGTCCATGTAAGAGTTAAGACCACTTTCATGTACAAAGCAGAACATACAGGACTGAAGCTTTGTGCCTGACTGACTAGTCTTCAACATCATCGGAGGAAATTCTGTACAAGTTGACACATCTATCACACAGTCATACAAAATTCTATCTCTCTTATCCATTTAAAACCTGTCACCTCCATTTTTCACCTTCCATTCTGTTTTATTGACATTATGTATTCTGATCAGCACTGGTACAAATATTGCCAATGGTTGAAACAATTTCCACCGCTCACTAATCAAAATGATATACAAATTAAAATGTAAAATTTTAAGTAGAAAAATAAATTCTCAAAGGGAGTTCTAAAATCTACACGTGAGGCTAAGAGCATAAGGATAGTAGCTTTGAGGGAAAAATGCAACTGTGATAAAATGTCTCATTTAGAAACAAGAGCAGCAAATCCAAAACAATTGCATTAACCAACAACTCAATGAGTTTATTTGATATTATCATTAGTACTTGGTGCCAGCAGTAAAACAGAAATCGTCGATTATAAACATATCTTTCACCCTTTTACTGCCTCATCCTAAAAGAGCACTAACAAAGCTGTCTTTTTGTGTTTAAATTCTCAACAGAACCATGATACATTAAGGAGAAAACAAGCTGAAGAACTCTGTTCTCGTTCTACAAGTTATTCCATTAAAGTACCAAATCAATCTGACCTACACAACTCTTGATGTTTGCCTCTTACAAGATTTCAAGTGAAAACAAGAAGACTTCTGGAGGTGAGATTGATTTGGTAGTGTGAATGGGAGCTGGGCAAATAATTTTCTCTCCATGCCTTATTTCATAAAACTTCAGGTGTAATGTAAGCGAGCAGATTATGCACAAAGCAACCAAGTACATATCTTCAACCCACACTCACACCAATACCAAAATGACACACAGCCTCACCCAAACAAATATATAGATGTAAATAAAAAAGTCAATGCCTCAGAAGGAAAACAACAACAACAACAACAACAACAAAAATCCAGACACACCATGCTACATTTTCCCTTTTCACAAGTTAAAAACTTAAGTGTAATATTTAACAACAACAACAACAAAATAAAAAAAAAGCCAAATTTTTCAGTGATTACTTTTTGTTGTTGTTGCCCAAAGTATGATTATTATTCAACACTTGTTAGTCCATAACTATCCCAAACAGCAGATATCTTCAAGTAAATATTTTCTCCTTTTGCACCATGCTAGTTTTTAAACATTAGACTGTTCAAGTCCATACTTACACATTTCACTAACGAAGGAACCTACAAATCGCATTAAACTTTGGTTAACAAGTAAATCCATCAAGAAACAGTTTGAGATATCTTTACCAATACATCTTCTTCACAAACATGCAACATACAAACACATGAGACAGACAAAGGAATCTCCCATGAAAAAAAAAGACCAGCAAGAGTTCAAATCATTTTCTTTTATTTTTTTATATATAAACTTCATTCAGTTACAGACAGCATGCATGAATCACTCATCCATTTATAATACACGATATGTAGAAGCATATGCGATTCAAAATTCGATCCATCAGAATTTATTTCAGTTCAAAATTACATTCATCAACATTTACAGCAGCACAAAAACATGGATAATCAGGACAAGGTTACACCTAGGAGGACTCCCACCTCCTAAATTACTCTGACACATTCATCAATGTACAAAGTTATTCATTCACACCCACTTTTCTTCAGTTAAACTTTCAGCATGTACAGACACAGGTATGCATTTGTCTGAGCTTGTCATGATGAGGCAGACTTTTAACAGTCAACAGGAAATGTCAAGTACCGGTATATGCAGCATTTCATTCATCGTACCAACTGTCACTGCTCTGCCACATCCTAATGGCAACATGGAATGCTTTTTTCCCCCAAACTTGTGTTCCTCCAATTTCACCGAGACTTGTATCACTCATGTGATCTTCCTCCTCAAGAAAGACAATCTTCCACTGTAGGTGCTTTCCCCTGATTCTAAAAAAACAAAAAAAAACAACAACAAAAAGTGTTTCAAAGTGGCACCCACTACGAGATCATTGGTACTGGGTTTTTCACAAACAGTTAATCTGTCTCTCCAGTCAAGTCACAACGTTAGGAAGATGGATGGAAATGGAGCCAAACATTGCGTATGGTCTTTTATTGGCAACTGTCTGACCAAAGATGGCTGATGTAAGGTATCAATACATGACAGCAACATCTGCACCAGCAGCAGTCCTTACAGCTACTAAGATGCAAAATCATGCTCTGTCTCACTGTTCAGTTAACCACAATATTTCTTTCTTTTCAACAGGCTTAACCACACCAAGATTCTTTCTTCTCAACAGGTTTAACCACACCAAGATTCTTTCTTCTCAACAATCTTGCGTTTCACTGATCACTCCATTTCCCAAGTCGCTGAACCCAGGGACAGAATGCCTGACCAAATAACAGAGATGATGTCCAACAATTCCACACTGTCAACACTGGTCACAGTTTAGAGCCTACATATTCATTTTGTGTGAAGATGCTGTCCGTAACAGAATTCTGTAACGTCTACACACTTTTCAACTGAATCCATTATACGACTGATGAAGCGAAAATAAATCATGCCCTTTCTGGATATGGAAGTTTGTGTTTGTTGCTCATTTCCACTGCTCTTCTTTTTAATCTTATGGTTTACTAATGTTTTCCATAGTATAATTTGTCGTTGTAATCTTGTGTTTATGGCAATATGCAATTAGTACATGACTTGTCTTCAACACAGTTATGAAGCTTGCACTAGTGCATACAGTGTGGTGCTATGTGGACATCATGACACACAGCGTATTTTCAACTTCTAACAGAAAAATGTCTCAGATAATATTTCACTGGCACAGACTTAAGAGCTGCCAAAATAGTCAAATGTTCTGATTCAATACTTTCACTTATTGCCACAATCACTCAACCTTTAAAACAGTTCATTCATGCTGATCTGTGCACCTCTTTTTAACAGTTCTTTGTACACACATAATGCCATGCCTCAGAAGTCATCACTGATGACGATGGGGTCTGTGTTGTGTTGTTCATCAGTGATGACAACAAGGTCTGTGCTGTTTCTTAACACTTTGACCCGTTTGTTGTTATTATTGGGGGATTCCTGAGCCAAAAACAAATTGGAACTACCAGTAATCACACAATCGTCATCATCTTCATCCTCATCCTCGTCGTCAGATCTTATGTCCAACTTTCTCTTTGTGCCTCGAGGACTGGATAAGTCTGCAGCTTGTGTGTCCAGACTAGAAGAGGTGGAAGGAATCACAGCCACGTCACTTTCCTGAGAATCCCCCACCTCTATACTAGCAGCAAGGGATGTTTCATTGACCACAGGAGAATCGGAGACGGAGGTGGCGAGAGGGGACACCCCAATGTCTGGGTTGCGCAGGTACGGGGAAGTCCTGGAAGGCATGAAGCCTGTGCTGGCACCTGATCCGGAGGAAGCACAGGAGGTGTTGGAGAAGGTGCGGACAGGGGACTGACGCACGGGGGACTGGGTGGCTCCCCCTGAAGATGTGGAGCCCGAGTTATTGGAATCCGAGGAAGAACTACGATTGTCTGAGTTTTTCTTCTGCTTACGTCGTTTGGCCAGAGGGGCAGAGGACACATCCAAGAGACGAAGACCTTGCTGCGTGGCCAGTTTAAACGCCTCCCAAGTGGCACTGAGCTGAGAATTGACAGTGGCACTGTTCGTGGACAGAACTCCTGGAGTACGAAGAGGGGTCTGTGCAACAGGAATGGCACGCTGAAGCCATGGGTGTTTCAGCAATTCCGTCATTCCTAAACGTTTGGAGGGCTCAACTGTCAGCAGACCCCGAATGAGATCTTTGGCACTGTCTGACACCGCCTGCCACTCTGGACCTGTGAGCACAAACTCCCCACCTCGAATCTTCTTCATAATGATGTCCGCAGAATCGCTCTGTGTGTGATCCTGGAATGGCGCTTGACCAGACAGCATGGTATACTGCAAAACACACGAAACTCTTGTCACCTTTCTTTTCATTTCATTTCAACACATTACAAAGGAATGTACCATACTCATCTTAAAAACTGACACAACAATAACAACAGACAGGACACCAACCAATTTTGACCCATGGGTCTTCAAGAGGACAAGAACAATATACAGACACACCTTTTAGTTTACTTTCATATTTGTACACTAAGGCATCTGGGGTGGAAGGGACATGGACGTTAAAGCCACACCAAACACAGATAATTTAAAGCTAAGAATCATACATATACACAAATAGACATTTCTTGCTGCAATGTTTTCCCCACACATAAAATGGACTATCATTATTGGAGTTATGTTTGTACACTTAAAAATTAGAGATGACTGAACCTGGTCTAAATTCTTGCTGACTTTTCTCTCTCTCTTCGTCTCTCTGAACGGCATGCACCTATCTTTCTCTCACACACACACAAACTCACCAATGTGAACATGCCTTTTCTGTCTTTCTCTTTCACAACACACACACACACACACACACACACACACACACACACACACACACACACACACACACACACACACACACACACACACATCAAAAATGCACTTCATACCAAAATGACTCCAAGGCTCCAGAGATCACAGGAAGCATCGTAACCTTGAGCAACAGGGCCACCAGAATTGACAGTGCGGATCTGACCCAGGACTTCAGGGGCAGAGTAGGGGAGGCTGAAACAGGGCGTCATCAACATCTCGCTCTCAGGCACTGTTGTGGAGAAGCCAAAGTCCACAACTTTGATCTCAGCACCTTCCTTCATGCTCTCGAAGATCAGGTTCTGTTGGTGGGACAGACACAAGTCATCAGTACTGAAATATGTATACCAGATTCAGTGTTCTGTGCGGTGAAGGAGAAAGAGACGGCCAAAAGTAAACTGGTGATAGACAGAGGAGAGGGAGCTTGTAGGAACATCCGTTATCCAGTTCCAATTAACCTTTCAACTCCCTAACCCTGTCCACCAGCTCTCTATATCAACCATGACAGCAGAGCAAAAAACTTTCCATTACCCTGTTCACAAGCTTCCTGCAGGCTGCTGGTGAATAGGGTGGTGTGCTGAATGGGTCGTTTTGGCAACTGGTGGATAGGGTCAGGAACATAAAGGGTTAATGAATATATTAGTGTCTGTATCTGTTTAGTCATGGGAAAAAAATGCACATGTATGTGTGCACGCACAAACAAATAAAAAAATGAAACAATAAAATAAAATAAAAATAAAGATTTAAAAATAAAGGTCAAAAGAAGTATAACCAAGAAAAAAGCAATAAATACAAAAGCTTCATACTGACCTCCGGTTTCAGGTCACGATGCACTACGCCTTTACTGTGCATAAATCCCACAGCATGCACAAGCTTGTTCATGATATCAATGGCCTCTGTCTCTGTGAAGAACTTCTTCTGTTTGATCCGAGACAGCAACTCTCCTCCTGCCAGTAGCTCCATCACAACATACGTATGATGCTGAAATACATAAGAGAAAGGGTTTTCCTTTTTAATCAAAATTTACTTGAACCATGGCAGAATAATTAAATTATTAAGATTAGAATAGTTAAATTATTAAGATTACTTGCTAAGAATGGGGTTAACAACAAACAAAATCACTACTACCACCACCACAATATACATGTATAAATGAATTATTAACACACAGCAGCACAGCATAGCATCATCCGACAAATTACCTCCCCTACTCACACAACACAAACGAGGGCTACGTCATCTGCCTTACCTTGTCTGTCAAGACGTCGACCAAGGTAACAATGTTGGGGTGCCCTTGACATCGCTGCAGGTTGAACACTTCCTGCCGCCAGTCGCCGCGACTATTGCTGATGATCTTCACTGCATACTGGGTGCCTGTCTGCTTATGTGTGCACTTTCTGCAGATGGAGAAAGCACCATCACCCAGGGCTGGAATTCTAAGATCCAGATCATATTGCTGGAAGAAGGGGGAGTTCTGAAAAGAGAAAAAAATATTTGTACAACATACGGTCGCTCCTATATCTGGGACAACAAAGTCATACACTGAGAAAATAATCCTCAGAACACAACCACGGCAAATGCCAAAAGACCTCTTCATACATCCTGGCAAGTTCTTTTGGCTGTTGAATTCTACTGAATTTAAAGGCATATAGTATGTAGTAGACAAGAGCAGATAGAAGCCTTTTGTTGTTGATGTGATCCCAGTAGCTTAACTGGTTAGGGTGCCGTGCTGATAACACCAGGGCTGTGGGCGAGACCCTCAGCTGGGCCACAGATTTTTACAGACCGGCCCTTGTTCTTTTGACTAAGATCAAATTTGAAGACTGCCAAACACAATCACTTTTTAAATAAAATCTAACCACAGACTACCATACTGAAGAGTTAAATACAAAACTGATGTAGTGCTAATTCATATAAAGTGGTTGCTAAAATTACCATGAATTACAACAGAGACTTCACACAGTTCTCTGTGTTACGTAAAGCATAACATGTCAATGTACATGGTAAAAATTACAAGTAAATCACAAATTTTAATGACCTATACACGGCTTGTATGTTATTTGTTTTTTTTTTTTCATTTTTTTAAACAATAATTCTGCTTCATACCTTGTAAACACACAAAAACATTATATATAATATATAATTTGCGTAAAAGTGAAATTTCATGTCTTTCATTTGAATGAATGCTTTGTCATTAACATTTTATATATGGCTGCAAGTACCTTGAACAGTTCAGACGAAAGAAAGATGGATTCATCAGGCTGTAGTTCCCTCCTGGACGACAGTAGGCTGGTGCTGATGGTATTCTCAGAGAAAATTATGGAAGGTGCCACATAGGAATAGCCCTGCACAAGACAACCACGTACACCATGCATTAGCTTTTGTCGAGTAATTTTCCACATGTAACACACTATACACTGGATATCGTGTATGACTTTAGCACTTTCTTTGTCAGCCCATATTTCCTTCTCTTGTTCATTGTTCACAACTGACGATGAATATTTTTTTTCCTTTGTCTTTTTTTCCAGTTACTACAGCACACTTTCCAGAGATGAGTGTGCTATTGGCCCATTGGGAAGACTGTGACCACACAGTTGAGTCTTATCCACTTTAATGATACACCATTCAGGGTGTTGATAAAATTTAATGACCAATACTCTACCTCTCCGGTCTGACACCAGAATATACATATCTTGACAAGTATGTATAGAGTGCAGCATTGTACCACAATTTCAGCCCTAGACAAAACTCCACTGGGTGGTGGTGTGTTTAGGACCTAGAATGAGCAGAATGGGATCAACACCACTCTTGTGGTGCACAGGATGAGACATCCGAACGAAAACAAAAACAAAACATTGTTTCTAATAACCAACAGCCTTTCCGGCTTTCTGGCGAAGAACAGTGACAAACTGGCACCTCAAAAAAAAGTAAATTAAAAGTTTGTGAAGATTGTAAGCCATGCTGGCATCCGCTCACTACCCACCAAAGTGGGAAGAGTATGCAAACCATACAGCAGCAAATCATGCCTGCACAGTGTGGGCCAATCATACAGAACAATATGCATACACACATCCGAGTTTCAGTTTCAGTTTCTCAAGATGACATCTCTGAGCTCGGAATGAATTCCACATGCGGCACCTCACAGGTGCCATGTGATGGAAAAGATCCAGAATGATCACGGCAAAAGCCTTAAGCCTGCACAAAAACCCATGAGCTGGCCAGGTCCTGAGGTCCTACCTAGATGACACATCTGAGACAACAAGAAATTAACAAGCCCAGAATGAGTGCACTATTACTGCCACTGTACCTTAAAGAGCCTGTTGTCCATGTCCGGGGCAACTGCAGGAGACTCTGTGACTGGCATCTTGTGAAATCCTCTGAAAAGTTGCTGACATCCGTCTCATCTTTGATGTTGGGCAGGAAAGGGGCAGGGATCTTCTTCTGTGCAAGGTCCTGCCAGCTCAGTCCCTGTAACAGTCATGTGTTGAGGGTAAAACGTTGGTAAAGGTTGCCCATTAACCCGGACACTGTAGGGGACAGAGATAGTAGGGATTTCTGCTGTTCTTGAGGCCAACAGTATAGTGATCAGCAATCATTTCCTCTTCCCTTAGCTTTACTTTCCCCAACCCTAAACACTGTCAGTTATCCATTCCCACTTGAGGCTTCAAGCACCAAAGTTCTCTTGAGATAGACTCAACCCCCATGCAGCCAGACAGGAAAGCATGCATTCCAGCTGTAATGTTAATCAAGCCTTTACCATACAATTTCCATACCCTGTATTATGACATTTTGAGCAATCTAGACATTCAGTCTGTGCCAAGTGTTCAGCACTTCATTTCTTGGGTGCTTTCTTGCACACCTGCTTATATACATCAAGCAGTATTTAAATTTTCTTTCAGAGTTAATAAAACAGATACACATACACACACGGACTGACATACACATATACACATACTAACACGAACAAACCACCCAAAATCAAGTACAGCACCATCCACTCATGTTTTCCATTCAAACTGATATTTTCATCATCATCAAGTGCCTTGCCACATGGCGTTGGCAATCATGACCCTCCATATGTATCTGTCCCTTGCTGCTGCAAGCACATCTTCCACCCTCTCTGTCCTCAGCCACCCTGCAAGTCCGTCCAATATTTTCTCCCTGGTCTACCTGGTGCTCTCTTTCCCTCCACCTTTCCTGTTGTGACCAAGTGCTCTAATTCCCCTTTCCTCATAAAATGGCCTATAAATGATGCCTGTCTTTTCCTAATCTTCCTTATGAATGATTTTCTTGTGTCTGCATCCATTAGGACTGTCTCGTTTGTTTTCATTGCTGTCCATGGAACTCTCAACATTCTTCTTAGAATGATATTCTCACAGACAAAAATGCACAACTGTACACACACACACACACCTTGAAGAATCTGTGCTGCTTGATCTCATGAACACCTCCAGCACCCAGACGCTTCGCAGGGTCCTTGATCATCAGCCTGCGGATGAAATCCTTCAAGGCAGGTGACAGGAAGCTTGGGAATCTGGGTTCCGTCTTCAGGATCCTTTGAGACAGCTTACTCTGTGTGTTGTCTTCCTGTTTCTCGGAGGAGAAGGGGGAGGACCCGATGACAAGTTCATAAGCCAGCACACCTAGCGACCACCAGTCCACCGTCTGAAAGAGGAAAACAAACATCCCATTGCCAAAACAATGAAAATTCATCCATTGCCATTCCATGATCATCATGCCTGAGCTGCTCTACAAAGCACATATGTGACCTGTTTTCACGAAATGAGTCCTAACTCGCAGGCAGCGAAAAGCGTAGAGGCCCGGAAAAGATGTGATGGGTCGATTTTGTCAATTTTTACTTTTCGTCAAAAATGGAATATTTAATCTTTAAATTACATGTACATGCACTCAGCACTTTATAATTCAATTGGAAAATGTATTTAAAATGCATTTTAGCCAGATAACGGCATGCTTTTTGTGTCAGAAAAAGGGATATATAAACTTAAATAACAAGACAATTACAGTAGATTTTCACACCACTTTTTGTGTGCTATTGTGGCATGATGTGTTTTCCATGGTACAAAATTTGGTAAAGATTGGTGAAGTACAAATACCTGTTGCTAAGGTAAAACTTCACTGAAGTGGTGAAAATTGTAAAACTTGACTTTCTCAAAATGGCTGTTTGCTATGTTATACACTTCAAACACCCACAACTTCCTTATTTTTAGGAGTAGAATAATAAATTTCATATGAAAAGAAAGTTAATAATCTGGACATTTTGAAAATCATAATATCCTAAAATCTGTTATTTTCACCTTAGGATTCATTTTGTTAAAACGGGTCACATATGAGAAACAATTACACAGTTAAGGAAATTGCAGACAGAAAACAATGAAGTTATTCCCTAGTTTCACCCTTTGACTCCTGCACCCAGTCCACCAGCATCCTGCATAGTCAACGATGCAAGCAAAGCAAAAACTTAACCCTTTGATTTCCTCACCCTATCCACCAGCTCCCTGCAGGAAGGGTGAGGACTTCTGAGATCTGACATGAATAAGAACACAAGTATATTATTCTGAAACAGTTACATAAATAAGAAATTACTAACAGAAAACAATAAAGTCATTCCCCAGTTTCATGTAGGACTTTTTGAGATCCGACATGAATCAGAACACAAGCATATTATTCCGGAACATTTACATAATTAAGAAATTGCTGATAGAAAACAATGAAATCATTCCTCAGTTTAATTTAGGATTTTTGAGACCCGACATGAATAAGTACACAGGCATATTATTCTGTTAATCCTTTCACTCCTACATCCTTCTACCAGTTTCCAACAGGAAGCTTCCCACTAGAAACTGGTGGACAGAGTGAGCAAGTGAAATGGTTGAAGATGAAATATCTTTCTGGCAGAAGAAGAAGAAGAAAAAAAACTTACAAAGTTGTGGCCAACGCCACTCTTGATGATCTCTGGTGCCATGTACTCAATGGTCCCACAGAATGAGTATGTCCGCTCATTCTGCACATAAATACAACATTAAAACATTTTTAAAAAACTTACTCAGTCCAATTGGGAGGTGGGAGAATAGAGGGACAGCATGAATTGTCACGGTTAATACAACTCTTTTCAAATATATATCAAATTTCTATTATATTTCGCTCATCTTCTGACACATGCCAAAGTAGAGTTGACTGAAGAACAGAACTCAAACAGCAAAAAATCTTCTCAAGGCCCATATACTATACAAGCTATCAAAAAGCTAGTTACAATCTATTCTCTTCGATTTTAACATTCCACAATACTGCTCCATGTTGATGCATGTACATACACACACTACTCTTTTTCAATAATTATTAAACAAGTACCATTCCAATTCCACATATATTTCAACCATCAATCCACAAAATTAATATGTTCACATAACTTTCTGCCTTATATCCAAGCTACGAACATCTCAGCTGAACAAGCATAAATTCAACCTGTTGGTAACTAATCTAAAAACAAACACAGACAGCTTGTTTCATGATTATCAAAGCTGTTATAAAACTATCACACCACACATAACTGAATGACTACATGCAATTTTATACTGAATATCATTTAGCCAGTGAACATCCAATCACATTTGAACTCACAAGATCTTTTACTTCAAATATCTGCCATCCATGAACAAACTTTTTCTATTTTGTGTGAGCTGCAGTATTCAATGATCCACTAACCTTGTCCTTCGACAAAAACTCTTTGCTCAGGCCAAAGTCCGTGAGGACAATATGACCCTTCGAGTCCAGAAGGATGTTCTCCAACTTGATGTCACGGTAGATGATGCCCAGCTTGTGCAATGTCTCCAAGGCCAGCACCACTTCTCCAATGTAGATCCTGGCCTCAGCTTCCTGGAAGCGTTCTCGGTTGTTAAGATGGGTGAACATCTCGCCACCGTTAACAAAGTCTGTGCATGGACATACATGGAATCATTTTATTACAATCCTTTAAGTTCATGAGGTGTCTTCAGTCAAACACAAAATCATTCTTCTACCAGATAACCATGAAGAAAGGTTAAAAAAGTGAAAAGGAAATGATTTTTCATGGCCTTGAGGTCACTGGGAGGTGAGTTAGAAGAGACTCCCAACTTCTCTCTCAAGGTCAGCACTATGACAATCCTCTCCCATGCTCTTGTTCTATCCCTTAGTTGGGTACCCATTCACAGCTGGGTGGGCTGAAGGCATGCTCTAAGTTTTCCACAAAATGATCCTCTCACCCATGTAAACTTGTGTAGTCAGACAGTACTGTAGGAGCTCTAGGCCTTAAGCAACCAGTGAGCCAGGCCTCTGTTACTGACATCACTGTGAAAACACATGCCAACAGACCTTGTTCCAGGCATGGCTTACATCCAAAGGCAAAACAGATCTTGCCCCCGCAAAATTTATAGCCAAGGACAATCACAATACATACACACACATGTGCATCTTCCAACTGTAAACAGTAAGCACAAACACAAGCAGCTCATAATCTTGATTACTGTTTGTATGAATAAACTACAAGCATGCATACAAAAGCCACAATACAGAAATGCACATGTAAAATCAGGAACAGAAACACAAGTTTACAAAACCATACAAAAACGTACACATACAAAAACGTACACATACACACACACACATAAACACACACACACACTCACAGTATCTCTCACATATCCACCCATCCACCCAGAAATTCCAAAGATAAACAAAACAGAAAAATTCAAACCACCACAACCACTACTCACCCAGTATAAGGTTCAGTCTGGCATCTGTCTGGAAGGCATAGTGAAGGGTCACCAAGAAGGGGGAGTCTCGTATGGCTTCCAGAACTTGCCGCTCTGTAATGGTGTGCTCTGTGGTCTTGGCCTTATGAACGATGGAGGCCTTCTTTACCTGCTTCAAGGCGTACAGTTTGCCAGCGTCTGGCCCTGTTAGCTTGCGAGCCTGGAACACCTTGCCATAAGCGCCAGTGCCTAGGACGTGCAGTAGCTCGAAGTCTGACATGCTGACACGGCCAGGGCCCCTCATGTTAACTGCAACACGCAACACATCAACAACCATAAAATTCTGTTTTCAGTTCAAATGTATGTGATCTCACACACACGCACGTATACACACACACACACACACACACACACACACACACACACACACACACACAAACAGAGTATACGAAGCTGCTCAAAGTCCTACAAATTAAACCGTGGGGAGTTCACTGTTCATGCACAACTTCATCAATAATGACCTCGGGTAACAGGGACAGGGGGAATTTCAATTTCAATCAATGCAGTTAAGTTTTCACAAAAAAGATCAAAGTTGTCCCATAACACGTAAGTTGCGGAGGAGAGAGATAGTGCAGACAATTTCTTTCCAACAGGGCTCCCATTAGAACTGATACAGGAAAGATCCATAGGACCCTCTGATTGGAGTGACAGGGTATCTCACTAAAACTGTACAGGATTGTATCATCAGCTTTTGAGGTATGAAGGTAAGGGTTCACTTGAATTCAGTGTTGTACGCCATGCAAAAAGCCACACATGTTGGCAACATATTGGATCGGCATACTAGTGAAGAGATATCTGTGCATACACTGCATTTGTCCAGCAATTGCTACATGCTCTGTTGGCAATCTAATTTTGACAGGACCAGGTATTCTGTATGGGACTAGACACTGCTAGTATAGCTATGAATCACAGTGCATGTTGCTGGACCCCTGTTTATGAACAAAGTGTGTCCCTGATCGTCACAGAAAATCAGGGATGCACACATGTGCATTAACAGGAGCACTATTTAAGCCACCATTCTGTGGGTAGAGCCAGTCTCCTCTCTCTCTTGCTGCTTAACATTCCCCAACCCTCAACTGGGTCCTTACCCAATCTCGACTAGAAGTTGCATATGCACAATTTTGTTTGTTTGTTTGTCTTGATTCAGATTTGAACTCCGGTGTCAGACTGGAACACAAGAGGTCTACTTCTATCACAGTCCATGCCAACATGGCCATGAACCCTTTGACTCCCACACCCTGTGCACCAGCATCCTGCATAGTCGACCATGCTAGCAAAGCAAAAACTTAAACCTTTGATTCCCTCACTCTTGTGGATAGGGTGAGGGAGACAAAGGTTAATTTTTTTGCAGTTGGAAGATAGGGTGCAGGAGTCAGAGGGTAAAACCTCACACCATTTACTCACTTAGAACTCCATTCATCCACTATCAGAACAAAACTAAGACAGATGGCAAAGAAACAATGAAGACCTACCTCATTCTCATTCATCAAATGTGCAGTCTAATTGAATGCTAATGTACATATATTCATTTGGTAAAACGGCACAGCCACAGTAGTTATTAAAAACAAAAAACAAAAAAAGAAAAGAAAGAAAGAACAAAAAAACAAAAAAAAAGGGGGGGGGGGGGGGGGGGGGAGGAAAGATCTGTGACAGAAAATCTGCATTACAATTAATGCATACTGCCACTGCTCCCTGGAATAAAATACGGCCGAAACAACTACTAGCACCAGCTCATAACATGCTAAAACTGTTTCAGTTCTGTGTCTGTATCTTTGCTGATGTATAATTAATGCCTCTCTCTGTGTGTGTGTGTGTGTGTGTGTGTGTGTGTGTGTGTGTGTGTGTGTGTGTGTGTGTGTATTGTGTGTGTGTATAATATGTGTGTGTGTATATGTGTGTGTGTGTATATGTGTGTGTGGTGTGTATGAGTGTGTGGTGTGTGTGTGTGTGTGTGTGTGTGTGTGTGTGTGTGTGTGTGTGTGTGTACTTGCACATATATGCATGTGCACATGCGTGTGTCTGTGACCAGAGAGAAGAGAGAGAGAGAGAGAGAAGAGAGGAGAGAGAGAGAGAGAGAGAGAGAGCCAGCCAGCCAGCCAGCCAGACGACAGACAATTAGAGAGCAATACCTGATTTTATGGATTTAAACAGTCGAATGTTAAATCAAACATTCAAAAGTCGAGACAACCACAGAGAGAGGAAGACACAAAGAGAACTTAACAGTCCATCCATCCACCCATCAACACACACACACACCAAGACAGCGTACAGCACAACACAGGCTTGTCATGTTAAAGGCACCCCCACATCACCCCCTCCTTCCAAACACCAACACTACCATGGCCTGTCATTACCGAAAGTATGGTCAGCTCACCCACATCCAACCGCATACACTGATTCCCGGTAAGGTAAACAACCGTCTGCCCCAACGCCTCACATATCATCTCCCTGTGTGGTGTGTGTGTGTGTGTGTGTGTGTGTGTGTGGTGTGTGTGTGTGTGTGTTTGTGTGTGTGTGTGTGTGTGGTGTGTGTGGTGTGTGTGTGTTGTGTGTGTGTGTGTGTGTGTGTGTGTGTGTGTGTGTTGTGTGAGTGTGTTAGTGTGTGAGTGTAAAGCACTGCTGTGTGTGTGTTGATGTGTGTATGATGTTGTGTTGTAGTGTGTGTGTGTGTGTGTGTGTGTGTGTGTGTGTGTGTGTGTGTGTGTGTGTGTGCTGTGTGTGTGAGTGTTGTGTGTGTGTGAGTGAGTGTTTTGTGTGTGTGTGTGTGTGTGAGTGTGCTGGTGTGTGTGGCGAGTGTTGGTGTGTGTGTTGATGTGTGTGTGTGTATGAATGTGTGTGTGTGTGTGTGTGTGTGTGTGTGTGTGTGTGTAGATGCCTGTGTTGCCGTTTTCACCCAGAAAAACTCAAAAACAGTCAGAGTAACAGCTTGGGATACCATCCTGTTTTAACACTATATTGTATATATACATCAGCGTTATGATTACTTCACTGATCTATACAGTGTGATGGCTACTGGAGGTCAGTCACCCCAGTTTGGCATGTACATTAAGTAGGTACACACACATACTAACTGACTTGGCTTGCTAAGCCACACTTTAGTTGGGATTGTTTTTTTCATGAAGAATTCACCGCACTAGGGCAATTCCATACACACTTCACCCAAGTCTGCTAGCAGTTATCTGGCAGATTCCTTGAGCCTGCACAAAACCCTCTGCACTGTCAAGGTCGCGAAAAATGAAAGGATGGTGGGGTGCGGTAAGAACCTATAAAACATTAACTTTTAGCTGATACCATCTGAGTGACTGGAATATTACGATGGAGGTGAACAGGCCAGTTTTCAATTGCAGGCTGGGACTGACATCGAGTTATCAGATCTACCAAAAGAACCAACAAGCTTGCTAAGACACCCACCCGCCCACCAACAGGCACGCCTGAAGGCTGAACCTATGACCCCTGCGTAATTAATTAACATGGCACTCCAACCAACCGATCTAACAGGACTGTGAACCTACAGGACAATGCTCAATAACAATTACACTTTATAAATTACAAAGTCCCAGCGAGCCAGGACCATGCTCAATAACATTTACACTGTATAAGTTACAAAGTCTCAGCGAACCAGGACCATGCTCAATAACACTTACATTGTATAAATTACAAAGTCCCAGCGAGCCAGGACCATGTTCATTAACACTTACACTGTATAAATTACCAAGTCCCAGCGAGCCAGGACCATGTTCATTAACACTTATGCTGTATAAATTACCAAGTCCCAGCGAGCCAGGACCATGCTCATAAACACTTACACTGTATAAATTACCAAGTCCCAGCGAACCACAGTTAGCAGCTATGTATTGTATGACCAGGAACATGTCATACAGGAACAGAGTGACTGAATCAAGTAGGTCAGCGTATTTTACATAGCAAGACGGACAGATGCACCATTTAAGTACTGGCATTTATCAAGTGATTCTCTTTCTCTCGCAACAACACTCACAGAACTTATTTTTTCATAAACTGAGCTGTGTTACAAAGACATGCAGGTGCAGTGAAGTAAGAGACAAATCTACTGCTCATTTAGTGGGAAGAAGAGTCACCGGCTGCTTGTTCAAGTATTTCTGTGAGGTTGCCGACCTCTGGCTTTGCACGTCAGCTCGTCTGATAATATTCACAGCAGAGGGCATTCACCTGCACCTAGAACTTTCTCCCGCTCTATGTTTGCTTGAAGCAGAATTGAAAGTACTTCATTCCCTCTTTCTCAGCTGAAGACTGGGTGAAAAAAAAAAAAAAAAAAGCAAGTAGGGACGTATCTAACAATGCTGTAATTCATATAAAATTTACAGTTGTCTTGTTTCCATCCACCCCCTTCTCTCTCTCTCTCTCTTTGGCTCGTTCTCGCTGAGTATATAGCAAAAATCATTTTGCTTATCAATTACAGTCATAATATTTACGAGATTTCTGTAAATACATGGCTGAAAATTGTCTTCGTTATTTCACATTTCTCTATGAGGGACTACAGTCTGAAGTCTTGAACCAACTGAAGTATCACTACTGTAAAAAAAAACAACAACAAACAAACAAAACCCTTATTCTTACTGTCTCAGTATGGTCTTGTCCCAATTATTATATATCCTGTTATCATAATCTTAATATCGTTCCCCACTGCAACCCCAATCTTTCTCCCTAACTTGACGTCAGCAGTGAGTATGCCACTTTACACATGTTAAACAATAGCAGTACACAAAACTGATTAACGTCATCACAAACAGAAATCGTTCATGTCGCAAAAATATGTAGGGGCACTGAGTCAAAGAACAAGAATCAATGACACTGAAGACCTCATTATTAATGAAGTGTGAGGTCTTTGACGATAATGGCCAAAAATTAGCTTGCTGAACTGTTTTTTGAACAACTTTCAACAATCCTTATATGCCTCCATTCTCCCGTTTCCCCCTCCTGCCCATTTTTTTCTTAGGCTAAAGTACTTTACATAATAAACAAACAGGGGCAAACGACGCCAAAAACCTTACAAGTTATGGTCTCTGAAAGAAAACGACACCAATATCTGTTTGTGCTATTCATAAAATACACTTTGGGGATAACACTTCCAGGAACTACAGTCAACGACACCAAAAACAGTCTCCGATAACACAGACACAAAAATTAGTATGAACTATTTTTAAAACATGAGCAGCCAACTTTATGCCCCCTCTCTTGCCTCGAGCACTTCTGGGTATTAAGACCAGGGTGAATGACACCACAGATCTTACGCTTAGTTACCGATAAAATAAATCATACAGCTTTTGAAGACACAGACACAAAAATTAGTTCGAACCCTTTTTAAGACAGTTCTTATCAAACCCAATCCTTCCTTTCTACCCTCCCCCCTCTCTCCCCTGCTCCCACCAACCCTGTTTCACTGATCTACTGATACCTCTTATCTAAACTCGTGCACTCAGGGGATATTAGGAAGAAGGGTCAACGACACCAAAGACATTATAATAAATCATACAGCCTTTGATAGTATGGACGCAAAAATCCGTCTGAGCTCTTTCTCATCAACCCTGACGCCTCTCTGTGTGTCTCAAGTCACGCATTTTGGAAATATTAGAAACAAGAATTGATGACACCAAAGTTCTTATCACACCAGTTAGAATAAATCATACTGTCTTGAATACACCGATACCAAAAATAGTGTGAACTATTTTTTTTTAAAAATGAGCACTTCTGAGATATTACAAGCAAAAATTAACGACACCAAAATATTTCGACACAGAAGCAGTGGTGGAAAAAATCGGTGACATTGAATACCTTATACACAATGATGTTTGAATAATCTCATTTTACAGTGAACGTGAACTGGTTCCAGTCTTTCTTCTACTTTTTTGTTTGTTTGTTTGTTTTTTGTTTGTTTGTTTGTTTTGGTTTTGCCTTTTCTTTATTTAGAAACTACATCGTAACATTACTGCTCATCCTACATAAAGAAAAGGGTTATTTCGTTTTGCGTTTGCTTGTATATTCCGCACTTGCAATTTGCATAAAACTAGAAAAGTTCTTTTAATTAGGACATGACAGTGATTTAAACCTGTTATTTTGTCTTCTCACCCCCCCCCCCCCCCACCCCATCCCCTTTCTTGACTTGTTTCTATGGAAGAGGTAAGAGATGTTCGAGACAATAAGGCTGACATAAAAAAAAAAACAACTAAAAAAAAAAAAAACTGTCGTGATTAATCCATAGAAAAACGATCGATTCCGCTGGCGCGACGGAATGACCTACAAACGTGATCATAACCAGTGCCTACAACTCTAGTCACTTCAAGAAGAGACAATACTGTTCTCTCCCTTGTCAATGTCTACCGCTTTTCATTTTATTTTGTGTGTTGTCCCCCCCCCCTCTCCCCTTCCAAACATTCTGTTTTTAAGTTTGTATGCTTTAAATATGTAAAATAGCAAGGAATATTTGTGAAAATGATTCAGTAAGACCTAAGGATATTATTTTACAGTTGTTGTTTTTTTCAAATCTATCCTGTTTTATCACAATAATCATGCTCTTGAAATAAAATGAAACTTTATTTTCCCAACATATAGACTACTAGTATTCAAATAAAAGTTTATCTCTGCATTAGTACCTTCAACCAACCTTAATGCAGACACCCATGCGCACAATCTGCATACATTGACTCTACACACACACACACACACACACACACACACACACACACACACACACACACACACAGAGGGGCGTTCGAGTAATATTTTAACTCCATATTTGTATCTTCACACACACACACACACACACACACACACACACACACACACACACACACACACACACACACACACACACAACTGACTCTAGTCACAGTTTCCATGTAGTTTTCTCTACTTTATAGCCCCTTTCCTAACGACTCGCAATTAAGTCATCATCTAACCTTGACATTTGCTGTGAAGCTTTCCCTAACCACGTAGATAGTCGATGCTGACACTTCTTGCACTGGTGTCACTGTGCGTGTGTGCGTGCGTGTGTGTATGTAAACAGCACACGGGAAAAATATGTTACACAACACTAGGTCAACATCGACACTCCTGGAAAGTGGGTCAGTAGGAAAGATGAAAGGGAAGAAAGATAAAAAAAAAACATTAAAAAAAAAAAAAAGGTGGGATAGAGGAAGCCGGGAGGGGGGGAGGGAGGGAGACAGAGAGAGAAAGAGAAAGAAAGAGAAAGAGAGAGAGGGCCCAAAGAGCTACTGACATGGGGCGGTAAACACAGAGACAAGCTGTTCGAGTCTTTGTAAGGTTGCACAGCTCTGTGAAGACAGAGGAAGGGATGGGAATGCTGCTGCTGGTGAGGCTGCTGCTGATGTTGAATGATAATGATGAAGAGCCAGGTGAAGACATGTGGGGGTGTGGAGATGATGATGATGATGAAGAAGAAGAAGAAGAAGAAGAAGAAGATGATGATGATGAAGAAATACAGCCGGTTAATACTACCTTTCTTCCTACGCTTACCTACCAATAGCCAGACTTGGTCCCTGACAAAAGCACGAGAGAGAGAGAGAGAGAGAGAGAGAGGTGGGTGGGTGGGGGTGGGGGTCATTTGTGAGATGAAATGATTAAGAAGAGCTGCTAACAAGACAAGAATGGGTAAGACCAGAAATGAAGCAATAAGAGAGATGGTGGGACTAACTGGTCCAACAATACACTAAGAAACAGCAGTACACGTTAAGCGGTCCGGGCCACATCATACGAATGCCTGTAGACACACCAGCCCGCTCAACGTGCCTACAACACCAAACATTCGGGCAGCAGAGCCAGAGAACGACCCAGGCGAAGCTGGAGTGACACAGTGGCCGAGACCCTTCACGCCAGAACTGTGACCCTCACCCACTGTGCCCTCGCCGAAGCCTTCCGCCTGGCAGCAGACAGAAAGTTTTGTCCCCCGCGACGCCTGACGGTAAGGAAAAAGTAAAAATAAGTGGGCGGGCTAATCAAGGCACCATGTCATATTTCTTCCTGCTTCGTTTACAACAACGCAAACTACTGCGCCGTGCTAAAGATCTTCGAAAATATTAAATACGACGTCAATAAAAGTACGTGTCAATATATAATTCATATATTCATTATATGTATGTATGTGTGTATGTATGTATGAATGAATGTATGTATTTCGATCGCGCGCGCGCCCGTGTGTGTGTGTGATTACTTATTGTCATGCACGGCAAAGAGTTCTGTACACTAGCATATGGAACGAGGGAGGTGGCATGACACAAGGGACGAGACAAAGAGAGAGAGAGAGAGAGAGAGAGAGGGGGGGGGAAGTAAGACAAAGAGAAACAGAAATTTTATAAAGTATTCACTTCTCAGCAACATTTAAGTTTATTTAGTAGAGGGGGTGGGGGGGTGGGGTGGCGACACCATTCAAAAAACAAAACAAAAAAACAACTAAAAACCAACCAACAAACACACAAGCTAAAGAAAAACCTTTGTTTATCCTGCCTCGTCCCATATTCAATCAACATTTAATCATAGTTATAAAATAGTCATCGCACCCCTTGATTGCTTACCTGCCTCCCCTTCCCTTCCAGACTCACTGTTCCCTCCCCATCTATCCCCTTCCTCAGCCAGCATCCTTTTTATTAAGCTGACTTAGCGACAAAGTGTGATTCTACCACGCCCTTAATAATTAGTTCGTGGTTTGGTTAGGTTTGTTCTGTTTTCCCTTCTTCTTCTGTATTTTTTTTCTCTCCCTCTATGTTCAATTAGATATGACACAGTCTGGAATATAACATACATGCTTTGCGTAACACAGAAGAAAAAAAGGGGACCACAAAGACAAAAAAGAAAAAGAAGAAAGAAAAAGAAAAAAGATGTGTACCGAGAAAGATCTCTCTCTCTCTCTCTGACTGAGATCACTGTACATAACTAGATCAAAATCTCTCAATCCTCTCTCTCCTTCTCAGTATACCAGGTTCTAATTGTTTCAATATAAGCTAATCGACAATGGCCGAATTACTGTCTAAAACTGTTGGAAAGCATTTCTTTTCACCCCCCCCCCCCCCCAAACATGCTCAGTGTCGTCCTTAGGATTTTATTCTCTTTGCCCACCACGACCCACTTCTCTCTGATCTCTCGACATGCACATAGCGTGCGGCTGGGTTGTTGTGCAAGCAATACGAAACAGGTCATCTTTTGTGTACACTGATGTCCCAGGCACAGTTTGCATTTCATTTATTTTCCCCTCCATACTGTGTGCATTAACTTGAAAACGAAATCAAAAAGACTCTTTTATCATTATATGCTAGAATCTGCACGTTGTTGTTTTGTACTGGATTGTACTGTACAGTAACTGTCTCAAGTCAAAAACACATTTTCTGTGTGAACATCTGGAGGAGAGTTCATCAACACAATGCAGCACGGATGGGTTTTTTGTTTGTTGGTTGTTTTTTTTTGTTTGTTTGTTTTTCAGCATGCATTCAGCATGCTCGCCTCTTAAAGCGGATATTTTTAGAAACAGACTTTGGCCAAGGACATCTCACTGGCTCCACTGTAGACTTCACACTATCATCCTATTTGAATATCTGACAGACAACAAGGACAGGGGTAGAGAGTGATAAGCATGTCCCAACTTGCTGAGGTCATATTTAACATAGTTTGAATATGAGACCTCTCACTTCCATGGCAGGCGCTCTAAACCACTTCGCCACCACTCCACTCATGTACACACTTGAAAGTACATGTAGGTGGTTGTTCTTCTGCTTGACAGTATCATTGATACATGTACACATACTGCAGGCTCTCTCATACTGCAGACTTTTTCTCTTGAATACAGCTTTGCACGTATGAACGCCAAAGGATCACTGCAATGCATGCACACACACACTGCAGGCTCTTTTTCCTAAAGTACAACTTTGCACGTATGAATGCAATTATTCTGTAAGACCGCATCACTGCACTGACGTATGCATGTACGTGTACGTGTCGGGAGGCTAAAACCACAGTCAGACATAATAACGATGGCATTCTGCGGCTCGTAAAGGATCAACGAGCATGCAGGACCACACCTTGAGCGCGCCAAGCTTAACTTCATTAATTTGCCTGCCCATGCAACGGACGACCTGTACAATACATCTATGTCAGTTCTTGGCCAACCCTGTCCAATTTTCAGGTCTTTCTTTCTCATTTCATTCTCTTTTTGTTATATAACTGCTTCCAAAGAGATGTTCAATAGTTTGAAAGCTCCACAACCACAGGTCAATGACCATGTCCAATGGCTGAATTTCCACACACACACACACACACACACACACACACACACACACACACACACACACACACACACACACACACACTAAATATATGAATAAATAAAGCCGATCAGAACATCCAAGGATTTTTAAGTGATAAAAATAAAGTTTATAATTAAACAAAAAGCCACATTCTAAGGACTTCAATAGGTATTTTTCTCTCTGACAAGATACATGCATTGAAGAACTGAACATTATAACTACTTTAAATGTCTCTCTCTCTCACACACACACCACACATCCCTCTCTCTCTGTCTGTCTCTCTCTCCCTCCTTCCCTCCCTCTCTCTCTCTCTCTTTCTTATTTACGACCTATGCTGGCGCAGACTGTGATCCCGTCAAAAAATTCAACAGTCACATTTTCTCTTTGGCAAAAGCCATAAAAAAAAAATACCAACGTAAAATATACGT
>CM060308.1:42106856-42111856 GCA_030674185.1 Monoplex corrugatus
CGAATCTGAGAACAACAAGGCAACGATATGACCCGATTTGACTTGCCGCCACGTTACGATTAACCCAAATGTTTGTTGCTGCGAGTGAACAAACATTTGGGGTTAATCGTAACGTGGCGGCAACATATATATGTCTGTGTGTGTGTGTGTGTGTGTCTTACTACGATCGCCTCCACGACTGACCCCGACTGACCAATTCGTGGGCTATTGTGGTAAAAACTGGGACTGTGTGACAGTGTGACAGAGAATTAACCCATTTCCAAGAATCACCACCACCGTTCCGACAATCGGGGACAGACAGACCCAAAACGAAATTAGCGGTCGGGTCGTACATATTCCCGGAAGAGCTTTTCGGTGAATGCTCTTGGTATTCTCTGACCGAACAAAGGACTCGGTGCATTATCCGTGGTAAACAGCCAACCAGGAAATAAAAAACGAAACACATGATCTCTGATGGAAGTGTATGATTTGCACCCACACACACATCCAGAAATCGACTGAGATGCCCACGCACAAAAACACCTACGCACGCACGCATGCACACACACATACACACTTCAGATGCAGCAGTAGTCTATTATGGTATGTATTTCATCTTTCCTGTTCCGGACACAAAACTACGAAACAGGAAGCGGAATTGCAGCAAAATGCCGGATATTTACTTAAATCTGGTAGACCCACAAAACTCCTTTTTGAGAAAGGAAAAATCACATAAACATTTCGCTTCACGGATAACAGGCAGACGCCCACCAAGGTAGAAAGGATCTCTCCTCTCCTTCTCCCTTCCCTCCCTTTTCTACATTTCACTTCCCCCTCAAATTTACATCAGACTGGCTGGCTCTTGGTGAACTAAAAAGACATATAACTACAGAAAGTGCTTGACCATGGACTCAAGAACTTAATTATTTTTGTTTAAGCCCAGCCGACTGCGTAGAACCATATCAGGCTAAAACCCGTTTCAAAGTTTCAAAACACACAATACTAACTGCGAGAAAGAACATTAAGACACATATCAATGACGGACTTAATGTATGAAGCCCGCGTCGACCAGTAAAAAAAATACACATATCAATGCACTCCGCACATAATCTAAGGACATCCTGGCGTCGACCATCCGTCCAATTTATCGCAGGGGGATTTAAAAAACATACCCGAATACAAAAATATGCACATCTAAGGACATTAAAATATATATAAAAACAGGCATAAACAACCTTAAATTGCTTCCGCATATCTCACTTCCCTGGAGCCAAAAATACATTTAATACATGTACCCAATTATCAATCCTAAGAAAAAGTATGTAAGACTTTATCGAACACATACAGGTGAATGGACCTGCAAGGCAGAAAATGTAAGGAAGAAACGATAGAAAGCAAAGGAACAAAGCAGAAACAAAGAGAGTGACAGAAAAAAGGTCATTTCTAGCACAGAATGTTCAGAAGATGGGGGATACTATTCATACTGAGCGAGCCCCTCCCCCCACCCCCACCCCCCGCCGCATCCCCACGAGGGTCCCTTGAGCTTGATGTTTGGAGTTCAAACTAGCCTCAAAATAAAAAGTGATGTTTCCTGCTCATCTTTAATGCCCCAATCTGTCAGATGGTGTCAGCATAGTGTTTGACAGGTCCCATTCCATTCTGCCCCTCACTCCCATTTCAATACCCTACCAGAGAGAACATGGAAGTTTTGTGTAGGCTCAAGGCGTCTACCATTAGTCATGGGTGGCGCGCTAACCCTTTCTCCCTCAACCCCCTCCCCCCCCCCCCCCCAACCTTCAATAAAACATCCATGTCAACTGGTCGAGTGTCAGTATCGTTAGAGATCTCTCACACTCTCTATGGCTGAAAAGAACGTCAACAAACTGGTTTTAAATCCGGGAGAGCGCACGTGTCACAACAACGTAGCGCGGATGAAAACACGTACGTAGAGAGGGTGAGACCTCAGCAAAAGCAAGACAGCCTGACCGACCGGCCGCATTTTCAACTGATCTCGCTTTATACGATGTAGACATAAACATGTTGTTAACCTTAACTTGCCTGCTTTCCCTACCGTTTCCCTAATGAACGAAAACACACCCACCCCATCAAGAGCCATTACACACAAAGCTGTCTCTCTCTCTCTCTTTCTCTCTTTCTGATCAGTAAAAAAATAAAAATGATGTGCCTAGTATGCTACTACCCTCGGAAAAAACACAACTAGGTGTGTGTGCGTGTGTGTGTGTGTGTGTGCGTGCGTGTGTGTGTGTGTGTGTGTGTGTGTGTGTGTGTGTGTGTGTGTGTGTGTGTGTGTGTGTGTGAGTAAGTGAGTGTGTGTGTGTGTGTGACTCTCTCTCTCTCTCTCTGTGCGTGTGTGCGCGAGCACGCGCGCTACCCCTTTCCTCTCTCTCCAAAACCAACCAGGACGAACAAACGCGTCACTGACGTACTTCCTGAATGACTTGAGATAAAATCACTGAAGAACAAAAAGACGAAAACAACATAAAGATTGTCCAACATGGTGTTTTCAAGAAACGTCAAGTATGACGATCGAACTCGTGATCGATTTTGAGTACAATCGAAATGAAAACACGGTCGACGTCCTTTTTCCAACCGAGAAAATTTAATCAACAGCAACAAGAACAACATCAACACAAGAAGAACACGAAAACAAGAAGTAATACCTCACCACCACCACCCTCTAAAAAAAAAACACCGGATAATAAGAGAAAACAACACAGCACTACCAACACTAACAACAACTATCAACAACAATGAACAACCATCAGCAAGAAGAAAACAACAACATATGATTAAACATGATTAAAGAGAAAAACAAGGGTGCAAAACAACGAAAACCGGAACATAAACAACCGTCCACAGGCAAAGAAGTCAACAACATGTTTTGCACCCCACAGCTGTAAGGAAAGCGGACATACAATCATATTTCTAAACCATCGACTCCCTCACCCTGTCCACCAGCTTTATACACTCTCTCACCCTATCCACCAGCTTCCCACACTCCACACCCTATCCACCAGCTTCCTACACTCCCTCACCCTATCCACCAGCTTCCTAAACTCCCTCACCCTATCCACCAGCTTCCTACACTCCCTCATCCTATCCACCAGCTTCCTACACTCCCTCACCCTATCCACCAGCTTCCTACACTCCCTCACCCTATCCACCAGCTTCCTACACTCCCTCACCCTATCCACCAGCTTCCTACACTCCCTCACTCTTATCTACCAGCCTCGTACACTGCCTCACTCTATCCACCAGCTTCCTACACTCCCTCACTCTACCCACCAGCTGCCTACACTCCCTCACCCTATCCACCAGCTATCTACTCTCCTTCACCCTATCTACCAGCTTCCAGCACACCCTCACTATCCACCAGCTGCCTACACTCCATCCCATCCACAAGCTACCTACACTCCCTCACCCTGTCCGCCAGCTTCCTACACTCCCTCACCCTATCCACCAGTTTCCCACACTCCCTCACCCTATCCACCAGCTTCCCACACTCCCTCACCCTATCCACCAGCTTCCTACACTCCCTCACCCTATCCACCAGCTTCCCACACTCCCTCACCCTATCCACCAGCTTCTAACACTCCCTCACCCTATCCACCAGCTTCCCACACTCCCTCACCCTATCCATCAGCTTCCAGCACTTCCTCACACCATCCACCAGTTCCCTCCATCAGTTTCCTGCAGTCGACAGGCCCAGTCAAAGGGTGAAAACGGCCAATCGGCCCCAATGCTTGCCTGCAGCAACAACAGAGTGTGTGTGTGTGTGTGTGTGTGTGTGGTGTGTGTGTGTGTGTGCGTGTGCGTGTGTGTGTGTGTGTGGTGTGGAGAGAGAGAGAGAGATGTGTGTGTGTGTGTGTGTGTGGTGTGTGTGTGTGTGTGTGTGTGTGTGTGTGTGTGTGTGTGTGTGTGTGCGTGTGTGTGTTTGTTTCACAACTTTATGGTATACATGTGTATAAGTCTGATTCACCGCACTGGGACAATTCCATATTGAGCCTATACATTCTACACAAATATTCCCCGAACAATCCTATTCTTGCCCTTGTTTTGTTTTATCGTCCCAGAGTGTTCACGATTAGGGACTGTCTTGAAGACGAATCGTGTCATATGGTTGAAGAAGGAGAGCGATGTCTTGTAGTTTCCATGTCTAAGATAGGAGGGATTCCAAGAAGTTAGGGATCAGGATGAGTCTGGAGGTGGCTGGAAGTCTTTAGAAATATGGTCCCAACTTGACGATGAGTGAGAAAGATTGGCCGCCAGGACTAGAGGTGCCCATCCATAGGAACTGTCTTGATCAGTTAGCGGAAGCAACTGAAGAGGGTTTGTTTGCCCTGTGAAGAGAGTTCTTAGAGGCATAACCCTATGCGCAAGCAAGGCCTTCACATCAAGTGAGGCGAATGGGACCTATGAAACACCGACAAAGCCAGAATTATTGGGGGGACTGAGATGGACACTGAGCATGTCGACTCGTATGACGCGGTGTGGGACTGAACTCTTAACCTTAAAATCGATCTGCAATCGGGGATTATTTCACACATCAGTCAGGAAGGAGGGAAGGAGGCAGGAGGAAGAGGAGAGGGAAGGGGAGGGAGGGAGGGAGGGAGGGAGGGAGAGAGACAGACAAAGAGAGAGAGAGACAGAATGAGACAGAGAGGGGACAGAGAGAGAGAAAGAGAGACGGACAGACAGACAAGAGAGAGAGAGAGAGAGAGAGACAGACAGACAGACAGAGGTTAATGCGGATACGACCTTACTGTTTTGGAAAGCATGTGCTCGTGTGTGTGCGTGCGTGCGTGCACATATCTACGTTTCAATGCTTGTGATCATAAGCAATATGACAAGTACTTGAAGGGAAACAGGAACACAGTAATTTCAACTGAGATATATACATAATGGAACAGTTAGAAGATCTGCATGTCGACAGTGTGGGCGAGTTGAATAATGCAGGCTGACGGCGACAAACATTTCCTGTCGTATCATATCGACTAGCA
>CM060308.1:42124356-42151856 GCA_030674185.1 Monoplex corrugatus
CTTTGACTCCCGCACTCTGTCCACCAGCATCCTGCAATGTCATCCATGCCAATAAAACAAAAACCATAACCGTTTGACTCCCTCTCCCTATCCACCAGCTTCCCGCAGGAAGCTGGTGGATAGGCGAGGGTGTCAAAGATCTACTACATCTAGTTAAGTTTTTGCAGTTGGTGGATAGGGTGCGGGAATCAAAGGGTTAAGCTCACACAGGCCGGAGTGTCCATTACTCCAAGACATGTTTATAAAACTCCAACAGGCATGCCCACTAAGGCATGGTACCCGTGTAATCTAATCTAAGGCATAATGATAATAAATACAAGCTTATCACAATCTTCTAGGAGCGATGTCTCTGTCAGCAGCAAACTTATCAACCGACGTCCAAATACCCATAAACAAACAAAACAAAACAAAAAAAACCCAACCCCAAACTATCTTGTCTCTCATAATGTCCAAGTTCTTATCAATAACAAAGTGAAAAACTACCTCATAACGTAAAAAAAAACAATAACCCTGTCTTGTCTTTCATAATGTCCAAGTTCTTATCAATAACAAAGTAAAAAAAACCATCTCACCTTTCTTCTTCTCGTTGTTGATCCTCTTCGCAAGCTTCTTCTTCTTCTTGATCCAACAGCCAAAGTACGTCGTCGTTTGAGGCTCAGACTGACTTCTGGGGTGCTTAGGCCTACGCCGTTTGCGCACGCGGAATTTCAAGGTAGGTCTCGGCTCGGAAGGGGGCATCAAATCATTTTCAAGCAATACGACCGACTCAGAAGAAACTCTCTCAAGGCCTCCATCTAAGGCAATGCGTCTCTTTCGGCCTGTAAATTTCAGCACTGTCGAAGAAACTCTCTCAAAGCCTCCATCTAAGGCAAGGTGTCTCTTTCCGCCTGTAAATTTCAGCACTGTCGAAGAAACTCTCTCAAAGCCTCCATCTAAGGCAAGGTGTCTCTTTCCGCCTGTAAATTTCAGCACTGTCGAAGAAACTCTCTCAAAGCCTCCATCTAAGGCAAGGTGTCTCTTTCCGCCTGTAAATTTCAACACTGTCGAAGAAACTCTCTCAAAGCCTCCATCTAAGGCAATGGGTCTCTTTCCGCCTGTAAATTTCATCACTGTCGTCTCAGAAGGCTGAGTGGGCATCACACCATAACTGTTCTCTGAGATCTCCGTGACAACACTTTCCTGGGGTTGTGTTCTTCGGTTCCTATACCGCCGGCCTCCTCTGCGGCCTCTGCGTTTCTTACTCTCTTTCGGATCTGACTCTTGGGTCGCAATGCTCTGAAACTGAATACCCATGACAGAACTCTGACACTGGGAATCCATCACCAAATCAGTGTCGTCAGCACTCTGACACAGTGTAGGACTATCCTTCACCGATTCAACACCATGAGCCGGGGTATCGCGCTTGTCGCAATCAATGGCCATGATCACTTTTGTCAATAGTAAACAAGCAGGTCGCAAGCACACACAGAGACAAATATCGAGGTTCAAGCACAAAAAAAACGACCGACTGAATGAAGTTCGCTGTCACAACGACTGATGAAGAAAGGTTCGCAAGTATACACACGGTCAGATACAACTCCCGCCTCGGATGATAGTAAGTGAGCAAATGGTCTACTAGTCCGAACACACAATGTGGCTTGACGACTGCTTCAAATTCGACACGTCTCATTGGTCAAAGAAATCCCGCGGCCGCTCATTGGTCAACATTCGTTAACGTGTACAGCGTGTTAGGCAACAGGTACAAACCCCCTCCGGTGTTTCTTGATACACGTGTTGAAATTCCTTTGTTGTATCTCAAAGAATGGACTGGATAATTCGATACCATTCAGTAGGTCAGTGAAAAGGACGACTAGTTCGGACTACAGTACTTGTACACAGCAGCCTACTTCGTCTTCTCACGAGAACACACTTGAAGGACAGCTTCGACGGGGCTCTCAGCAAACAAGTCTTACGCAAACTATCGGATAGGTGTCAAGTGGAAAAGCCTCGCTGGGCAAGGCAAAGTACGACTGTCTTCAACCGAGTTACGTCATGTCTTTTGTGTGGTCACCTTTATTATCGTGCGAAGATTTGCTGTCGGCAGCACATCTGTCCAGCGCAAACATTCTTCAGCTTCGTCTATTATCTACTGTACAAACAGGAAGGACTCCCCTGAGGCAAGTCCATTACATGGGGCCCTAGATCTAGTAGCTCAGTTGGTTTAAGCATCGGATTCACATGCTAATGGTTGTGGGTTCGAATCCCGGGGTGCCCTATATTAAAACTGGCATTCTCACCGTCCCATCTTAGCATCATTGTTGTTCTGGTGGTGTCGGTATAGAATTAGATAGGTCCCACTCCCCCCTCCTCCCCCCCCCCCCGACTTCCCTGGGATGGTTATCCCCGTCGGCCATATCACCTGTAGGTGTCGACGTAAAAACTGAACCAAATTAATCAATCCACTACCTTGTCACCACAGCTTGTGGGCAGCTCACTCAACGTACGTTCACCAGCATTGGTGCATGCATCTGCGTATGCGTTCATGAAGAAGCGTTCTCGTGCCATACGCGTACGATAGTGTTTTCTTTCCTTCTTTTAGGTCACATCCTGTCTGTGTTATTGATTTATTGTTGATACGTGTATTTTGCGCTACATAAATCTTTTTCAATCGCTCAGCTTAACTTGTGTGCAGACTCGCCAGCACCTAAACACCTTCGTGTATATAGACATACGCATGCAGAATATCAAAGATGCACGCTAAGAAACAGGAAAACGTCCGTCATGCAAGCAACGCCAAGTCTGAACAAACGGCACTTAGCTCATAACGTCTACGGTTGGAAAAATAAATCATCATCATCACCATCGTCGTCCCCCCCCCCCCCTCTCTCTCTCTCTCTCTGTGACTGATGCAGGTTCATTTTACTGCCATAAAAACTGTCACAGGTATTCTCTACAACACTAAAAAGAACAGGATAATAATAATAATAACAACAGCAACAATCATCATCATCATCATCATCATCATCATCATCATCATTTCACTTACACGGCACAAACGGATGAAAGAGGAATAAATGAAACTGCGCGTGTTTGAAACAAAGAAAGAGAAAGAGGGAGTACGAGTGGGAGGGAGAGAAAGACAGATACACAGAGAGATACAGACAGAGAGACAAAGAACACTACACAGAGAGATACAGACAGAGAGACAAAGAACAAGAACACATTCTATTTTCGAGAACAGCAGCATAACCCTATTTCATTTTCGACAACAGTGGCATAAGCACATCAATGAAGGATATGGTTTATTTACACCGAAGAGGCCTTTTGTGTTACATAATAGTTTTTATGGCAGTAAAATGAATCTGCATCAATCACACACAGAGAAGAGAGAGAGAGAGAGGAGAGAGAGAGAGAGAGAGAGAGAGAGAGAGAGAGAGAGAGAGAGAGAGAGAGAGAGAGAGAGAGAGGTGACGACGACGACGATGATGATGAAGGCTACTTATAACAACCATCATGATCATTTGACATCATCACGATCACAATGTCAATATAACTCTTGTTTGTTTGCAGTTTTTGTATCATGCAGAAACAGATATCTTTAACCCTTTGACTCCCGCAATACAGAAACAGATCATATCTTTAACCCTCTGACTCGCGCAAAACAGAAACAGATCATATCTTTAACCCTTTGACTCCCGCAATACAGAAACAGATCATATCTTTAACTCTCTGAATCGCGCAAAACAGAAACAGATCATGTCTTTAACCCTTTGACTCCCGCAAGACAAAAACAGATACCTTTAACCCTTTGACTCCAGCAAAACAGAAACAGATCATATCTTTAACCCTTTGACTCCAGCAAAACAGAAACAGGTCATATCTTTAACCCTTTGACTCCAGCAAAACAGAAACAGATCATACCTTTAACCCTTTGAATCCCGCAAGACAGAAACAGATCATACCTTTAACCCTTTGACTCGCGCAAAACAGAAACAGATCATATCTTTAACCCTTTGAATCCTGCAACCTGTCCACCAGCATCCCGCATTGTCAACCACGCTAAGAAAGCAAAAATGTAACCCTTTGACTCCCTCTCGCTATTCACCAGCTTCCTGCAGGAAGCTGGTGGATAGGGTGAGGGAGTCAAAAGGGTTAAGTTTTTGCAGTTGGTGGATAGGGTGCGGGAGTGAACGGGTTGAATGCTTTGTACAAAACAGAAAGAGAGAGGGAGAGACAAAGAGAGACAGAGAGACAAAGACAGAGACAGAGAGAGGAGAGAGGGAGGGAGAACAGAGAGAGGGAGAGAGGGAGGGAGAGAGAAACGTGTACTCAATGAACTGACAAGGTGACCTGGAAACGCCAACAGGACATGAAAGATGATCCCACTACAATCTAACAATCTAAAATGACAAGTCTTTCTCTCCCCCCCCCCCCCCCCCCCCCCCCCCCCCCCCGTGCAAGAACAGATATATGCAGGCGCAAGGGATTCCTCCCCAACTCTCTCTCTCTCTTTGTCTCTCTCTCTCTCTCTCTCTGGCAGACGTGTGTACGTATCATGTGTGCCTTACACATATACAAGTGTGCGTGCATGCGCGTAGGCGTATGTGTTAAAAGAAAAAAAACACAATAATAATACTTATTTCCTAACAGTAAAAGTTATTTATTAAAGGCCATTCTTCAAACTTCCCGTGTGTGTGTGTGTGTGTGTGTGTGTGGTGTGTGTGTGTGTGTGTGTGTGTGTGTGTGTGTGTGTGTGTGTGTGTGTGTGTGTGTGTGTTGTGTATTGTGTTGTGAGAGAGAGAGAGAGAGAGAGAGAGAGAGAGGAGAAGAAAAAGATGATGACGGTGATGATGAAGAGAGAGGGGGAGGGAGGGAGGGAGATCTAAGTCAACTTACATGTCCTTGATAATCTACTGATAATAAAACAACAGAAAGAGAGAGAGGGAAGGAAAGAGGGAGGGAGAGAGAGAGAGAGAGAGAGAATGTGTGTGTGTGTGTGTGTGTGAGTGTGTGAGTGTGTGTGTGTGTGTGTGTGTGTGTGTGTGTGTGTGTGTGTGTGTGAGTGTGAGTGTGTGTGTGTGTGTGTGTGTGAGTGTGCAAAGAGGTGGACGGAAGGTCCTGAGACAGTGTGTGACCTTTTCAAAGTGTACTGCGTCGTAAACATAAGTGTGTGTGTGTGTGTGTGTGTGTGTGTGTGTGTGTGTGTGTGTGTGTGTTGTGTGTGTGTGTGTGTGTGTATGTGTGTGTGTGGACGCGCACGCGCGCGTGTGTGTGCGTGAGCGTGCAAGTGTGTGCGTGTGTTTGTGTGTGCGCGCGCGCGTGCGTGCGTGTGTGTATATGTGTGTGTGGTTTGCATACACGCCGTTTCTGCATGCAGACTAACAGGGGTGTGGTGTGGTGGGATGTGAAGAAACTCCTTACAACGGCAAAATCGATCACGAAGTTAAACACCAAGGACTGTACACTTGTTGACCAAGTGTCAGTTTCTGTTTCTCAAGGTTAAACTTCCGTGCACGGAATGACTCCATATTGGCTGACGCCATTGGAGGTGCCATGTAGGAAAAAAAAAAAAATAAAAGACCCCTGTATAGTTGGTGATTTGACACCTGTCGTTTACTTCCGTCTTTCTCTTGTCTCTTTAAAACATTCTCTCTTTCTCTTTTCTTCTACCCACTCTCCCACCCCCTCGTATCTGGTGTCCTGATCTAACTGTCATTCCTATCTCACGGCAGAACACCCTGAAATTGTTCAACAAGAACACAATTTTTTTTTCGAGGGTAAAGGCATACTAGGCACACAAATGCGTGGTGTTTTTTTGTTTGTTTGTTTGTTTTGTTTTTGTTTTGGGGGTGATTTTTAAAATCCATCGAGAGGGAGACAGACAGACAGATAGACAGAGAGAGAGAGAGAGAGAGACAGACAGACAGACAGAGAGAGAGAGAAGACAGACAGACAGAATCAGACAGCAAAATTCATGAACACATCCTCCAGTATTGCCAGACCTAGCGGCGGTCGCCCAGGGAAGGAGATCTGGCCGACGCTCTTGAGCCTGAAAAGGGGTGTGGGTGTGGGGGTGGTATGGGGTATAGGGTAGTGACTGACGGCGAACGAGAAGAGGAAGACTTGTGCCCGTCAGTGTCCCGTTTATTTCGGTCCTACATGTACTTCCCAACAGTGGTTGTTACTCACGTTCGAGTATTAAGTCCCGTATAGGGCAGACTACTTGTACAGCTATATGGTTGTCATATGTCGGTGACTGGGTCACAGAGATTTCTTTATAAATACAATATGTGATACGCTCCGCGATTAGATGGTTTGGTTGGTTTGATTCATAAATACAATATGATACGCTCCGCGATTAGATGGTTTGGTAGGTTTGATTCAGTTTTTACGTCGACACCCACCTCAGGTGATATGGCCGACGGACATAACGATCCCAGGGAAGGGGGTAAGGGGACCCCCAGCAGCTCAGTTGGTTTGAGCGTCTGATTCACATGCTAATGGTTGTGGGTTCGAATCCCAGGGTGCGCTATATTAAAACTGGCCATCTCACTGTCCCATCTTTGCATCATTGTTGTTCTGGCAGTGTCGTATAGGATCAGATAAGTTCCCCCCCCCCCCCCCCCCCCCCGCGCGATTAGATGTGCCGCTTTATAGGCCTATATCCTCCAAAGATGTGCTTGTGCGTAGGCCCTTCATATAAACTGCGTCCTGTGATAATGTCACAGGGATGTGTACACTTCACATGGTAGCTCTGCGATAAGAGAAACCCCTGTCACAATATTCGAATCATTTACCCTAATATATGACTGACATCGTAAACAGACCTATCTGTTATGCCAGTGATTAGGTCAGACGGCTATGTAGACACAATACGATAGCTCTGCGATAAGCATATGCTACAGCTACACATCTGATCGCATCTCAAAGACGTTCATTCATGGACAGTTGATGATGCCTCTAAGATTGGTCTTCTGTCTCACATGAAGACACCACCAGAGAGGCAAGGAGAGAGAGAGAGAGAAAGAGAGAGACGAGTGTATATTATGTATGTATGTATGTATGTATGAGTGTGTGTGTGTGTGTGTGTGGTGTGTGTGTGTGTGTGTGTGTGTGTGTGTGTGTTGTGTGTGTGTGTGTGTGTGTGTGTGTTGTGTGTGTGAGCGCGTGTCAGAGACAAAGAGAAAAAGAGAGAGGGAAAGAGAGAAAGAATACATGAGAGAGAAAGAGAGAGAGAGAGAGAGAGAGAGAGAGAGAGAGAGAGAGAGAGAGAGAGAGAGAGAGAGAGCCCACTTCCCCGGGATGGTTATCCCCGTCGGCCATATTACCTGAGGTGGGTGTCGACGTAAAAACTGAACCAAATCAATCAAACAATCAAAAAGAGGGGAGGGAGAGAGAGAGAGAGAGAGGAGAGAGAGAGAGAGAGAGAGAGAGAGAGAGAGAGAGGAGAGAGAGAGAGACCCAATAAATGTGTGTGTGTAAATCAAAACAACTCGCTACACCTACAGTCCAAACGACTCCGGGCAGAGACTAAAGTGTGAAGATGGGATGTGTGAAGATGGGATGTGTGAAGATGGGATGGGAGACGGGAAGTGAAACAGGTGTCAGAAAAGGAGCGCTTCACGACGGACAAAGTGACGTAAGTAGAGTAAACACTCTGATCTGGGCCTACTTGCCACTGGACCTACTTTGCCACAGAACAAAAGAAGCCGGTTTCACCAAGTCTAAGGTCCACGGCCGTAATTTTCTCGTTGAAACTTCTCACTTAATTAAAACCATCGCCGACCGTGTGTACTGTTGTTTGTTTAGACCGCCCACAACAACAGCATTTGAAACATCCGCACAGCTGTCTTATATTTATCAACTTTTGAGTGGTGTCGATTACGAGTACTCGCCATTAATTTAACCCTTCGACTCTCGGAGCCTGTTTACCAGCATCCTGCATCGTCAGCAATACTAGCAATAGCAAAGCTTAAAACTTTACCCTTTGACTCCCTCACCCTATCCACCAGCTTCCGCACTTAACCCTTTGACTCCCCCACCCTACCACCAGCTTCCGCACTTAACCCTTTGACTCCCTCACCCTACCCACCAGCTTCCGCACTTAACCCTTTGACTCCCTCACCCTACCCACCAGCTTCCGCACTTAATCCTTTGACTCCCTCACCCTATCCACCAGCTTCCGCACTTAACCCTTTGACTCCCCCACCCTACCACCAGCTTCCGCACTTAACCCTTTGACTCCCTCACCCTACCCACCAGCTTCCGCACTTAACCCTTTGACTCCCTCACCCTACCCACCAGCTTCCGCACTTAATCCTTTGACTCCCTCACCCTATCCACCAGCTTCCGCACTTAACCCTTTGACTCCCTCACCCTACCCACCAGCTTCCGCACTTAATCCTTTGACTCCTTCACCCTACCCACCAGCTTCCGCACTTAACCTTTGACTCCTTCACCCTACCCACCAGCTTCCGCATTTAACCCTTTGACTCCCTCACCAATCCACCAGCTTCCAGGGTGAGGGAGTCAGAGGGTTAAATTTTTGCTTTGCTAGCATGCTGACAAAGCAGGATGCTGGTGGACAGGGTGCGGAGTCAAAGAGTTAAGTCAGTCATTAACACCCTGTCCTACCTACAGCGTGCGCGCTTACTTACACAGTTTGTCTGCCTGCTTTATGATACTGGAACCATTACTATTGTACCCATCGTTCTCTTACCAGCAACACAACACCTCTTGCCCACTTCCTCCTGGCCACTAAACAGTAGTTACAGTTCAGTAGTTAGAAAAGACATTTCACGAAAACTGCACAAGTAACAAGTTTACTATGTTAATGATATGATGATGACAGCAATAAAAATGATGACGATTGTGGTGGTGTTCTTCATCATCATCTCATCATCATCATCATCATCATCATCATCAACATCGTCGTCGTCATCGTCATCATCTTCATTCCCATTTGCATGGCGCAAACAGTTAACGTCACAGCATATTCGTTGCACTTTACATATGGGAGAGAAGGAAAAAAAAAAAAGGGGGGGGGGGGGGAAGAGATGTTATATGCATACATTAATACAGTAATATTCATTATCATATGTTATGTTATAAACCCATCATGAATTATGCTTCAACATACATCAACTGTCGCTGTGATTGGTCTGAAAATATATATCAGGAAATGCTGATAGCGACATAAAAATGTTTGTTGCACAAACAACAAGGACATGCGCATAAATACGTTTGATGCTGCTTTAAATTAAAACGAACATACAGACGAAAGGACGTGAGGAACTGGAGAGACGAGAGAGAGAGAGAGACAGAGAGAGACAGAGACAGAGAGAGACAGACAGAGAGACAGAGAAAGACAGACAGACAGAGAAAAAGACAGACAGACAGAGACACAGAGAGAAGACAGACAGAGAAGACAGACAGAAGAGAGAAGACAGACAGAGAGAAGAGAGAGAGAGACGAGAGAGAGAGAGAACAGAGAGAGAGAGAGAGAAAAGAGAGAGAGAGAGAGAGAGAGAAGAGAAGAGAGAGAGAGAGAGAGAGAGAGAGAGAGGAGAGAGAGAGAGAGAGAGAGAGAGAGAGAGAGAGAGAGAGAGAGAACGGCCACCTGTGAGTGAAAAACCGGCATTCACAGGCGACCTGGCGACCCAAGAAACTAGTCAAGACAATACTTCGTTTCCTTCGCCAGAGGGCTCCAAATCACTGAGGTATAACCACACACCCCTTGAATTATATTAAGACAGTGAGTCTAACAGTTGTGAAGGCATTCATTCACCCATTCGATTGCCATCCAGGGTGGATCAGAGAACCGAAAAAAAGCATCGGTTTCTCGCAATGCACAAAATTTTTTTTTATGGCTTCTTCAAGCAATTTTTTCGCTAGTCCTCATATACTCTGAGAGTGGTAGGACTTTAAAACTTACTAAACTAACTAACTAACAGTTGTGAAGGACCTGCGAAATCGAACAATAGACACAATCTTGGCGTCAGTCCTGGGCCATTCTCACCTTGACTTTGAGAGCCACTTGAAACCCTTTGACACCCACACCCTCTCCATCAGCATCCTGTATTGTCAACCATGCTAGCAAAGCAAAATAAAATAACCCTTTGACTCTCTCACCCTATCCACCACCTTCCTGCAGGGTGAGGGAGTCAAAGGGTTAAGTTTTTGCAGTTGTGAATAGGGTGCGGGAGTCAAAACTGAACCAAATCAATCAATCATTCAATCAACTTGTGGATAGGGTGAGGGAGTCAAAGGGTCAAGATTTTGCTTTGGTAGCATGGTTGACAACGCAGGATGCTGGTGGACAGGGTGCGGGAGTCAATATACATATCACGATAAATTTAAGATTTGCTGTTTCTGAGATGTCTGTTCAATTTTACTGTTATCAACAACACAATGACAATTACTGAGTAATTCCACTGTGTGAAGAGGCACGAGAAAATGAAGTTCGTTTCGTGGTTTGTTGCCCTGCTTTTAAATGAACTTAGACTTCAACTGATTCTCCAGAATTTTTTACAAACAACCTTCTGCGTCCAGACTTAAGATGCTTATGGCATCAAACAAGGAAGAACATGTTAACCATGTAGCATCTCTAGCATTATGTGTTGCAAGCCAATTTTTGCATGTATTGTTCTTTGTAGTGATCGTGTGTTATGATGCACTTCCAATGCTTCTGCAACATATGTTAATTTTCCCCTTCGTGGGGGAAGGGGGGCATAATATTTAAAAGAATTAATCATCTGAATATGAATCATCTCTTCTCTCTCTCTCCCTCTCCCTCCTCCTCTCTTCTCTCTCTCTCAATTCCTCCGTCTCTATCTCAATACCTTCCCGCTCTCTTTCAATCCCTCCCCTCTTCTCTCTCTCTCTCCATATTTCGCCTCTTCTCTTTTTCCATCCCCCTTCTTCTCTCTCTCTCTCTCTCCCTCCCCTCTCGCTCACCTTCCTCCTCTACCCTTCCTCAGAGCATGAAGTTCATGTTCATACTGCTTATAGCCCAGCCAACTACTAGAGCCATATCAGGGCTAACGACAACCCAGAACATGAAGTAGTAGTAGTAGTAGTAGTAGTAATCATGATGATGAAAATAAGAACAATAACAGCAACAAACAACAACAACAATAATAATAATAATAATAATAATAATAATAATGTCACGCTAGCGACTTCATAATACCACACGGTGTGTGTATGACTAAACCATCCATCCATCCATCTTGGGTCATCGTGAAGGAGAACCGAATAAAGCCGTACCGGTATCTCACATGCACAATGCTACTAACATTTTTAAAGGCTTCTTTGAGCAATTTTTTCGCTAGTACTCGTATACTCTGAGAGTGGTAGGACTTTAAACCCTACAGAACAGAACAGACAGAACAGAACAGAACACGACTAAACCGCAGTAGATCTGACAAGAAGTAGGGCGACCTGTTTCCCCTTGTGCACCGGTCGCTGCATGCCTCTGTGTCAAGGCTGTCTGTCAGTCTCTGTTTGGGGAGGAGAGGGGTGGGGGTGGGTAAAGAAGACACGCGTAAGCTGCCAACTGCCGAATGTCATTAACTGGAGTCTCGTGCACGCACACAAGCACGCACATGCAAACACACCAAGATGAACACACAAGATGAACACACAACCACGGATCTTCTTCCTCTCCACCACCACCACCACCACCACTTCCAACAACAAACACACCGCATGATAAACTAGGGGCTTCTGAATTGACAGCATTGATCCAAAAGACTCCTCGACCCTGCACAAAACCGTTAATTAATTGTGAATGATTATAAAACTAACAGCTGAAGCGAGCAGGAGTCGTCGTATTATATGTAAATATTGCTGAAGGAAGAGAGAGAGAGAGAGAGAGAGAGAGAGGAGAGAGAGAGAGAGAGAGAGAGAGATTAAAAGAAGATTGAGAGAGAGAGAGAGTGTGTGTGTGTGTGTGTGTGTGTGTGTGTGTGTGTGTGTGTGTGTGTGTGTGTGTGTGTGTGTGTGTGTGTGTGTGTGTGTGTGTGTGTGTGTGTGAGAGAGAGAGAGGAGAGAGAGGTTTATGCGTTCTTGAGAGTAAGAGAGAGTGTGTGTATGTGAGTGCGCGAGTGTATGATATCTGCGTGTACTTGTGTAAATGTGTGTGTGTGTTCTCTATATGTGTACGCATACTGTATGTGTGAGTGAGTGTACTGTATGTGTGTGTATGTTTGAATGTGTGCGTGTGTACTGAGTGTGTATACATGTTGTGTGTGCATATATGTGCGTGTACGTGTGAGCTCTGTGAGTGTGTGCACACGCGCGTGCGTGCGTGTGTGTGTGTGTTTGTCCACATGCGTGTAAGTGCGTGCATGTGTGTAAGTGTAAAGAGGGAAAGCCTGAGAAAGGCTGACAAACACACAATAACAGCAACAGCAATAACAGACTCAGATCAGGCTGCTTACAGAAACAACACCGACAAGAACAACAGCAACGGCATTCATTTCGCCTCGTAATGTTAAGGAAATAACATCCCTTCCCCTTCTGACACCCCCCACTCTCACCCCCCCAAAAAGGGGACAAAACAACCTCCCAAACACACACACAGACAGCAGACAGGCAGACTCTCTCTCTCTCTCTCTCTCATCTATCTATCTATCTTACACACACACACGCGCGCGCGCGCGCGCGACTTTAACCTTTCGACTCCAGCACCCTATCCACCAACTACAAAAACTTAACCCTTTGATTCCCTTGTCCTACCCACCAGCTTCCTTTCTTTTCATGTCCGGCGGACACGCGTCACATGATGCGACAAAAACATACATCTAATACAGTAATAGCAACACGAATCAGCTTAAAAATGTTTTTTAAAAATGTTTGTAAAAAGTCATCAGACTCGACAACAACATTCACATTCCACACAACACCCCCACTCCCCACAAAGGGGTTTGCGCGATTAAAACTGAATCCAAGGGCCGAGAGGAACAAATCGATAAATCTTCATCGATCACGACCGGCGAAAAACACGTGGGTGCGGCAGCTAAGGCCAGAGAGGTGGCTTAGAAAATGTGTGGTGGGACAGTATGTGTACATGTAATATTAGGCACAGGCACAGGCAGAGGCACAGGCACAGGCAGGCAGCAGTTGGGTTGGTAAAGCAGGCGGCTGTTTCTTAATCCAAAACAAGTGTGACTGCCCGCGTTCAAGCAAACAGGAACCAAAAAAAAAAAGAAAAAAACACGAAAAAAAAAAAAAAATAAATAAAGAACGCGTACTTAATACACCAAGACAAGACAGGCCCCAATGTTCGGCCAACTGGCCTTTGTCAAGCATAAGATCACAAACAAACAAACACAGATACAAATAGGAGAAAAGACTGAAACTCTCTGCTATCCAGGTGAGAAAAACTAGGAGAAAAAGACTGAAACTTCCCTGCTGCTCTATCCAGTGTGAGAAAAAATTAGGAGAAAAAGACTGAAACTTCCCTGCTGCTCTGTCCAGTGTGAGAAAAGACTAGGAGAAAAAGACTGAAACTTCCCTGCTGCTCTGTCCAGTGTGAGAACAGGAATCTTTTCTCTCACTGGACAGAGCAGCAGGGAAGTTTCAGTCTTTTCCTCCGAATTTTTATATCTGGTGTCTGTTTTTGTTTGTTTGTGATCTTACGCTTGACAAAGGCCAGTTGGCCGAACACTGGCGCCTGTCTTGTCTTGTATTAAATACGCGTTCTTCTTCTTTTCTTTTTTCGTTGTTTTTGTTGTTGTTGTTTTTGTTGTTGTTGTTGTTGTTTTGTGGCTGTTTCTCAGTCAGCACACTAAGTCCGAATGATAAAAACGTAAGCCAGACAGGCTGTGGTTAAAAGGTGTGGCACTTCAGGATTGGACTCTTTCAACCCACACTGCCTGTTTGTTTGTTGTTTGTTTGTTTGTTTGTTTGTTTTGGCTGACTGGCTCATTCATGGAACAGTGGATGGATGGCTTTAGCCAGAAAATTAACCTTTCCGCGAACGTTAAGGTGTGGCAATTCACGATAGGGAATCCCAACGCTGACTCGACGACTGTTTGTTTGTGTGTTTGCTTATTTGTTTGTTTCGGCTGATCCCAGTTCTGACTCGACGTCTGTCGTGGTATTGTATTTGTTTGTTTCGGTTGACGACTCGAAGACTGAATAAAGAGTGTGTGTATACGCCTGTGTGTGTGTGTGTGTTGTTTTGTGTTGTGTATGTGTGGTGTTGTTTTGCGTGGTGTGGTGTGTGTGTGTGTGTGTGTGTGTGTGTGTGTGTGTGTGTGTGTGTGTGTGTGTGTGGTGTTGTTTTTTTGTGTGTGTTTTTGTGGTGTGTGTGTGTGTGTGTGTGTGTGTGGTGTGTGTGTGTGTGCGTGTGTGGTGCGTGCGTGCGTGCGTGCGTGCGTGCGTGCGTGCGTCGCGCGCGCGCGCGTGTACTCAATTGTTCTAAACACTCCTGAGATGCCATACACCCACACACCCCACACACTCGCATTTCTAAAGCACGCATACGGGAAAAACAAAACAAGCTTTCAGCTGTTATTCAGTCAAGGCCGTAAACCGCCTGTAACACTGTACATCACAAACATCGAAATGAAAAAAAAAAAAAAAAAAAGTATTTTACACACCTATATGTAACAAACACGGAAAAACATTTTTACACGCTTATATAACAATTCGTCCTGACTGTGCTCGTACATGACTGCACTTCGACGTTTATCACAGAAATTCCATATGAGCGCCATCCAATCTGCCATGTTCCTCTGGCCTACGCAAAACCCTACGCATGCACTGGAAAGGTCTTGGAACTGGACAGAGGGCTATGAGAGGATGGTGGACTGAAACAGGGAAGTTTGGTTGTTTTTCCATTAGTTTTTTGTGTTTTGTTGTTTGTTATTTGTTGTCTTATGGTTACGCTTGACAAAGGTCAGTTGGCGGAAGATTTGCGCCTGTCTTGTCCTGTTATGTTAAATACGCGCTCCGATGCTGTTTTCGTGGTTCAGTTTCTAGTTCTTGTTTATTTGACCGCGGGCGGGCAGTTGTATTCGATCACTTTCCCTCGAAGACACAAAACACACACACACGCAAGCGCGCACGGACAGACGTACACACAACAACTCAAACTTCCCTGTTTCAGTCTTTTTCTCCTACTGGACGAGGCAGCATGGAAGTTTTGGTCTTTTTCTACTCACATGATTGCTGACGAGGCAGCATGGAAGTTTTAGTCTTTTTCTCCTACTGGACGAGGCAGCATGGAAGTTTTGGTCTTTTTCTCCTAATTTTTGTTCTTCTTCGTAGTTTGTTCTTTTGTGATCTTACGTTTACACTTGACAAAGGCCAGTTGGCCGAAACTTTGCGCCTGTCTTGTCTGGTCATTATCAAATACGCGTTCTGATTCTATTTTCATGTTTTTCTGGTTCCTTTTAACTTCTAAACTTCCCTACTGTCTCGACGAGCAAGAGAACATGACTGACAACTTTTTGTTTGTTTGTTACCATTGCGAGGGAGAGATAGCACTGCGTTCCTTCCCTACTGGCTGAAGAGCAACATGCCTGCATTTACTCTCCTTAATAACACTTTGACGCCCGCACCCTATACACCAACTGCAAAAATTTAACCCTTTGATTCCCTCGTCTTATCCCCCAGCTTCCTGCAGGAAGCTGGAGGACAGGGTGAGGGAGTCAAAGGGTTAAGTTTCTGCTTTGCTAGCATGGTTGACAATGCAGGATGCTGGTAGACAGGGTGCGGGAGTCAAAGGGTTAAAAATGCGGTCCCAGGCAGTCATGTTCTTTTTTGTAACCGCTTTAAGATTTTGTTTTGACGCCACGCATAACATGGCCGACCAAGCACAATGTATAGGCCTACAGCCGTGAACAAATGACTCGGACTAATGAACTCCACTCATTCGTAATGTCCTTCACTGTTCAAAGACATAACCGTATTGCATGGTAGTGTAACACTGTTGTTTTTTTTTTAACCCTTTGACTCCTGCACCCAATACACCAACTGCAAAAACTTAACCTTTTACTCTCTCACGCTATCCACTACCTTCCTCTAGGAAAGCTGGTAGATAGGGTGAGGTAGTCAAAGAGTTAAAAGGAAAAACAAAAAACAGGAAAAGAAAAAAAAAAAGAAAAGAAAACAATCACTGAAAAAAATAAAAAGAAAATAAAACAATCACTTGTGAACAAACGCCTACTCCATTCCCACGAAACACACTCCAGTCCACGCTTCTATAATGTAATTTTAATGAAGAATAATAGGTGAAAGAACAGGAAACAAGAACAAATTTCAATTAAAGGTGCGAAATTAGCAATGTGTACGGTTTTTCTTCACATCTAGCTCTCACCCAAACAGGACCAACAGAGAGGAGTAAGGGGGGGGGGGGAGACATAGAGAGAGAGAGAGAGAGAGAGAGAGAGAGAGAGAGAGGAGAGAGAGAGAGAGAGAGAGAGAGAGAGAAAACACGAACACGAAATTGATTGTATTAGGCCAACAGTCGCTTTCAACAGGGGTTTTACAGCAGTGTTACAAACGCACAAGGGTTTGGTAACTACAACATAACAATATATTAAACATATATGGGCAAACGTCGCATTGAAGCCAGCATCGTTAAAGAATGGAATCATGCCTTAATCCAAAATGAGTAAACACACGTAATTACATAAGGGCACGCACAACACACTCGTACACACTTTCAGCTTTCACGTTCAGTCTCACTCATGCATTCATTTCTTTTCATCTGCATAATGAAACAACACAGCAAGTTAGCCACTAAAGTCACCCAGTAGTAACTTACGCCATTGAGAGAGAGAGAGAGAGAGAGAGAGAGAGGGGAGAGAGAGAGAGAGAGAGAGCAACGAAGTTGTGGTCGCTGAGGACGCGGATGAGGGTGTCGTGCGTGTGTGTGTGGGAGGGCGGGGGTGGGGTGGGGGGGATGAAACTAGCATCCGAAAGACCGATAGCGGCAAACGTGTATAATTAATTATATATCCTAAAAATTAACCCTTTGACAGCGTCATTTTATCGGTCAGCTTCCTTGTTCAAACACCATTATTTTAACGCTGACGGCGGGAAAGTGGTGTGTGTGTGTGTGTGTGTGTGTGTGTGTGTGTGTGTGTGTGTGTGTGTGTGTGTGTGTGTGTGTGTGTGTGTGTTTTGTGTGTTGGGGGGGGGAGGGGAGGGGTGGACGGACAGAGAGAAACACAGGCTGCAGAAAGCAAGGATGGGTGGGGAATCAATCAATATTGAAGGCTGCAGATTTTGGACGTAATATTCCTTCAGGAGGATGTCTGTTACCAAGATCGGAATAAGGAAAAGGCTAAAAAAAAAATAAAAAAATGCTATTATCGATTTCTGCAAATCCCCGGATGCTGTGTCTGATTTTGTTTAATCAAAGGTGTCAAAAGTTGAACGTGTGGAGCGATACCAGCATTGACGTGCATTTTTTGAAATAATAAACCCAACTTTCCATCTCATGATACATCAACAGGAAATGCCATTCCAGGCTTTACTCATTTTCAAAGCTTAGGCGTTTGAACGTGAACAGTTATGTTCTGTCTTATTATCGTTGCTTTTTGGACTCTGTTTAAACATATTCATTTGTATTTCGTATAATGGACTGAGTGTAACATGTACGATTGTTTGGAATAGATTAATAAATGTCGATGGAAAGATTGCAGATGAAAGGTAGACAATGACAGTCGCTTGTGCAAATGGTATGTAAGGCTAGGATGATTTCACGTAATTCTCGCGTCCTTTCGAACCATAATGAAACATTGTGCTATCAGGGAGACGCTTTCGCTCCTTCATATGTGGAGCAACGATATGTATATAGTACACAAAAACTTTCTTCCTTAACCCTTTGACTCCCGCACCCTGTCCCCCCCAAGCAATACTGCATTGTCAACCACACTAGTAGAGCAAAAACTTAACCCTTTGACTCCCTTACCCTATCCACCAGCTTCATTTGTCCATTTTCTTCTTTCGTCAATGTCCGTTTTCATTTGAATGAAAGTTTAATAATGCTCTCTTCTTGTAAACGAGCGTGCGTTTGACATCGATCGTTTGCGCTATATAAATGTAATTGATATTATTATTTATTGCTCAAAGCATTTCATAAATATGTAATGCTGTGGTGATCCCGGAGGTGGTGGTGATGGTGGTGGTGGTAGTGGTAGTTTGTGCGTGTGTGTGTGTGTGTGTGTGTGTGTGTGTGAGAGAGAGAGAGAGAGAAAGAGAGGAGAGAGTGTGTGTATGAGCAGGATTTGCACATTTGCTTTTAAATTATTTTCTCTTACATATGATAGCTTATTTTGCACGTTACTGTATTTGATGTGGATGTTTTAGGATTTGTATCGTATTTATTAATAAAGCTGACTTGAATTGTTACAATTTTTTTTTAAATCGTGGGAATGGTGGTGTGTGTGTGTGTGTGTGTGTGTGTGTGTGTGTGTGTGTGGTGAGTGAGTGTGTGCGTGCGCCTGTGTGTGCGTGCGTGCGTACGTGTGTGTGTGCGTGCGCGTGCATGTGTGTGTGTGAGTTACTGAGTGCGTGCGTGCTGTGCGTGCTGTGTGTGTGTGTGTGTGTGTGAGAGAGAGAGAGAGAGAGATAGAGAGAATGCTAAGAAAAAGTGTGTGTGTGTGTACGTGTGCGTGTGTGCGTGCGTGTGTGTGTGTGTGTGTGTGTGTGTGTGTGTGTGTGTGTGTGTGTGTGTGTGTGTGTGTGTGTGTGTGTGCGCGCGCGCGCGCGCGCTGTACTCGCGTGCGGTTTAAGTCTGTGCAGTCTTTTAAACAGTATGGAAAATGACATTTAGATTTTAAAGAGGAAAATTGGGGGGAGGGGGGGGGGTCGAGACATAATTATACCCAGCACTGTATGACACGATAATTCACAGAAAAAGAAAGAAAGAAAGAAAGGAAAGGAAAGAAAAGAAAAGAAAAAAGAAAAAAAGAAAAGAAAACTGTACACTGGGTTATATATCTTTCAACGGGAGAAAATCCATTTTTCTTTACATGAGCAGCAAACTGGTCAGGTTCTTTTTTCGTTTCGAAATTCAGTTAAGGCCTGAGATTTAACTCGAAAACTTAGACCTTCAGTCCATACGGCTTGAGTCAGTCAGCCAGCAGCTCTGCCCCAATCCACCCCCCCCCCACACACGCACTCCCCCCCCCCCCCCACACACACACATGTAAGTCAGCAAGGTTTGTCGTGTGTCCTGAAAAAGTGCTGATAATAGATCTACGGTGTGTGACCTCATTAGGTAGTGCCGTGACCTCTGGTGGGGTCACTTCCTACGACAACATTAACGAAACCAGTTTGTATAATTTATAGAGGTCAGTGCTTATTTTTAAGTCAGGTCACCGAGGTCACGTTTTCATGCCAGTTCTTGCGGGTTAAAAAAAGAATAAATTAATCCTGAGAGAGAGAGAGAGAGAGAGAGAGAGAGAGAGAGAGAGAGAGAGAGAGAGGAGCGAGAGAGAGAGAAAGACAGAGAGGAGATCATCAAGCCATTCTAATAACCTCCCTTTTTATACAAAACTTTTGAAATAAAATCCTGACTTCCAATACAGCTCTGCGGTACCTTCAGTTGAAATAAAACTTTTATGTTACGTGCCAGTTACACGCATCGACAACAATAAAAGACAAAAAGACAATCACTACAGTGAAAACATGTTTTTAGATTTTGCAAGAGGTACTCGACAAAGTTCTGTTCACACACCTTCCTAAACAAATGCTGATTTTAGGAACTTTTTTTTAAAAATCTGTATGATCTTGATCTTGATACATAGTTCTTAAAACTTACGTATTCGCGACTCCTCAAAAGATCAACATCTTAGAACAAAACTGAGTAAAGATCCACCCAGGAACAGCTGAGAAATGTTTGCATCTTTCGTGCACACACACACACACCACACACACACACACACACACACACACACACACACACACACACACACACACACACACACCACAGAGACACACACCTTTACAATAAATGAAATACTCTTCCTTTTTCTCTGAAGGGCGATTAAAAGATGTAAGAGTCGTCTCAATTCCCTAAGGTCAAAGAGGAGTAAGGTGACAGAGACAGCAACTTTATTCAGCACCGTGTTGGCAGTACCCATGTCCTCTCCCTTTTTGCTTTACCTTCCCCAACCCAGAACAGGGCCAGGTACCAGCTCACAGCAGTGTAGACTGAAGGCCGTTCAGATCAGTTGGCGTATTCGCCAACTGATAAGCGCTGTGACAACACACCAACTGAGAAGTGTGACAAAACACCAACTGAGAAGTGTTGTGACAAAACATCAACTGAGAAGCGTTGTGACAAAACACCAACTGAGAACTAGAAGTGTTGTGACAACACACCAACTGAGAAGCGTTGTGACAAAACACCAACTGAGAACTAGAAGTGTTGTGACAAAACATCAACTGAGAAGCGTTGTGACAAAACACCAACTGAGAACTAGAAGTGTTGTGACAACACACCAACTGAGAAGCGTTGTGACAACACACCACAATGAAGACAGTGTTGTGACAAACACCAACTGAGAAGCGTTTGTGACAACACACCAACTGAGAGAAGTGTTGTGACAACACACCAACTGAGAGAAGTGTTGTGACAACACACCAACTGAGAGAAGTGTTGTGACAACACACCAACTGAGAGAAGTGTTGTGACAACACACCAACTGAGAGAAGCGTTGTGACAACACACCAACTGAGAAAAGTGTTGTGACAACACACACAACTGAGAGAAGCGTTGTGACAACACACCAACTGAGAGAAGTGTTGTGACAACACACCAACTGAGAGAAGTGTTGTGACAACACACCAACTGAGAAGCGTTTGTGACAACACACCAACTGAGAGAAGTGTTGTGACAAACACACCAACTGAGAGAAAACGTGTTGTGACAACACTCCAACTGAGAAGCGTTGTGACAACACACCAACTGAGAAGTGTTGTGACAAAACATCAACTAAAAGTGTTGTAACAACACACCAACTGACAGAAGTGTTGTGACAAAACACCAACCGACAAGTGTTGTGACAACACACCAACTGAGAAGCGTTGTGACAAAACACCAACTAAAAAGTGTTGTGACAAAACACCAACTGACAGAAGTGTTGTGACAACACACCAACTGGCAGAAGTGTTGTGACAACACACCAACTGACAGAAGTGTTGTGACAAAACACCAACTGACAGAAGCGTTGTGACAAAACACCAACTAAAAAGTGTTGTGACAACACACCAACTGGCAGAAGTGTTGTGACAACACACCAACTGACAGAAGCGTTGTGACAAAACACCAACTAAAAAGTGTTGTGACAACACACCAACTGAGAAGTGTTGTGACAACACACCAACTGAGAAGTGTTGTGTATTGTTTTTGTTGTTGTTTTTGTCATCGTCGTCGTCCCCCCTCCTCCCTCACCTCCAACCAAACTTGACTCTGAGCAGTCAAACTGGAAGGGAGGGGGATATATATCAACCAGGCCTCCTAACTAGCGCTTGCTTAGTAAGTGTCATCTGATGCTTTGTGTTCCAATTCCAACCTGAATCATAAAAAAACAAGTGATGGCCTGTTCGCTGGCCATGACGCCATGTTTAAATGTTCCAATCATTCTGTCGGTGTCAGTTTTAGAGCACCACAGCTTCTGTTCTCTCTCTTCCGCCATCTTTCAAAACTTTGTCGAAGTTGTAGGTTTAAACAGTCTTCCAGATAATTACTGGCAGATTTGGGTGGAGCCCATGTGGGCGTTGCCTGATTGAAGTGAATCCCTCCTGAACAAACGTGAAATTCCAAATTCAGTTCACCCTTTCACTCCCTCATCTCATCCACCAGCTTTTTGAGTGAGTGAAAACAGTTGTTTTTGCTTTGATATTATGGCTGACAATGCGAGATGCTGGCACATAGGGTGAGAGAGTCAAAGGGTTACTTAACCCTGAGTGAGTGAAAAGTTGTTTTTGCTTTGATATTATGGCTGACAATGTGAGATGCTGGCACATAGGGTGAGAGAGTCAAAGGGTTACTTAACCCTTTAACTCCCACACCCTATTTACCAGTTTTCTGCAGGAGGCTGGTGGATAGGGTGTGGGAGTCAAAGGGTTAGGTTTTTGCAGCTGGTGGATAGGGTGTGGGAGTCAAAGGGTTAGGTTTTTGCAGCTGGTGGATAGGGTGTGGGAGTCAAAGGGTTAGGTTTTTGCAGCTGGTGGATAGGGTGTGGGAATCAAAGGGTTAGGTTTTTGCAGCTGGTGGATAGGGTGTGGGAGTCAAAGGGTTAGGTTTTTGCAGCTGGTGGATAGGGTGTGGGAGTCAAAGGGTTAGTTTTTTGCAACTGGTGGATAGGGTGTGGGAGTCAAAGGGTTAGGTTTTTGCAGCTGGTGGATAGGGTGTGGGAGTCAAAGGGTTAGTTTTTTGCAACTGGTGGATAGGGTGTGGGAGTCAAAGGGTTAGGTTTTTGCAACTGGTGGATAGGGTGTGGGAGTCAAAGGGTTAAACAGCATCCATCAATCGCATAAGGTCTTGCGATTGCGCCCTGGTTGGAGGTACTCGTACAGCTCCTGATTTTGCATCACGCCTTCTTCATCGAAGCTGCCTGGTACTTCTCAGTCTCACTCCTCCTCGTGCCACTTTTCACCTCTTGTCTCCAACATGCATGGTCGCTGGTCAGAACTAGAAATTTTATTTATGAACAGGTCGTACACATTAAGCCACTGAAGGTCACTGAGGACGAGTTCTCGTATACTACTAAACCCTTTGACTCCCGCACCCTATCCCCCACCAGCAAAAATTTAACCTTTGACTCCCTCACCTCATCCATCAGGAAGCTGGATAGGGTGAGAGTCAAAGGGTTGAATTATTGCAGGAAACCGGTGGACGAGGGCAAGGAGTCAAAGGGTTAAAGTTTTTGCTTTTCTGTCTTAATTGAGAAAGCAGGATGCTAGTGGATAGGTTGAGAGAGTCAAAGGGTTAAAATCCTGGCTGCGACCCATGCTGAAGATATGGGAGGATGAAACAAAAACTGTGGGTGTCGCACACACACACACACACACACACAAAGGTCACTCAGGGCAAGTTTCATCGCAAAATAATGTTATCTCCTCCACTCCTTGCTGAGGCCTGCATTGGGTTTGGCGTTCGGACTATACATGTACACAGCGCATGATGATACAAATGGTTTACTTGTTTTGCAATGTCTTGGTCTGGTCTGATCTGGTCTGGACTGGTCTGATCTGGTCAGGACTGGACTGGCTGGACTGTCTGATTGACTGGTCTGGACTGGTCTGATCTGTTAAAGTTTAGTTTAGTTTAGTTTAGTTTAGTTTTTTAGTTTAGTTTAGTTTAGTTAGTTTAGTTTAGTTTATTTAGTTGGGTTGGGTTGGGTTGGGTTGGGTTGGGTTGGGTGGGTTGGGTTGGGTTGGGTTGGTTGGGTTGGGTTGGGTTGGGTTGGATGGGTCGAGATGGGTTTGGTTTGGTTTGGTTTGGTTTGGTTGTGAGACTGGCATGGAATGGGTGGGATTTTGCCCACGTGTTACAAACCACAGAACAAGATGTCATCGTAGCACTTAATGATTCTGAGTTGATTGATCTCATAAGGGATAGTTCCTCGCCTTAACAGGTTTCCTGTACACTGGATTTACCACGTATAATCAGTCTAATCGCTGCTCCTAGGGTCAGTGTCTTTCTGATTTTCCTTAAAAACAAAAACAAACAAGAAACAAAAAAGAAAAACAGGGAAGAAGATGGTTTCATATGGATCAGAAGTAAGTGGTGTGTGTGTGTTGTGTGTGTGTGTGTGTGTGTGTGTGTGTGTGTGTGTGTGTGTGTGTGTGTGTGTGTGTGTGTGAGAGAGTCTGTGTGAGTCTGTGTGTGTGTGTGTGTGTCTGTGTTAAAAAGATTTTCTTAGCTCTTTAAGGCAGATCTTTTCAAAACATTGGTCAAAGCGGTGGAGAGTTGAGGAGTCACAAAAGCATAAATTTTGAAGTCAATCCTCCAAGGTCAACGTCATATGAACAAAATAAATGTCTAAGACTACCACTTTGGCGGGTAAAAATGCTGCCCAAAACGAAACAAACAAACAAACAAAAAATGAAAATACTAATAAAATGTAAACCAAAATTCACATCATTGTGACAGTCTGTCATTGTCTTCGGGGTAGTCAAGTTTCATTTCAACTGAAGCTTCAAGTTCACAGTGACCTTAAGAAGTACAAAACCTGACTGTTCCGACACATTTCTTTTTCATAAAAAAAAAATTAAAAAAATTGAATAGCTTGACTATCTCGTAATTTTTACTACATCTAGATTCTTGCTTAGAGTCTACTATCTAAAGTGATAAAAAATCAAATTCTGTTTTTGAAAAAAAACCAAAAGTGCTCCAGGTTAAGGAGACGGCTAACATAGTTTCACCATCTCGTTATTTTACTATTATTTAGAATCTTGCTTAGAATCCGCGTCATGGATCAAAAATAACATTCCGCCTTAAAGCCTTCTTGGCAGTGGCCGAGTTCTCACAGCAGCACATACAAATGTAACAGTACACATACACTTATTTTGGTGAGACTTATGTCGACAAGCAAACACAGCTGTTATTATCAAGTCTTGACTGCCGCAGTGCTTCATGTCGGGTCAGTGGGGACATGTTCTCGTGGAGCTCTCCACACGGCCATTAGGTTAAGCCCTTTCTTGCTTGATATACGGCCATCGTTCGCATTATATTATACTGGGAAATGTTATACCGTTATTAGTGTGTGTGTGTGTGTGTGTGTGTGTGTGTGTGTGTGTGTGTGTGTGTGTGTGTGTGTGTGTGTGTGTGTGTGTGTGTGTGTGTGTGTGTGTGTGTGTGTGTGAGTCTGGTGCACTGGACTATTTTATGTACACACACACACACCTCCCTCCCTCCCCCCTCACACACCAGCCACCCCTCCCTCTCTCTCTCTCTCTCTCTTCTCTCTCTCTCACCACACACACACACACACACTTAGACATGATTCCATTCCAATCAAGAACTTCTGGTGCGTTTGTGAAATATCGACTCAGCAAAGTCTTCATGTACAATGAGAAGGTCACACACACACACACACACACACACACACACACACACACACACACACACACACACACACACACACCACACACACACACACACACACACACACCTCTCTCTCTCTCTCTCCTCTCTCTGTCAACCCCACACACACACACACACCACACACACACACACACACACACACACACACACACACCACACACACACACACACAAAATTACATGCGCACGCACATACACGCACTCTATGTGTTGTTCTTTCACTCCCTTTCTCTTCCATATGCACATTACCTGAGCACCCATGCCATTTCGTCTAAACACACATCATACATTATCATTATTGTGTGAACAGACAATTAAAGAAATAACGAACATACATTCTCTCTCTCTCTCTCTCTCCCCTCTGACATTCGTGCACCCGGTCACGCAAGCAGTTCAATTAAAAGTGATTGTGGAAAACCCCCAAAATGTCAAAGACCCAAACGCGACTTCCTGTACAGTAAGAACTCGGTGACATCCCTGCTTGCATGTCTGAGACTCTCTCTCTCTTCCCCCCCCTCTCTCTCTCTCCCTCCCTCCCTCCCCTCTCCCTCCCTCCCCCTCTCACTCTTCACCCCTCTCTCTCCTTCCCTCTCTCTCTCACTCACTCTCTCTCTCTCACTCTCTGTCTAGCCGGCAAGCACGTACTAACTTCAGTTAAGTGCATGAATGTCAATCCCGGAATATATAATCGGAAAATCTCTTTTACACAGCAAGAACTGGGTGATGTGTATGTCATTTCTCTCTAGTGCATGCCTGCGCGCGCGCACACACAAACACACACAACACACACACACACACACACACACACACACACACACACACACACATATATATATATATATCAACACAGTCTATTGAAGCATGTAGTCTGATGCACACACATACAGAAAGGCGGAATGAAAAATATACAGAGGAAAACAAAGAGAAAGAGAGAGGGAGAGAGTGTGTGAGACTGGGAGACAGGAAGGGAAGAGAGAGGGGGGAGAGAGAGAGAGAGAGAGGAGAGAGAGAGAGAGAGAGAGAGAAGGAAGGAGGGACGGACGGACGGGCACAGAGAGACAGAGAGAAACAGAGAAGAAGAAGCAGAAGAAGAAGAAGAGGGAAAAAAAAAAAAAAAAAAGAAGAAGACGATAAAAGACAAGGAGGGTGAGAGACAGACAGACAGAAATGTATCAATGTAAGAGAAACAAAAAGACTTTATTTATTTTCGAGGGACGTAGCAAATGTTAGTCTAACACATCTTTGAATAACGGCAACCCCCCCCCCTCCCCCCACACACAAACACAAAATAGTAAAAAACAAAACAAAACAAAAATAAAAATTAAAAAAAAAACCATCCTGTCTCTGTCTGGCTCATATGCACGCGCACACAAAGATGAACACGTCTTTGCTTTTTGTGTTTTTAATCCCAACAACAAAAGAGACACGGACATTTGAAATATCGGGTAGAGGGGGTCGCAATAAGACACATGAAGTGATACGAGTCATGCACTGTACCGGTCACGAAACACAAAAACCCACTTTGCTTCTTTCTTGTCAGTCACTTCTACTCGCTTCCCTCTGCCCCGTTCCCATCTCTCTCTCTCTCTCTCTCTCTCTCTCTCTCTCTCTCTCTCTCTCTCTCTCTCACACACACACACTCCCCCCTACCTCTCTCTAGCTCTCTTTCTTTCTGTCTTCTCGCATTTATTCATGATTAAATATTTTCCCTGATCTGCGTGTCCACTTTGTTTGACTTTCAGTTCCTTTGCAGTATTCCGTTTTCCGTTTTATTGATACAGGAAGATTTGCAACGGCACATATAATGGGCGTTAGCCTGTGTGTTGTATGTTGGGAGGAAAATCCCCCCCCTCCCACTCTCTCTCTCTCTTCCCTCTCCCAGCCTCCTCTCTCTCTCTCCTTCACAAACATTATCACTCTTTTGGGCGCGCGCGCGCGCGTGCGCACATACACACACATACACAATTTACACATTCTCTCTCTTTCTCTCTTTCTGTCCATCTCCTTGTCACTCACAAGCGAAACTACCCACATACAATTCGATACACACACACGATGGATGCGGCAGTGTAGTGGGTAAACGGACGTCACTACTATTGATGTTTAAAGCCCAGCCGACTGCGTAGAGCCATATCAGGGATATAAACATTTCAATACACACACACACAATACTTCAACACACACAATACTTCAACAAGGAAAAACTTAAAAAGACAAGAAAATTAAGTACACATGCCAATGCATTTGCCCACACAATCTAAGGAGATGCCCCTGGCGTTGACCACTCCGTCCAACTTACCACATAGAGGATTTAAAAAAACACACCTAAATACAAACTGAAACACAAACTAAGGACACTAAAACATATATAAAACAGGCCTTACTTATCTAAACTTGCTTTCGCATATCTCATTTCCTTAGAGCCAAAAATGCACTTAATA
>CM060308.1:42156856-42159356 GCA_030674185.1 Monoplex corrugatus
CAGAGGTTTGGGTTCGATTCACATCAGTCCACTACAGACAGATCACTGTGAGATTTTTCAGCAAACAACCCAGGAACGAGTGTGCTGTAGGTTCACTGGGGGGGAGACAGACTACAGTCAAGTTTCGTTCGTTTCACACACGCGGCACTGATAGCATTTGTCAAATTTATTCACATCGCTGACGTCTGTATTGTCTGGGCCTGTCTGACACCAGAATAAATCATAAAAGGAAGCATAAAATATAGCCTTGCCACGCCAGTCTCAATCCACAATGGAACTGCATAACATATTATAAGCTACGCAAGTGAGTAGCCAATTTACTGAGAGACGCGTTTAGTACGGTAGTCATTATATAATAATGACAATCATCATCGTCACCATCAGGAAACAACAATAATAATAAAAATGGGATAACCAGTTAAACAGCGTAGTTTCCTATCTCTACATTGATATCTCTGCTACATCCCCGACCAGGCAAAAAGACAGGAGTCACTATGTGGCCTGACGTCGTAGGCACAAGCACCGACAGCGTGACACAAAGGAACGTGGACAACAACAGCTGGTACGGGTTTTGGTTGGGGAAGGGGGGGGGGGGGGGGAATCCGGACTACAGAGGACAACACAGCACAGCACAGCACAACTGGATTTGCATGCTAGGTCTTTTAGGGCTTCTTGACCAAACTGCCACACATAGGCGGACAGGTACGATGGATGGACAAAGAGACGAAAACACAAACACGTTTGCCCGTACACACACACACAGGGGGAGAGAGAGAAGGGGAGAGGAGGAGGAGGAGGGGAGAGAGAAACAGAGACAGACAGAAAGACATACAGACAGACAGACAGATAAGGGAGAACGGCGATAAAGATAAATTGAAAGAGGACATGAGAGACGACAGTGACTGAGACTGAGAAACAAAGAGTAAAACAAAACAGAGAGAGAGAGAGACAGAGAGGGAGAGGGAGAGAGAGAGGGGGGATATGATTTATTCGTTAAAGGCCACCACCCCTCAAGAAGGGGTAGTATGAACATCCAGTAGAATGAACACCCATTAAAGATGCATCGGAAATGCTTTACATCTTGAAAAATCTAACAGCACACGTAAGAGAGACAGACAGAGAGAGGGAGGAAGGGAGGGAGGAAGGGAAAGAGACAGACAGTGACAGAGAGAGAGAGAGAGAGAGAGAGAGAGAGAGAGAGACAGACAGACAGACAGACAGACAGGTAGACAAAAACAGAGAAACCCAGACAGAAACGCAGAAGCAGGCACACTGAAAGATTCATGCTTCACTTTGAAACTCGAAGCATTGTTGTTGTTATTGTTAGTTTTACTTTTGTTGTTGATGATAGTGGTAGTGAGTGAGTGAGTGAGTGAGTGAGTGAGTGAATGAGTGAGTGTGTGTGTGTGTGCGCGTGCGTGCATGCGTGTGAGTGTGAGTGTGTGTGTGTGTTTGTGTGTGTGAGAGAGAGAGAGAGAGAGAGAGAGAGAGAGGCAGAGAGACACAGAGAGAGAGACAGAGAGTGCGTGCGTGAGTATGTGTGTGTATGTATATGTGTGTGCGTGTTCACTTTTGTTATCAAAACCGTCGTGCTTTAAATAAAGCTTACAGACTACTCATTATCATCGATATGACGTGCAGTGAACTGATACACTGCTTTAAGCTCTAATCAAATTAGTTGGTGTTGCCCAAATGCTGCTTACCGCACTTGTTCTGTTTAAACCATGAATGCAGCAGCGTGTGGCCTATTGGTTTTAAGCACCTCATTAGGACGCTAAGAACCAGGGTTCGGATCACTGATCAGACAGATTTTTTCCCCTCACCCCCACCCTCCACTACATTTTATGTGGTGGTCTAGACGATCAGACTATAAAGACGTTCTGTGTGCAGCATATACTCAGCGCCCGTTAAATATCCCATGGCAAGAAAGGAACTGTCCTTGGCAAAATTATGTAGAAAAAAAAAACCACTTTCAAAGAGTAAACGGAAAAACAACAATTAATAAAATAAGAAATGAAAAAGACGGCGCGATACTTCGGCGACGCTTTCTTCACGGGAAAGAGCAGCTTTGGATTTCACATGGTAAATCCACCGTGACAAAAAGAGAAATGAATACAAACACACACTGTACAAACTACCGTGCTGAGACAGAAGCACTCATGCAGGCGGCCTCCATGATTCAGGCTACAGACTGTGACTGCAGACAAGTTGTCTTCTTGTCTGATGCCCTCTCCGTGCTGCAGGCATGCCAGAACAACACGCTCCCCCTCCTGTCTAGAGCTCTGCACCAGGTTGCCACAACCAGAAGAGCAGTTCTGCAATGGATCCCAGCCCACTGCGGAGTCTCCTGGAATGAGCGAGCTGATATGCTTGCTAGGAGGGAGCCGGAGAAGAACAACCCAACAACAGCGTCAGCTACAGTGAGAAGAGGAGCATCATCAGGGCGCTTTCCATGCCGAGACGACACAGGGATGACTACCACCTGTTGTCTAGAGAGCAG
>CM060308.1:42164356-42174356 GCA_030674185.1 Monoplex corrugatus
TTCTCCCCCTCCCCCATTTCAAGAATTTTGCCAACACACAGGTTTAAGGAATCTGCCCGATAATTGTCTGCAGATTTTGGGTGGAGCACATATGAAATTGTTCAAGGCGATGAATCTCTTTCGAACAAACTCCAATTGTTGTTGTTATTATTGTTGTTGCTGTGTTGTTGTTGTGATTTTTCTCGTTTGCCGTTAACATGGTCAGGCCACATCCGGATTACATCATTCCGATGATTTGTCCCCCACTGAAATGTTATTGTTAGAAAAATAGACTGTACCCCTTGACATAAGGGCCGTGAGAGGCCACTGTTAACTGTACTGACTATTGTAATAAGACATCTCTCTCTCTCTCTCTCTCTCTCTCTCCTCTCTTCCTTCTATTATTTCTATTTACTGGGGAAACCTGGTTGGGAAGATCCATAGTGTGTGGAGAGATCCAGTATTGGAGGTCCAGTATGTGTGGGGAGAGATCCAGTGTGGGAGAGATCCAGTATGTGTGGGGAGATCCGTAGTTGGGAGAGATCCAGTATGTGTGGGAGAGATCCAGTACGTGTGGAAGATCCAGTACGTGTGGGGAGAGATCCAGTATTGGGAGAGATCAGTATGTTGGGAGAGATCCAGAGCGAATGACCATGATAATGGATGAACATTAATAGGATGAATATTAATACTACTAATAATAGCTATTAGTGTCTTTAATAAACATCATTATTATCATGCTGTTAATCTAGTGGTAAGCCTGCACAAGTCCAGCAGACTAGGTGTGCTACAATCCACAAGCGGCGCAGTCAGTGTAGGGTCAAATCGGACACGGTCAAGTGAACAAACAACAGACAAACAAGCGGCTTAATTACCACACCCCGCGCACAAACAACCCGCGTGAAATGACTGAACACTATCTGCCTGCCATTGCCGGCACACCGAATTCAGTCAGTCATGGCCTTCGGGAAGGCCACGATTTAGTCCTGCTCAGCAATAACAACCATTCGTTAACTTATGTCAGATTAACTACCGTAATAACGGGGACATTCACATGTATTCGAGTCACACATGGCGAGAGACACAACTTACGGCAAGTCATTACTGCCAAGACGCTGAGAACAGCCTGGGGATCAGACCGATGTTCATAAAAAGAAACACAAACACCTGAAAGAGAGATATTTTTGTTGTATTAACAAGATAACCTCTCTCTGTTCAACTATTACAAAGAAGAAGAAAAAAAGTATATTTCATCGCTGTGTGAACTATAACGAACATGATATTCTAAGTTTACACTGTCGTATCCATCTAACCGTATCTGAGCCAAATTCAGTGATGAAATTGCACGATATATGAAAAAGACAGAAAAGTGGTGGAAGAAAACAAAAACAAACAAAACAGAAAAGTGGTGGAAGAAAACAAAAACAAACAAAAAACAAACAACAGACAAACAAGCGGCTTAATTACCACACCCCGCGCACAAACAACCCGCGTGAAATGACTGAACACTATCTGCCTGCCATTGCCGGCACACTGCTAACCCAAGACAGAGCGAGCGAGAGAGCGGTAAAGAGCTAAAGGACAGTGGTGTTGTGTGTGTGTGTGTGTGTGTGTGTGTGTGTGTGTGTGTGTGTGTGTGTGTGTTGTGTGTGTGTGTGTGTGTGTGTGTGAGTGTGTGTGTGTGTTGTGTGTGTGTGTGTGTGTGTGTGTGTGTGTTGTGGCGCGCGCGCGCCCGCGCGTGCGTGTGTGTGCGCTGTAGACCTGCTATCCTTATAAACTGTCACAAAAGAAACCAAGCATGACACCACACTGTAAAACATTAACGTGACACCACACTGTAAAACATTAACGTGACACCACACTGTAAAACATTAACGAAAATAGTCAACTGTCCGTTATTAGGCAATCATACTGACGGTATAAACGACGATATAAACTGTCTTCGTGTCTCTAACAACAGGGGCGAGAGAGGGGAAGAAGGAGAGACGTGTGAAGCACTGAAAACAAAAAACAAAAACAAAAAAAAAGAAAAACAAACAGGGGGCTCCACGGTCCGCATGCAACCGAGGTATAAACACACACACACACACACACACACACACACACGATCATGTGTGAAAACGATGGAAGAACACTGACTGCAGATGTACAACTTCATGTGAAAAAAAATTAGGCCTACCGATTTAGGCCAGAAATACACAAATTCGGTGATGTTTTTGTTCGTTTGTTTTTGCTCATTTGTTCTTTTGAAGTAAATAGTAAACAGCGAGGGCTTTTGCTAGTGCTGTGGAAGTAACATAACGTGGCATCACTTTTAAAAACTCCGATACGGCGAGACTTGACTGTACTTGGGACTTGACTGTATTTCTTCAGCGCGGGTTGCGACAGTAGAGCTGTTGCATCATCGTAGTCTTGGCAGCATCTTCTCTGTTACCCTGCACGATACCACATGGCACCAGACTTCACTCACACTGTCTGCTGTCGGTGCTTGGCATCATAAAAATATCATCTACATTCCCAATGGTGTCTGAGGGGTTTTACCCATGTGTTCATTCCTTTTCCTCAGGGGTTTGGAGTTTGCGCACGAAGCAGTCACCGCACTTGGACTATTCCAAATGCGCTCACCCAGATCTACCAAAAGGTCGTGCAGCAGACTCTTTGAGTCTGTGCCAAACCGTTTGTGCTGGGAAGATCCTGAAATGGTGAGGGGAGAAACAAGACTTATGAAATACTACTCTGATACCATCAGGGGAGAAACGAGACCTATGAAACACTACTACTGACACCATGAGGGGAGAAACAAGACCCATGAAACATTACTACTGTGACACCATGAGGGGAGAAACAAGACCCATGAAACACTACTACTGTGACACCATGAGGGGAGAAACAAGACCTATGAAACACTACTACTGTGACACCATGAGGGGAGAAACAAGACCCATGAAACACTACTACTGTGACACCATGAGGGGAGAAACAAGACCCATGAAACACTACTACTGTGACACCATGAGGGGAGAAACAAGACCCATGAAACACTACTACTGTGACACCATGAGGGGAGAAACAAGACCCATGAAACACTACTACTGTGACACCATGAGGGGAGAAACAAGACCTATGAAACACTACTACTGTGACACCATCAGGGGAGAAACAAGACCCATGAAACACTACTACTGTGACACCATCAGGGGAGAAACAAGACCCATGAAACACTACTACTGTGACACCATGAGGGGAGAAACAAGACCCATGAAACACTACTGACACCATCAGGGGAGAAACAAGACCTATGAAACACTACTGACACCATCAGGGGAGAAACAAGACCCATGAAAAACAACTACTGTGACACCATCAGGGGAGAAACAAGACCCATGAAAAACAACTGACACCACCAGAGGAGAAACAAGACCCATGAAACACTACTGTGACACCATCAGGGGAGAAACAAGACCTATGAAACACTACGCTGACACCATCAGGGGAGAAACAAGACCCATGAAACACTACTCTAACACCATCAGGGGAGAAACACGAAATATGAAACACTACTCTGACACCATCAGGGGAGAAACATGACAAATGAAACACTACTCTGACACCATCTGGGGAGAAACACGACAAATGAAACGCTACTCTGACACCATCAGGGAGAAACATGATATATGAAACACTACTCTGACACCATCAGGGGAGAAACATGACAAATGAAACACTACTCTGACACCATCTGGGGAGAAACAAGGCCTATGAAACACTACTCTGACACCATCAGGGGAGAAACAAGACATATGAAACACTACTCTGACACCGCCAATGGAGAAACAAGATCTATGAAACACTACTCTGACACCACCAACAGAGAAACAAGACCTATCAAACACTACTCTGACATCATCGGGGGGGGGGGGAACAAGACCTATGAAACACTACTCTGACACCATCGGGGGGGGGGGGGGGGCGAGAAGATCCAGGAAACACTACTCTGACACCATCTGGGGGAGAAACAAGATCCATGAAACATTACTCTGACACCATGTGGGGGAGAAACAAGATGCATGAAACACTACTCTGACACCATGGGGGGGGGGGGCGCCAAGATCCATGAAACACTACTCCGACACCATCTGGGGGAGAAACAAGATCCATGAAACACTACTCTGACACCATCTGGGGGAGAAACAAGATCCATGAAACACTACTCTGACACCATCTGGGGGAGAACAAAATCCATGAAACACTACTGACACCATCTGGGGGAGAAACAAGATCCATGAAACACTACTGACACCATCTGGGGGAGAAACAAGATCCATGAAACACTACTGACACCATCTGGGGGAGAAACAAGATCCATGAAACACTACTGACACCATCTGGGGAAGAAACAAGATCCATGAAACACTACTGACACAATCTGGGGGAGAAACAAGATCCATGAAACACTACTCTGACACCATCTGGGGGAGAAACAAGATCCATGAAACGCTACTCTGACACCATCTGGGGGAGAAACAAGATCTATGAAACACTACTCTGACACCATGTGGGGGAGAAACAAGATCAATGAAACACTACTCTGACACAATCTGGGGGAGAAACAAGATCAATGAAACACTACTCTGACACAATCTGGGGGAGAAACAAGATCAATGAAACACTACTCTGACACCATCTGGGGAGAAACAAGATCCATGAAACACTACTCTGACACCATCTGGGGGAGAAACAAGATCTATGAAACACTACTGACACCATCAGAGGAGAAACCAGGCCTACGAAACACTACTCTGACACCATCTGGGAGAAACAAGATCTATGAAACACTACTTTGACACCATCAGGGAAGAAACAAGACCTATGAAACACTACTCTGACACCACCAATGGAGAAACAACATCTATGAAACACTACTCTGACACCACCAACAGAGAAACAAGATCTATCAAACACTACTTTGACACCATGGGGGGGGGGGGGGGGGGGAAAACAAGACCTATGAAACACAACTCTGACACCATCTGGGGGAGAAACCAGATATATGAAACACTACTCTGACACCATCTGGGGGGAGAAACAAGATCTATGAAATACTACTCTGACACCATCTGGGGAGAAACAAGATCTATGAAACACTACTCTGACACCATCTGGGGGAGAAACAATATCCATGAAACACTACTCTGACACCATCTGGGGGAGAAACAAGATCCATGAAACACTACTCTGACACCATCTGGGGGAGAAACAAGATCTATGAAACATTATTGACACCATCAGAGGAGAAACAAGACCTATGAAACACTACTCTGACACCACCACTGGAGAAACAAGATGTATGAAACACTACTCTGACACCACCAATGGAGAAACACGACATACGAGACACTACTCTGACACCACCAATGGAGAAACAAGACCTATGAAACACTACTCTGACACCACCACAACATTCAGATGGAAAGCAAACAGTCCAATTTTTATCCCTTTGATTCCCGACCCTGTCCACCAGAAATCCTGCATCGTCAACCCCATGCTAGCAAAGCAAAAAACTTAACCCTTTGACGCCCTCACCCTATCCACCAGCTTCATGTTGGAAGTTGGTGGATAGGGTGAGGGAGTCAAAATGTCAAGTTTCTGTGGTTGGTGGATAGGGTGCAGGGGTCAAAGGGTTAATTAAGTTGCAGGTTGGGACTGAGTTCGAGACATCAGACAGCAGAGCCAGTCAGCCAGAGCAGTCGCACACTGTGGCCCGCTTGATGAACAAAACTCCGACCACAATGTTATCAACACAGCCTTTTAATTAACTGAGGCATGGAGCCACAAGGCCACAGGAATCAGCATCAACAGTTATTGATAAGTCTGAGAATAAGTGATAACAGTTATCACGTCAGAAATTAGCGCTAACAGTTACAAGGTCAAGAATTAGTGGGAAGTGGTTGAGTCAGGAATTAGTGGTGACAGCAATTAGGTCAAGACTTCGTGGAAACAGTTATCAGGTTAGAGAATCAGTGATACCAGTTATTATGTACGGAATCAGTGGAAATAGTTATTACGTCAGGAATCACAATCAATAGGTCAGAGAATCAGTAGTAACACTTATTAGGTATGGAATCAGGGGTTAATAGTTAAAAGTTCAGGAATCAGTGGAAACAATGATTAGGGATATAGGTCAGGAATTAGTTATAACAGTTATTACGTCAGGAATCACAATTATAAGGTCAGAGAGTCAGTGGTAACAGTTATTTGGTGCAGAATCAGTGGTAATAGGTATAGGTATGGAAAATCAGGGTTAACAGTTCAAGTTCAAAATCAAGAATCAGTGGCAACAATTCTTACGCCAGGAATCAGTAGTAACAATTAATAGGTAAGAGAATCAGTGGTAACAGTTAAAGGTCAAGAATGAGTGGTAACATTTATAGATCAGGTATTAATGGTAACAGTTATTACGCCCGGAATCAGTGGTAACAGTTATTACGTCAGGCATTATCGGTAACAATTATTAAGTCAGGAATTGGTTTTAACAGTTATTACGTCAGGAATTAGTGTTTACAGCGTTCAGGTCAAGCGTTATCGGTAACAGTTATCAGGTCAGGCATTATCGGTACAATTATTAAGTCAGGAATCAGAGGTAACAGTTATTGGGTTAAAGAATCAGCTGAAACAGTTAGCACCTCAGGAATCTGCGGTAACAGTTATTAAGTCAGAAAAACCAGCGGTAACAGTTATTAAGTCAGAAAAACCAGCGGTAACAGTTATTAGGTCAGAAAACCCACTGGAAACAGTTAACACCTCAGGAATCAGTGGAAACAGTTATTGGGTCAGAGAATCGGTTAGTGATCAGTGGTAACAGTTAACACCTCAGGAATCAGTGGAAACAGTTATTGGGTCAGAAAATCATTAGTAACATTTAAACACTCAGGAATCAGTGGAAACAGTTATTGGGTCAGAGAATCAGTGGAAACAGTTAACACCTCAGGAATCAGTGGAAACAATTATTGGGTCAGAGAATCAGTGGTAACAGTTATTGCGTCAGAGAATCATTGGTAACAGTTAACACCTCAGGAATCAGTAGTAACAGTTACTGGGTCAGAGAATCAGTGGTAACAGTTATTGCGTCAGAGAATCATTGGTAACAGTTAACACCTCAGGAATCAGTAGTAACAGTTACTGGGTCAGAGAATCAGTGGTAACAGTTATTGCGTCAGAGAATCATTGGTAACAGTTAACACCTCAGGAATCAGTAGTAACAGTTACTGGGTCAGAGAATCAGTGGTAACAGTTATTGGGTCAGAGAATCAGAGGAAACATTAACACCTCAGGAATCAGTGGTAACAGTCACTGGGTCAGTGAATCAGTGGAAACAGTAATTAAGTCAACAATCAGTGGTAACGGTCATTAAGTCAGGAATATGTGCTGATCCCAAGCAAAATAATTAGACATATATTATTTCATCCATTTTCCGAAACCATTATACGTTTTTCAACCAAAAGCATAGCGAGCACACTTAATGAGTCAAGAGTAACACCCAGGAAAACGTATGTACACATGAAAAATGTGTGTACACATGTCTGATTCGCACATGGACCCGATATTAAGGTTGCTTCCAATAACAGTAATTTGGAAACATGAACTGCATCCGCTGATCTGCTTCATGCCGGCAGCTTAAGAATGTGCAAACAAAGACTTCTGCACTGACATTTAACATGATTACACTGGGTGTTTATGCATTTCTGCCAACAGAACTAGACAGACGGGTGAATCAGCGTGCAGAAGCACCGACCCAAACAAGATCTGATGTTTCCAGTTCAGTTCCAGCCTGCACCGTAAATGCTGATTTATCTATTATCTATCGTTTTCTTTAGAGCCCAGCCGACTGCATAGAGCCATACCAGTTCAAAACATACACAATACTTCAACATGAAAAAAAAAAAGAAGGAAAAAAAAAAAGAAAAGAAAAGTACACGTATCAATGCATTCGCGCACATAATCTAAGGAGATGCCCCTGGTGTTGACCAGTCTGTCCAATTTATCGCACAGGGGATTTAGAAAAAATACCTGATTATAAATTTAAATATGACTAAGGACACCAAAACATATATTGGCCTAAATTACCTAAAATTGCTTCCGCATATTTCATTTCTCTTATACACCAATCTGAATAGTTCACGTCTCCTTGGTCTTTAGTATACAATTTAGTTAATATTTTTGTAACTGATACAGAATCTAGGTCCCATTCGCCTTTCATATAAAGTTTCCACCAGCCCAAAGACTGAAAGAATTCTGCTTCAGCTCAAAGTGTTTTTTTTTTTCTTTTTTTCTTTTTAAGAAGACCTAGAAGAGTTAGATCTTTATATGATCCCTACTCACTGTAAGCTACTACGAAACAACACTGTAGATAAGCTACCAAAAAGAGAAGCTCAGAGAAACCAACCAGACAACAACCATCAGCTACACAGCCAGAAGAGGGGCATCGTCTGATCACTCCTTAAGCCACAGACAGAAAGGGACGGCTACCATCTTCTGTCCAGAGAGCACCAAGTGAACCTATCCACAATTGGCTGAACGCCCATACGGACCTAAGTCCAAACTGACGCCATAACACCTGTCCCTGCGATCATGCGAAATTAAACAGCGGTACATGTCAGTCTGTACTAACGTCGTCTCTATCAAGCGGAGTGACAGGAGACATGGCCAACTACAACTCCTCTGACCACCAAACTCCATGGCAGCCGGCAGGAACCGGTAAAAAACAACTCATTCATCTCCACATGTGTCCTGACTATATGAACAATGAACGAAAGAAGAAGAAGAAGACTCTTTGTTTTCCGAACAGTGGGAGGGCTTTTATGTGTATTTTCTTTGAACTTCAACAAAAGACATTTTTTATGGACTTAGCTACATGCAGGACTCGGAAAACCTTTTACATCTATTTCTCTCTCTCGGTAGTTTTTTTTGTTTTGTTTTGTTTTTTTGGGTTTTTTATGCCCTTTGTCACTGGTCCTTTTCTTGTCCAAAATGAAGTGTTATAATGTGCGGTTAGTTTATCTTGATTGTGGTAACATGCCTGCTTTTGTTTGTTTGTTTTGTTCTGTTTGTATGTTTTTATTTGTTGTTTTTTACCACTTATACATGCGTTTGTATGTCACTGTTTTCAGACCAGTGCTGGCATATTAACCCACGTTCTGAGAAATACTTCGAAGGCTGTGTACAACATATGCATGTACATTGTTGACGCTTCACAATCAATTTGACGTTCATTCGTTCTTCTTGTTTAAAGATTCCATAATCAAATAAGAGTATCGTGTGTACCTTTCAATTAAATGTGTAGTCTGTTTCTGGAGAAACTTTGTCTCGTCACAAATATTCGTAATACAGATATAATTTACAATTTACACATATATACATAAATTACTATGCAAACCCATACAGCTTTTCTAAGACATGTTACATGTTTACTCTGTTCAAGATGGGTTCCACCGCCAAAATTAATATTTGTATGTCTTCTGCTTCTTCTGTCTACCAACGTCAATACAAACAGCATACGGGGGTTGGGGGGGGGGGGGGAGAAAAAAGGAACTCCAAATCCTCCGGAGGTTACGTTCTGACAGAACAGGTGCAGTTCTTTGGAAATACCTGATCAGGGATAAATCCTTTCTGGAACAAACTTCGGATGTTCCCGATTCTTGCACCGATGTGCTGCACTGCACCAAAGTGTAAGACCTGTCAGCGCCGATTCATCATGATGTGGGCCATGCGTTTCAACAGTGGCGGTGCACTTGACGGCATGTTTAGCACGGTTAGCAAGTGCAGTTGATGATTTAAGTGGCCACTTTCCATAGCGCCGTTACACGTTCAAGTGGCACAGACTTGCGTTTGTCGACTGAAAGTTCTGTGTTTTGCAAGCAGGCTCAGACGAGTCTGTACGAGTGTGGTTCGAGGCCAGGCCAGCGTGTTTGGAGTTGTATGTTTGTCGGTCACTTTGTGTATACTTATCGATCGATCGTACCGA
>CM060308.1:42176856-42184356 GCA_030674185.1 Monoplex corrugatus
GGGTGAGGGAGTGAAAGGGTTAAGTTTTCGCTTTGATATCGTGGCTGACAATGCAGGATACTGGTGGATAGGGTGAGGGAGTGAAAGGGTTAAAGTTTTCGCTTTGATATCGTGGCTGACAATGCAGGATACTGTGACGTGTGTTGACAGTAAACAGCGTGCGGATAGCAGCACGGCATGATATTCGTTTAAATGATAACTGATTGCTGTTCACTGTGATATGTATACATACTGTAGTCAGTTGAGAATCAGGGAGCGACGAGTAAAGACGAAGAAGCATTGCCCTGTCTTCCGAGTTGGATGTAGAAAGAACGATACATGGTGTCAGAATCGTGATTTCGAACTCTAACAAAAATCCAGAATATTGAAGACTAAGTTCAACCATGGAAGATGAACAAGAAGAGAGAAGAGCCAGTCGACGACATGCCAAGATTCCCTTGCCTCCTAAACTTGATGTGAATGGAGGAAACCTGCAGAGCAGCTGGAGGAAATTCAAGAGGCTTTGGGACAGCTATGAAATTGTGACAACACAGACAGAAGAAGACTCAACATACAGGACAGCAGTTTTTCTTTCTTGCATCGGGCTGGATGCTATGGACATCTATGAAGGATTGGCATTTGCTAATGAAGCTGAAAGAAATGACATTGACACCGTTCTCCAGAAATTCGAAGAATACTGTGTGGGTTCAACCAATGAAACTTACGAAGCATTCAGATTCAACTGCAGACATCAAGCAGCAGGAGAATCTATCGAACAGTTTGTAGCAGAACTGCGGAGACTGATCAAGACCTGTAACTATGGTACACTGGAAGACAGACTGTTGAGAGATCAAATCGTACTGGGTGTACATGACGAGACTCTGCGATCAAAATTACTGGAAATGCGACAGCTGACATTGACTGCATGTATTGATATGTGCAGAGCGCATGAATCAAGTCGACGTCAAACCGTCCAAATGATGAGAAAAACGCAGGACACGCAGGAAGTCCAAGCTTTCAAAGAAAAGAAGACAGCAAAGCAGTATAGCAAAGGAAACAAACCAGAATACAGAGAGAAATGCGGATATTGTGGTGGAAAGCATCCAAGAGCAAAAGAGAAATGTCCAGCATTTGGAAGAAAATGCAAAGCTTGTGGAGGAAATAATCACTTTGCTTCATGCTGCAGAACACCCAAGCGAAATCAAAAGAAAACAAGAGTTCGGCACTTCGAAGACGAAGAGACTGACACTGAAAGCGATAATGAAATCCTCGGGATCGAAGACAAAACCGAAAAAAGGAGAGAAACATAGAGCAAAAATGTTGATAAATGAGATGCCGGTAAGATTTCTTCTTGACACAGGTGCAACAACAAACGTGATGTCTGAGAGCCTGTACAGAGTAGTCACAGGAGATGAAAGAAAGTCTGACCTGCAAGAGACAAAGAAGAAGCTGGTGATGTTCAACGGAACAGAAATGAAGCCTGTGGGGGAGATAGTGCTGCGAGTGAAAAACCCCAAGAACAGAAGGAAATACAAAGTCAACTTCGCGATCACCAAAACGGACTGTAAGCCAGTACTGGGACTGAAAGCTGTACAGCACATGCAATTGTTGACGATCAATGAAGAGAACATTGTAACGATAGCGGCGAATCAGAAAGAGGGGGAAAATGCAAAAGATATGCTCACAAAGTACAACGATGTCTTTGAAGGAGAAGGAAAACTAGAAGGGAAATTACACCTAGAAACAGACCCCGGTATTGCTCCAGTGAAGATGCCTTGCCGATAGCAGTGCAAGAGAAAGTGAAGGACGAGCTGAAGAGGTTGAAAAAACTGGACGTGGTCACTAAAGTAGACACGCCAACAGAGTGGATAAGCAGTTTGGTCGTCACAACAAAGAGCAATGGGAAAGTCAGACTGTGCATCGACCCTAAGCCACTGAACAAAGCCCTCAGGAGAAACGAGTACCCCATGCCAACCATTGATGACGTACTGCCTCTCCTCAAAGATGCAAAATACTTCACACACCTGGACGCGAAAAACGGGTTTTGGCACGTTGAACTGGACGAAGACAGCAGCTACCTGACAACATTTGAGACGCCTTTTGGCAAATACCGATGGAAACGAATGCCCTTTGGTATTTCACCAGCCCCAGAACAATTCCAGAGAGGATTGACATCGTTCTGGCAGGACTGCCAGGCGTGGTGGCGGTTCATGATGACATCTTTGTTTTTGGCAGAGGACCAACCGACGAAGCGGGAGCACAAGTTCATGATACAAACCTGAACCGTTTGCTACAACGATGCCGAAAGACTGGAATACCAGAACGCCTGACAACAGACTGTGGAACACAATTTACATCAACCAGTTTGGAAAGTTCAGAAAAACATATGGGTTTGAACACGTAACAAGCTCACCACACTACCCTCAGTCCAATGGAAAAGCAGAGAGCGCGGTAAAGGCTGCAAAGACGTGCATGAAGAAAGCAGAACACAACAATCAAGATCCCTTCCTCGCTTTACTTGAGCTGAGAAATATCCCGACAGAGACTGTAAACAGTTCGCCTGCTCAGAGACTGTTCGGCAGAAGAACACGAACACAAGTGCCGACGTCAAAGACATTACTCCAACCTACAGTTGTACCAATCAAGAAAGAACTTGAGAAAAGGAAACTGAAGCAAGCGCACTACTACAACAGAAGCGCAGTAGAGCTGACAGAACTGAGTCCGGGACAGATTGTGAAATTCCAACCTCCAGGATCCAAAAAGTGGATCAGCGCCAAAGTAGACCAACAGGTGAACATCCGGTCATACAACATTCGCACAGAGGACGGACGACAGTACAGAAGGAATCGTCGTCAGCTACGAGACACAACAGAAACGGAGCTTCAACAGACAATCAACCCTCAACGACTTGTTCAGAGAAGGATGATTTCTGGAAGACATCAGGAAAGCGACACATCGGGCAAGCAACAGCAAATCATCATTCCATCAAAACAGATGCTGGAAGATAACAAGAAAACTGGAACTGGAACAGATGTCAGAACGCCAGCATCGTCTATCCGTGAGAACTCATCTGATCAGTCACCAGTCATCAAAATGTCTGAGACAACCAGCATCAAGGAGCCAGATGAAGTTATCAAACAAACAAGGACAGGACAACCCGAACCAGTTAGTTCTCCTTACAGAACAAGATCTGGAAGACAAAGCAAAAGACCAGATTTCCTGAAATATGAATGAAACTGAAGACTCTATCACAATCAGATAAACTGAAAGCATTGCGAAATTCCATACAGAGGCTGACCCAGGATAGTATAATGATCCGAGATAAAATGAGGTGAATGAATGATTGGGCCCTGTGCGTGAGAATGAGTGTTTGTTAAGTTGATGTTGTGATAAAGGTAGGAAACACATTTATTTCGTATGGACTGAAAGATAGGAAAAATGATTTATTGATTTTGTTTCCTTAAAGAAAGGGAGATGTGACGTGTGTTGACAGTAAACAGCGTGCGGATAGCAGCACGGCATGATATTCGTTTATATGATAACTGATTGCTGTTCACTGTGATATGTATATATACTGTAGTCAGTTGAGAATCAAGGAGCGACGAGTAAAGACGAAGAAGCATTGCCCTGTTTTCCGAGTTGGCTGTAGAAAGAACGAAACAGATACTGGTGGATAGGGTGATGGAGTGATAGGGCTGACAAAGAGTTTCCACTGATACTGCCTCCGCGAGTGCGAACGCGTGCGTGTTTGCGTGCGTGTGTGTTTGTTTGTGTGTGTGTTGGGTGTGTGTGTGTGTGTGTGTGTGTGTGTGTGTGTGTGTGTGTGTGTGTGTGTGTGTGTGTGTGTGTGTGTGTGTGTGTGTGGTGTGTAGGAGTTTCTTGTGTGTGTGTGTGTGACAGTAAGTGTGAGAGTGGGATGTGAGAGAGAGAGAGAGAGAGAGAGAGAGAGAGAGAGAGAGAGAGAGAGAGGAGAGAGAGAGAGAGAGAGAGGAGTGGCTAAGTGTAGAACCATGCACTCTGACAACTCTGACCGTTTATCACTATCACTAAGAGCTCCCCGTCATAGTCTACCATGTCCTTGTAACGTTTAACTGAAAAGCCTATCACGAAATATGACGAGCGAGCGTGCACGTGCGCATTTGTGTGTATATGCATGTGTGCACGCTAGAGCTCGCACGCGTTCAAGCGTACGTGCTTGGTGCGTGTCTGCCAACACGGATCTTCTTTGGGCAGACAACCACGTTTTTCAATGTTACTTTAACAGTAGCGCTTTTGGCAACAATACCAGTAGTAGCAGCAAGTTCAATATGTCAAGTTCACATTACCCATAACCCACCTGGCCACTACGGCCATATCAGAGCTCACAGCTAACATGATGTTAAAAACAACTCCAAGTTTAGTTAAGTTTCATACAGGCTAGCCCACAACAGACAGGGGGTTCCATACAAAGGCTGGCCCACAACAGACAGGGGGTTCCATACAAAGGCTGGCCCACAACAGACAGGGGGTTCCATACAGAGGTTGGCCCACAACAGACAGGGGGTTCCATACAAAGGCTGGCCCACAACAGACAGGGGGTTCCATACAAAGGCTGGCCCACAACAGACAGGGGGTTCCATACAAAGGCTGGCCCACAACAGACAGGGGGTTCCATACAGAGGTTGGCCCACAACAGACTGGGGGTTCCATACAAAGGCTGGCCCACAACAGACAGGGGGTTCCATACAAAGGCTGGCCCACAACAGACAGGGGGTTCCATACAAAGGCTGGCCCACAACAGACAGGGGGTTCCATACAGAGGTTGGCCCACAACAGACTGGGGGTTCCATACAAAGGCTGGCCCACAACAGACAGAGGGGTCCATACAAAGGCTGGCCCACAACAGACAGGGGGGTCCATACAAAGGCTGGCCCACAACAGACAGGGGGGTCCATACAAAGGCTGGCCCACAATAGACAGGGGGTTCCATAGAGGCTAGCCCACAACAGACAGGGGTTTCCATACAAAGGCTGGCCCACAACAGACAGGGGGTTCCATACAAAGGCTGGCCCACAACAGACAGGGGGTTCCATACAAAGGCTGGCCCACAACAGACAGGGGGTTCCATAAAAGGTTGGCCCACAACAGACGGGGGTTCCATACAAAGGCTGGCCCACAACAGACTAGGGGGTTCCATACAAAGGCTGGCCCACAACAGACAGGGGGTTCCATACAAGGCTAGGCCCACAACAGACAGGGGGTTTCATACAGAGGCTGCCCACAACAGACAGGGGGTTCCATACAAAGGCTGGCCCACAACAGACAGGGGGTTCCATACAAAGGCTGGCCCACAACAGACAGGGGGGTCCATACAAAGGCTGGCCCACAACAGACAGGGGGTTCCATACAAAGGCTGACCCACAACAGACAGGGGGTTCCATTCAAAGGCTGCCCACAACAGACATGGGGGTCCATACAAAGGCTGGCCCACAACAGGGGGGTCCATACAAAGGCTGGCCCACAACAGACAGGGGGTTCCATACAAAGGCTGGCCCACAACAGACAGGGGGTTCCATACAAAGGCTGGCCCACAACAGACAGGGGGTTCCATACAAAGGCTGGCCCACAACAGACAGGGGGGTCCATACAAAGGCTGGCCCACAATAGACAGGGGGTTCCATAGAGGCTAGCCCACAACAGACAGGGGTTTCCATACAAAGGCTGGCCCACAACAGACAGGGGGTTCCATACAAAGGCTGGCCCACAACAGACAGGGGGTTCCATAGAAAGGCTGGCCCACAACAGACAGGGGGTTCCATAGAAAGGCTGGCCCACAACAGACAGGGGGTTCCATACAAAGGCTGGCCCACAACAGACAGGGGGTTCCATACAAAGGCTGGCCCACAACAGACAGGGGGTTCCATAGAGGCTAGCCCACAACAGACAGGGGGTTTCATACAGAGGCTGACCCACAACAGACAGGGGGTTCCATACAAAGGCTGGCCCACAACAGACAGGGGGTTCCATACAAAGGCTGGCCCACAACAGACAGGGGGGTCCATACAAAGGCTGGCCCACAACAGACAGGGGGTTCCATACAAAGGCTGACCCACAACAGACAGGGGGTTCCATTCAAAGGCTGCCCACAACAGACATGGGGGTCCATACAAAGGCTGGCCCACAACAGGGGGGTCCATACAAAGGGTGGCCCACAACAGACAGGGGGTTCCATAAAAGGCTGGCCCACAACAGACAGGGGTTCCATACAGAGGCTGACCAGACAGACAGGGGGTTCCATACAAAGGCTGGCCCACAACAGACAGGGGGTTCCATACAGAGGCTGACCCAGAACAGACAGGGGGTTCCATACAAAGGCTGGCCCACAACAGACAGGGAGCTTCATACAAAGGCTTACCCAAAACAAACAAAGGGTTCCATACAGAGGCTGGCCCAGAATAGACAGGGGGTTCCGCATGGGGCTGGCCCAGAATAGACAGGGGGTTCCATACAGAGGCTGGCTAAGAACAGACAGGATCAGAGAATTTTCGTTGTTGACCCATATACCAGCAGCATGAAACTATTGAAAGGCGGTAACTAGGTGAGGAAGTAAGCCTTCTTCAATACTAGTAATCGTAGCAGAAGTACCAAGCACCCAGCACCAGCCACTACCAGGGCAGCACAGTAACAACATGCAGAGAAATCGCAATCGTAGTAGTAGCGAGTTGTAAAATCTCCGTGACATGATCAATCGAACCAATATAATAATTATATATCTTACATTCACCTGTAGGTGCCCTTTCCCTTTTGACATTTCTGAGGAAACGTGTCTTGAATATCCGCACAGATGTCTACAATCAATAAACACTCTGGATAGATTGCTTGGATGACCTTCCAACTGAAATCTGATGCGTTCTGTTCTGATTTTGCTCTCTCTCTCTCTCTCTCTCACACACACACACACACACACACACTCTCTCTCTCTCTCTGTGCTATGTCCCTCTCTCTCTCTCTCACAGACAGACAGAGACAGATACAGAGACAGAAAGACAGAAAACTAAAGTTATATCTTTTATGTGTAGAGGGCAATGTTTGGGTGAGGGTGGGACTAAAAATATAGTCTGATTATTCTGTTACCTTTAGTACATCGACTTCACATGGAATGCCTTACTCTTTTCTTGTCCAATACGTCTATACTACTGATATTTTAAAATTGCATTATTTTGATGATTTCATTCGATTCATGTTTCACTTATGTCAGGGTAGACATTCCGTGGACGAGAACTTCACCAAAAGAAGAAAAAATGAATTCATTTTGTTTCAAGAAAAACTCGTACATTACAGTGCGCTCTCATTCTTCTTTAGCAGCATATCAAACTGAGCGATGTGAAAATGTCCATTCATACTGAGAGATGTCCAGACTTTCTCTACCCCTCCCTACTCTCCTCCACATCATCACCAATCTCTCTCTCTCTCTCTCTCTCTCCACACACACACACACACACACACACATGTGCGCGCGCTCAACATACACACACACAGATA
>CM060308.1:42186856-42201856 GCA_030674185.1 Monoplex corrugatus
ATAGGGAAAGAGAAGGAGAGGAGGGGTAAAGAGGAAGAGATGAAAATCAAAATGCCGGGCAGGCAGCACAGAATGACCTGTTAATATTTTCCGGACTATTTCCATCGCCGAGGTGGCCATTTTAAGTGCTGGGCTCGCCACAAGACATCACTTTCACTCGTGATTAAAGAGAAAAAACAAAAACAAAAAGTAGAACAGAAGGATGGGAAATTTTTTTAAAAAAATGGTCCCACTATTCTAACAATCTCCCTTTTCCACACAAATGAAGTTTATCCTCAGAATAGAATAAATGCACTGAGAATTCGAGGAAGAGTTTTTGTTTGTTCATTATACAGACGTAAGAACAAAAAGTTGTTTGAGGCAGTATTTTTCTCTCTCTCTCTCTCTCTCTCTCTCTCTCTCTCTCTCTCTCTCTCTCTCTCTCTCTCTCTCCCCCCCCCCCCCTCAATGTACGTCTATTCACGTGTAAAAAGTTCAGCTTCTGTAGGAACTGGAAGACGTCCATTTTTTCCCTTATACGTTAGTGATATTTGGACTGACCACTGAGACCAAATCATCGGACATAAGTACATATTGAAGACGAAAACTAGGTGTAATTATTTTCACCAACTCTTTTTAACATAAGGACAAAATACGGTCAAGTTATACCAATATTGTTCCTTTATGTACATGATACACAAAATAAGATGAACTTGAAAAGAACCCGTCAATCAAATTTTAACATCTTCTAAAAAGTTATCATTCAACTGCACATCTTAAAGATGGTTACATTCGGCTATTAAGTTCCGGAGATCATCATCATCATGCACCCTGCCACATGGCGTTGGCGATCATGGCCCTCTACACGCATCTATCCTTTGTCACCGCAAGCACACCTTCCACCCTCTCTGTCCTCAGCCACCCTGCAAGTCCGTCCAATATTTTCTCCCTGGGTCTACCTGGTGCTCTCTTTCCCTCCTGCTTTCCTGTTGTGTCCAGGTGCTATAATTCCCCTTTCCTCATAAAATGGCCTACAAATGTTGCTTGTCTTTTCCTAATCTTCCTGATCAATGACCTTATTGTGTCTGCCTCCATCAAGACTGTCTCGTTTGTTTTCTTTGCCGTCCATGGAACTCTCAACATTTTTCTTAGAAACCACATTTCGAATGCCTCAATCTTGTTCTGGCTTTGTTTGTTGACTGTCTATATAACATTCAAGAATCCTCTTCCTGATGTTAATTGATAGGCATTTGATGATAAAACGCTTTTCATCTTCTTGAATGCAGTTTTGGCGAGGCCGGTTCTGCTGGCTATTTCTGATGTGCATCTGCCGTCTGGTGAGATGACCGTTCCCAGATATTTAAACTTATCAACCTATCTCAAAGTTGTGCCATTTGCTGTTATTTTGCATGAGGGGGTTTCATGTTTTTTACTGATTATCATGACTTCAGTCTTCTTGCTATTCAGCTCCAACCCTTTATTTTTGCTTTCTATTTCTATTATATTCACAAGTTTATGTAGGTCCCTTTCATTTTCTGCAATTAGTACGGTCTCATCTGCGTAACGAATGTCGTTTATCATTTTTCCTCCAATCTTTAATCCAGGGCATTCTCCTTTGTTTCTTATGATGGTTTCGCTGTAAAGTGAAAACAAATCTGGTGGCAGAGCACAGCCTTGCCTGACTCCTCTTTTGATATTTTGGAAAGAGTTTATATCGTTTTCTATTCTTATTGCTGCTGTATGTTCCCAATACATATTGCTGTTTATTCTTAGATCTGTTCCATCAATGTTGAGCCTTTCTAGATAGTTGATCAATTCTTCGTGTCTTACCCAATTGAAAGCCTTGGTATAATCAACAAAGCATAAATATAAATCCTTATTCAACTCGACTGACCTCTCTAAGATAGTTCTCAGGATGTCCATGGCATCAACAGTTCTTATGATGTATATGGCATTAATAGATCCTTTCCCTTCCACAAATCCACACTATTCTTCTCCTACTTCTCTTTTGATTCTGTTCCTTGTCCTCATCACGTTTATTCTTAATATAATTTTTGTTACACTACTCATTAAGCCGATTGTATGACGAAGTTCTCATTCTATAGCCCCTGCTTTCTTTGGAAGTGCAACGAAAATTGATTTTGACATATATCGGAAAAATCCCCAGAGATCTGTACACACACACACACACACACACACACACACACACACACACACACACACACACACACAACACACACACACACACACACACAACACACAAGTAGTTGGTTGTAGTTTTATTACGGAAACGTAATCCTGATATTTTTTGTACTTTTCTGTTGATTCCAGAAACAAATATATTTGTATTCCAGTTGCTTTTCATTGTATGTTTCAATCATGTTTATTCAAGGTTAACTGTTTGTTTTGTACATGATTCATTTCAATATCGTGGAACATTTTTAATACGTAATACATAAAATCCAGAGAGGACTTTTCATGTTTGTCATTTCATTGTATTTTCTGTTTGACACAAGATTATTCTCTGATTCTAATACGTCTAACCAGTCAGTATGAGTATGTGTGGTGTGGTGTGGTGTGGTGTGGTGTGGTGTGGTGTGGTGTGGTGTGGTGAAGTGTGGTGTAGTGTGGTGTGGTGTGGTGTGTGTGGTGTGGTGTGGTGTGTGTGTTGTGAGCGCGCGTGCGCGTGCGTGTATGATGAAAGACAGGCGGACAGAGAGGCAGACACACAAACAAAACAAGAGAAAGGAAAACAACAATTAAAGTGTGCGCTGTGTATTTATATCATGTGTCTGACTGTCAATCAGAGGGAAAGAAAGGCAAGGAAACAGACAGATTTATACAACTGGCAAGAGAGAAAGAGAGAGACAGAAACAGAAAAGAGACAATTAGAGAGAGCAACAAAGAAAGTGGAAATTAATGAATTACACAGAATGATGAGAAAAAAATCAGAGAGAGAGAGAGAGAAGGGAAGGGGGAGACAGACAGACAGAGAGAGAGACAGAAAGAAAGACAGACAGAAAGACAGAGACATAGAGAGAGAGAACACAATAACTTTTTTATTGATCGCCGAAGTAACCCATTATCACTTCACCTGCACTCGTACTCGCTCCATCTTTCCGACATGTATGGGCAATTCCCAACCACTCCCATCATCGACTCCCCATTTCATTGATTAAAATTCACCTTTTCTCTGCCTCACCCTATCCACAAGCTTCAGATTAACCCTTTAACGTCTTCACCTTCTCACCCAGCTTCAACCAAGGTCGACTGTTTCTTTCTAATAGAGCCATGGACTCACGGCCTGATCCCTTAAACATTACACACTGGCCTCTTTGCTGCCCACCTTAATGTTTCCATCATTCTGATGGTGTCAGCTCCTTGTTTCAAAGGTCTTCCCGCTTCTCCAAGTTTCCGCTTCTCAGTTCCACAGACCTTGCCAGCGCGTAGGGTTTTGTGTATTGTCAGAAAGCCTGCAAGATAATTGCTGACACATTTGGGTGGAGCACGTATGGAATTGTCCGAGTGCGATGAATCCCCCTTGAACAAATTTCAAATTCTCTACTGCTTATTTCCTAGCCCTATCCATCAACTTCCCATTGACCCTTTCACTTCCCAACCCTTTCCACCAGTTTTTAATTGACACTTCCAATCCACCGGCTTTCTGATTCACTCATTTTCTCATCCCATCCACCAGCTTTCCATTAACCCTCTAACACCCTTACTCTATAAACCAGTTTCCCAATAATCCTTTCACACCCTCACTCTATCCACCAGCTTCCCATTAACCCCCTAACACCCTTACTCTATAAACCAGTTCCCCAATAATCCTTTCACACCCTCACTCTATCCACCAGCTTCCCATTAACCCCTAACACCCTTACTCTATAAACCAGTTTCCCAATAATCCTTTCACACCCTCACTCTATCCACCAGCTTCCCATTAACCCCTAACACCCTTACTCTATAAACCAGTTCCCCAATAATCCTTTCACACCCTCACTCTATCCACCAGCTTCCCATTAACCCCCTAACACCCTTACTCTATAAACCAGTTTCCCAATAATCCTTTCACACCCTCACTCTATCCACCAGTTTCCCATTAATCGTTTCACGTCCTAACCTCATCAACCAGCTTCTATTAACACTTTCAATCCCTCGCCCAATCCAGTCTGCGGTCATTCATTCCATCACTCCACCACCCACCAGCTTCCGATTAATCCTTTCTCTCAAGTCTCCCTATCCACCACCTTTCCGTTAACCTTTTCACTAATTTATCCTAGCATCATCCACCGGCATCCACCAGCTTCCTAACCCTTTCACTTCCTCAACCTACCCACATAGGAAGCTGGAGGATAGGTAGGTAAGCTGGAAGCCGGTAGAAACAGAATAAAGCGAGGGAATGAAAGGGTTAACAACTCATCTCGCACAAACGATTGCCCTGACCTCATCATAACAAGCCCACCTTCACTGATTAATCCCTTCATTCTCTCACCCAATCAATCAACTTCCTGCAGTTGATGCATAAAGCGAGGCAGTAACAAGAATGCAAAAAGCTGGTGGGCAGGGTGGGTGAAAAGGTTGAAAGTAGTAGGGAACATGAAGGAGTAAAAAGAGGTTGCAAGAAGATGGTAGACAGGGCGAGAGAGTGAAAAGGTTGCAAGAAGTCGGTGAATAGGGTAGTAGGTATCATGAGGGAGTAAAAAGGTTGCAAGAAGATGGAGGATAGGGTGAGGGAGTGAAAAGGATGCAAGAAGTCTGTGAATATGGTGAAAGAATGAAAAGCTCGCAAGAGGCATGTGGATAGAGTGAGGGAGTGAAAGGGATGCAAGAATTAGGTGGAGTGGGGGTGAGGGAGTGAAAAGGATGCAACAAAGGGGTGGAAGCCGGTGAAAGGGTTAAAAACTGCTCTCAACAGAATGACCGCCCTGACCTCTCACCATGGCTCGCCGTTAACAACAAACCCCACCCTCAAGGCCAATGGTGTGTGCTATTACCAGAATCTGTTTTCACATGCGTAACCATCCGTCAATGGGAAGTGAGCTGCACCCAGCCGCAGCCCCTTATCGAGTTAGCTCGCTCTCTCTCTCTCTCTCTCTCTCTCTCTCTCTCTCGCTCTCTCTCTCTTCTCTCTCTCTCTCTCTCTCTCTCTCTCTCTCTCTCTCTCTCTCTCTCTCTCTCTCTGGTGGCTGACTTATAGAAACATGAAAACACCCAACATGCGAGAAATGCAAGTTTAACGAAAAATGCTTTTAGCTAATAACTTCTACCATTGGATCATATATTTTATAATTCTCTCTCTCTCTCTCTCTCTCTCTCTCTCTCTCTCTCTCTCTCTCTCTCTCTCTGCGCTCAACAAACCATTCTGTGTTTGTATTCGTCCGATTCACACGTGACAGTAAAACTTGGGAGACGCCTAGTGTTTTTGTTTTTTTTCCCATTCCGTTAAAAAGTGGCCGCCATTCAAGCAACTGATGATTTAGATTTTGCCATGCAAGGGGTGTGCTTCACCGTGATCGAGCTGTAATCCAGTAAGCGAAATAAAAACATGGAAAGTCTGTCCTGATCCTACAATCAAAAAAACAAAAGAAAAAAAAAGCATCATACAGGTTTAACCCAGACGTGGCACGTATCAACTGCAGGAAGCTGGTTGAATGGGTGAGGGAATGAAAAGATGATTTAATCAATGTATACATGATGAGAGTGTCCACTCACCGAGTTTTATAACTCAGAGGTGTCCATCCCAGCCAACCGTTACAGAGAAAAAGGCCAGACACATTCAAACGGTCGTCTTTGGGCAGCCAGGATTAAAAATCAAATAAAACTGAAAAGTAGAAAAGAAGGTTAATTAACATGTAAGTAATCTCTTCTGGGAGCGGAAGCGAAACACACGAGACACCCATAGGGTTAGCAAAACTTTCGCTATGGAATCCTAATTTGCACTGCCTATCGTATGATCTTAAAAGGATCGATCGGTGTATTATCCCTACTGTTTACACAAAACACACACTGTCTTCCATAACTGGAATCCAGATCGGTATATTTTCCCGACTGTTTATACAAAATACACACTGTCTTTCATAACTGGAAATCCGAACTTTATCTCCTGTCAAAAAAACAAACAAACAAACCAACCAACCAACAAACAAAAATGTACAATACTCCAGTGGTTTTAAACGTGTCTTCCAACTGGGAGGCGTGGGTTCGAGCCTGGACGGGCGTGACCTAGTGGATAAAGGTTGGGCATTTGTCCTGTCTTCCAGGTCAACACAAGTGCAGATCTGCTAGTGCCTAAACCCCCTTTCATGTATATGTCCGCAAGCAGAACGTCAATTACGACCCTTACAGATCCTGTGCGCGAGTTCAGTGGCTTCTGGAAACACGAATACATCCAGCTTGCACACCTCTGAAAAAAAGTTGTATGACTGCCTTAATGGGAGGTAGGTGTGTGTGGTGTGTGTGTGTGTGTGTGTGTGTGTGTGTGTGTGTGTGTGTGTGTGTGTGTCTGTGTGTGTGTGTGTGTGTGTGTGTGTGTGTGTGTGTGTGTGTGTGTGTGTTGTGAGAGAGAGAGAGAGAGAGAGAGAGAGAGAGAGAGGTGGGTGGGGTGGGGATTGGGGCATACATGTAAAACCCCACTCGCATATTCAACTGCACGTGGAAACTGCAGTCCACGAACGTAAACAAACAAACAAACAAACAACTTTCAAAGACTTTATAACGCTCTGGTAATCGCAAATTTGTCTTCTGATTTCTGACGAGATTAGACAACAAACAGCAGCAGCAAGCACAACAACAACAACAGCAAACTGTCATTCATTGATCAGATATAATGATTTCGAAAAATAAATTTGTGTATGTATAGATACTGCAGAGTGACATGGACATATTTTCGATGCGCAAGTTTGGCTTATTCTCTTTACAAAAAAAGTCGTCTCTCATAGGCCTACTTAAGATTTCTTTTTGACACAGTCTCAGAAAACTCTGAAGTTTGCACAGTTACACGCGACCTTAAACTGCAGTTCCACTGCATGACATAGTTCTCAAAAGTCGAATTCGCGTAGTTATCTGCGATTTATCAAGACAGCCTTCTGGCAAAAGTGGGTCAGAAACGAGATACAAGGGGAGGAGAGAGGAATAAGAGAGATAATTAGAAAAGAGAGAGAGAGAGAATGTGGGAGGGGGGAGCGAGAGAGATTGTGTGTGCGTATGTGTGTGTGTGTGTGTGTGTGTGTGTGTGTGTCTGTGCGTACGCACGTGTGAGTTTGCACGCGCGCATGTATGTGTTCGAGCGCACGTGTCAGCGCACGTGTCAGTGTTTGTATGTATTCGCCTGTACACAGGTCCGTTCAAGACACCTCAACCCTTTGACTCCCGCACCCTGTCCATCAGCATCTTGCATTGTCAACCATGCTAGCAAAGCAAAAGCTTAATCCTCTGACTCCCTCACCCTATCCACCAGCTTTCTACAGGGTCAGAGGGTTAGGTTTTTGCAGTTGGTTAGATAGGGTGCGGGAGTCAAAGGGTTAAGAGTATGGAGTTTGTTCAAAAGAGACTCATCACACCAAGACAATTCCATATGCGCTCCACTCAAACTCTGACAGCATGCAGCTATCCGGCAAACTCCTGGATCCTGAGTAAAATGTCTATGTGCTGGCAAGGTCTTCTTGAAATGGGTAAGGAGAACACAAGGCCTATGAAACACTGACACCACCAGAAAGGTTGAAGTATTCACACAGAGGTGGACAGCGAACACGCCATCGTTAAAATTATGCTGTGCGCTGGGATTGAACTCGAGATATGAGATTATGAGTCCATGGCTCTATCAAAAGGGGCTGGCCAGAAGACTGCATGTCTGCAGTTCACTACCATACCGTATATGACACGAAAGCAAGCAAACAAACAAAAAGTATCTGGCAGATTATATAAACCTGAGCATAAATCGTCCGAGGTCTTGACATTCTATCAATGGTAAGGGTTTACAGATTATATTGAATAAAACTGACCATTCCAAGTTTCCATCTAAGTTTGTCAAAACTGAGTCTCCGAGCTCAGAACAGAGATTCCATATGCACTGATGTTATAGATGTCATGTGATGAAGAAGATCCAAAACGAACATGGAATAAGCTGTAAGCCTGCGCATAAGCCATACGCCTGCGCATAAGCCGTAAGCCTGCACATGAGCCCTATGCACTTGCAAGGTCTTGATGCCACCTAGTGTATGAGCTCTATATCTTTACATATCAACTTGTCATCGAAACAACTTTGATTACATTGTAATGAAATGTTTATCTCCATAACTCAATCATACTGTTTCATTCCTATAGGTACCTATTTGTCAGTGAAGTCATCCGTGCATCCCTCTATATTCTGCACTCCTTCGTCTCCTCATCAGCAGTATGTCACTGTCACAAGTCTCACTCAATACAAGCTCCCAGTCATTCCTTACCCTCAAGAAATCAACAACACCAACCACACATACACACCACACAACCACACAACACACACACACACACACACACACACCCCAACACACACACACACACCACACACACACTAGTTTCGCCACCATAATAAGCCATTCACAACAGACTGCAAACTTTACTGTATCTATTTACTCGTTTATTTATTTTTACCCGTCAGAATTGGTGGCATGTGAAAAACTAACAGAGACAAAGCCATCTGACAAGGAAGTAAACAGCAGCCATATCAATTTCAAACGTCATGTTACAGTCAGCATAATAATAAACAATAGCGTCCACGTATCGTTTTACTGATAGCATTTAGCATGCACCTGTTATCATATTAAGAGGCACGTAGTCGTGTGGGTTATTTTGTTGTTGTTGTTGTTGTTGTTGTTGTTGTTGTTGTTGTTTAAAGCACAGCCGACTGCCTAGAGCCATATCTGGGCCATAACCGTTTCAAAACATACAAAACTTCAACTGGAAAAAAATAGCAAAGAAAATACACATATCAATGCGTTCGCGTACATAATCTAAGGACATGCCCCTGGCGCTGACCACTCCGTCCAATTTATCGCACAGGGGATTTAAAAAACACACTTGAATACAAATTTAAGCATACCTAAGGACACCAAAACATACACAAAACAGACCTAAATTACCTAAAATTGCTTCCGCATATCTCACCTCCCTAGAGCCAAAATGCATTTAATACATATACCCAATTATCAATCCCAAGAAAAAGTACATAAGACTTTATCGAACACATACAGGTGAATGGACCAGAAAGGGAGAAAATGATAGGAAAAAATGACATAAAGCAAAGGAACAAGTCAGAAACAAAGACAGTGACAGAAAAGAGGAAATTTCTAGCACGGAATTTCCAGAAGGTGGGAATACTATTTATACTGAAAGAGCCCCGCCGAAATTTCTAGCACAGAATTTCCAGAAGGTGGGAATACTATTTATACTGAAAGAGCCCCCGCCGAAATTTCTAGCACAGAATTTCCAGAAGGTGGGAATACTATTTATACTGAAAGAGACCCCGGCATCCCCACGAAGGAAGCGTCCATGCCTACCGTCGACGAAGTAGACAGATACGACTGTGAAACAACACAGTGGAATGTGGTCAACTCGTCTAACAGAGTTTTTCAAGCAGTGACAGAGTTAGAAGAATAACATGCTATATGAGAACGATTTATGACAATACGATATTGTGTTTGTGTATCATTTAATTCACCTGCCCACCTGTACACACATATACACGCACGCGGGCGCTTGCGCACAAAACACACACTAGCAAGCACGCACTATCTGTCGCACCACTATAATAATAATAATTACAATATTTATATAGCGCAAAATCTTGATAAAATCAAATCTAAGCGCTGAAGCAGACACACACGCAAGCACGCATGCACGCACGCACGCACACACACGCACGCACACACACACACACACATACACACACACACACACGCATGGCTATAAATGGGGAGAAAGAATAAAAGCAATAAAAGCAAGAATAAAACCAATGGAAAATTATAGAGAGCATAGCATATACAATCATATATTATAACCATGTGATTCCCTCCGAGCGGAGACAGGCTGCAGAGGGGGGTTAGGATTTTATGCGGAGGAGAAAAGGTGAGTTTTGAGAGCGGACATGAAGGAGACAAAAGTAGGTTGCTGACGGACTGAGAGAGGAAGTTTGTTCCAGGAGAGTGGACCAGAAACAGAGAAGGCTCGTGGACCATAGGTATTGAGCTTAGTGCGTGGAAAGCGAAAAGTCAGAGGATCGGAGGCAGAGCGGAGGGTACGTGAGGGAAGATAGATCTCAAGTAGGCTTGACAGGTAATCGGGGGCTGCGTTATTGAGGCTTTTGTAGCACATGGTGTCTAGTTTGTACTGTATGCGCTTTGATACAGGGAGCCAGTGAAGTTGTGCCAGGAGAGGAGATATGTGGTCAGCTTTTTTCTTTTTCAGTACAAGGCGTACAGCATTGTTTTGAATGCGCTGTAGGATGTGAATGGTGGAGGCAGGAAGACCAGACAGGAGTGAATTGCAATAGTCAATGCGAGACATTATGAAGGAGAGAACGAGTTTTGCAGTTGTTTCGACAGAGAGATACTTCCTGATCAGCCTTATACGATGGAGATGATAGTAGCAGGATCTGGCAGTTTGAGAAACAAAGTTGTTCATGGAGAGGGTAGAGTCAATGCAGACACCAAGGTTTTTAGCTGAATCAGAAATTGGGACTGATGTGTTACATAATGGGAGAGAAAGAGGAGGCAGCTGAGAAAGTTTCTGACGGGTGCCAATGAGGATAGCTTCTGTTTTGTCGTCATTAAGCTGAAGTCTATTGTGTGTCATCCAGTGTCATCCACTGAAACACACTCACAACCAACTGCAAGCTGTACTTGTTTTTCGTTTTGTTTTTATTATGTTTTTTGTTGTTTTTGTTTGTTTGCTTGTTTGTTTGTTTCAATCTCCCTTTATAATAAAAAAAAAAAAAGGGGGGGGGGTGAAAAAGTTGGGTAGCGAGATCATTTCGTATTACCCAGGAGGTGTGTGTGTGTGTGTGTGTGTGTGTGTGTGTGTGTGTGTGTGTGTGTGTGTGTGTGGTATGTGTGTGTGTGTGTGTGTGTGTGCGTGTGTGTGTGTGTGTGTGCGTGCGTGTGTGTGTGTGCGTGCGTGTGTATGTGTGTGTGTGTGTGTGTGTGTGTGTGTGTGTGTGTGTATGTGTTACCAAAATAACTTAGCACGATTTTCTCAATTATTTCTACATGAACAGTTACCAAATCTAGGTTAAAATATGGGTTAAAATCTGTTTTCACTGTCATGACTGTCTACCATTACCCTTGATGTAAGTAAAGCTGTATTTCAACTGACGGTCCTTTTCATTGAGTCGCAATGGCTTTAAAAAGTAAATCAGGATTTTTTTCTTCAGAAATCTGTGTATCTTTTTTTTTTGTCCAGCGCATCTGTACAAGTGCGAAATGGATCAACAGATGTAATAAAGGTCACGCGATCTCTTGGACTTTGTGAGCGAGAACAAGGAAGTCAGAGATGATTCCGTGCGAGTAACTCTAATGGGGCGTGTGTGTGTGAGTGTATGTGTGTGTTTGTGTGTGTGTGTGTGTGTATGTGTGTGTGTGTGTGTGTGTGTGTGTGAGAAAGAGAGAGCGACAGAGACTCTGTGTGTGTGTGTGTGTGTGTGTGTGTGTGTGTGTGTGTGTGTGTGTGTGTGTGTGTGTGTGTGTGTGTGTGTGTGTGTGTGTGTGTGAGAAAGAGAGAGCGACAGAGACTCTGTGTGTGTGTGTGTGCGTGTGTGTGTGTGTGTGTGTGTGCGCGCGCGCGCGCGCGTCTGGACGGATACGACACATATATGATTATAATATTCAACAGGAATACCCAATCTAGGCGAAAAACTAATAAGCCTACTCATCTGTCGGACCGATGGGAGATTCCTCCATTTATCATGTACAGTTTACGTATGTATTTTCGTCATTTATATATTGAAAAGTGTGTCAAGACAACCATTTCAGACTTGTTTTTCGACATATGTCACCCTTATTCTTCTGTTTTCCTAATTTAGGTTATTATGTCGCGTGAAAAGAATCTGTTACTTGTTTTCTGTTATGAGAGAGAGAGAGAGAGAGAGAGAGAGTGTGTGTGTGTGTGTGTGTGTGTGTGTGTGTGTGTGTGTGTGTGTGTGTGTGTGTGTGTGTGTGTGTGTGTGTGTGTGTGTGTGTGTGTGGTTTGTGTATGTGTGTGTGTGCAAGTTTTCGCGCGTGTGTGCGTAAATGTTCGCACGTGCGCATAAACATGCGTGTGTTTCTGCACACGCGCGCGCGTGTGTGTGTAAGTGTGGGCATATGAGTGCGTGTGTTTGTGTGTGTATATATGTGCGTGTGTCTGTATGCGTGTGTGCGTACGTGACAGACAGACAGACAGAGAATCCGATTCAGAAGTTTTACGAGTATTTACTTCAGGTCTTAGCCCCTTGAAGGACGTCACACAATATATATTGAACGCTTCTTGAAACACTTGGACATCTCCTACAACAAAACAGAACTTATACTTTGATAGTGTCACAAAGTTGCTTTATTTTAGTACCTTATACAAACACAAAGTTAAACATCCTAAAACATCAACGAAAGTTTGATATCATCATCATCATCATCAGGTGCCCTGCGGCATGGCGTTGGCGATCATGGACTTCCATCTGTCTCTATCTCTTGTTGCCACAAGCATCTCCTCCACCCTCCTCGTCTTCAGCCACTCCGCAAGTCCGTCTAGCATTTTCTCCCTGGGTCTACCTGGTGCTCTCTTTCCCTCCTGCTTTCCCGTTGTGACCAGGTGCTCCAAATCCCCCTTCCTCATAAAATGACCTATAAATGTTGCTTGTCTTTTCCTAATCTTTCTTATGAATGATCTTGTGTCTGCCTCCATCAAGACTGTCTCGTTTGTTTTCTTTGCTATCCATGGAACTCTCAACATTCTTCTTAGGAAACCACATCTCGGCTGCCTCAATCTTGTTCTGGCTTTGCTTGTTGACTGTCCACGCCTCACATCCGTACAACAGTATTGGTTCTATATAGCATTCAAGAAGATCAGCAAAATTAATTTAAATATGGAGGGTTCCTGTAATATTTTGATATAACAAATTTCACTCTAATACCATGGAGCGTTGAACGAAATGCATATTTCGTCTTCTTTTGAGACTTTGCAGATTTATAAAGAAAGAAAAAAAAAGAAATATATGGGAATAATGAGATTGCGGTCCCGTTTGCTATGATACAGCTTACGTTGTTTTAATAATAGCTTGATACAAAGATAGACAGAGAATGATACAGCTTACGTTGTTTTAATAATAGCTTGATACAAACATAAGACAGAGAATGATACAGCTTACGTTGTTTTAATAATAACTTGATACAAAGATAGACAGAGAATGATACAGCTTACGTTGTTTGTTTTAATAATAGCTTGAGACAAACATAGACAGAAAATGATACAGCTTACGTTGTTTTAATAATAGCTTGATACAAACATAGACAGAGAATGATACAGCTTACGTTGTTTTAATAATAACTTGATACAAAGATAGACAGAGAATGATACAGCTTACGTTGTTTTAATAATAGCTTGATACAAAGATAGACAGAGAATGATACAGCTTACGTTGTTTTAATAATAGCTTGAGACAAAGATAGACAGAGAATGATACAGCTTACGTTGTTTTAATAATAGCTTGATACAAAGATAGACAGAGAATGATACAGCTTACGTTGTTTTAATAATAACTTGATACAAAGATAGACAGAGAATGATACAGCTTACGTTGTTTTAATAATAGCTTGATACAAACATAGACAGAGAATGATACAGCTTACGTTGTTTTAATAATAGTTTGAGACAAAGATAGACAGAATGATACAGCTTACGTTGTTTTAATAATAGCTTGATACAAAGATAGACAGAAAATGATACAGCTTACGTTGTTTTAATAATAGCTTGATACAAACACAGACAGAGAACCCATACACCAGGTGGGATCTCAAGATATTGCCAGCGCATAGAATATATGCGCAGTATTAAGGCTTATGCCACAATGGTATATGTGGCCTCATTGCATACGGAATTTACTCCTTGCGGGGAGACTCTAACTTGAGTTTGTGGTTTGTTTCAGAGAGACTCCTCGCACTCGGACAATTTCATATGCGCTCCACCCAAATCTGCCATCAAGTGATCATCGGGCAGACTCCCTGAAGCTATGCAAAACTCCATGCGCCGGCAAGATCTTGATAGGGGGGGGGGGGACCTAGCTGACACTACCAGAATGACGGCAACATTAAGATGGGCTGCGAACAGGCCAGTTTTTAATGTCACAGGCCAGGATTATCTCGAGATATCAGATGTTGAGTCCACTACTCTATCAAAAGAACCAACTAGCCCGTGTTAAACATATTGAGAAACTGAAACTGTCCCAATTCTGAAACAGTAAACAATGAGACTCAAATATCAAATCTAAATCACGCTGTCATAATATACGTAAAATGTCTGCTTACATCCAATTTTTATAGATGTGAAACGTTCCAAATCATGCACGTTACAAAATGGTCTACACATGATTAATCTTTCATCGCGATGGTTCAATTTTTCTCATGTACACACAATCATTTAAACGTTAACGAAAACCACAAACGGATTTGTTTCAATTTGTGGACACCTTGATTTTGCCATCATTTTCATCAACATGGCGTTGGCAATCGTGGAACCACATTTAACACACACACACACTCTCTCTCTCTCTCGCTCTCCCCTCTGTCTTTCTCTGTCTCTCGCTGTCTTCTGTCTGTCTGTCTGTCTCTCTTTCTGTCTCTCTGTCTGTTTGATACGATTCAATAAAACTGACCGTATAAAAGATGACAGAGAAAGTCTCAGCCCGTCCTCCTCTCCTTACCAATCTCAACAACAACAACAAATATATATATCTTCCCCCTGTATTCTATCTCCATTTCAAGTCCTTGCCGCCGCAAGGTTTTGCGTACGATC
>CM060308.1:42206856-42224356 GCA_030674185.1 Monoplex corrugatus
AATACATTATAGGCCTACCCCTCGCACATCAACAGAGGGGAAGGGGGGCTGCAGGTGGAGGGCCATGGGGCGTCTCACGATACTGTAGCTGTGAGTGTTGATACCTATGCATACTGACAATCAAAATCAATAGTATTATAGATAAAATCAGTAGTATCACAGATAAGACAAAACCACAGACACACAGCTGCTGACAGTGTGTTGTATGAAGCAGCACAGTGTTTCTTCTCAAGAGGTCATAAATGAGGCTGGCTGCTACAAGGTCACTGTTGTCGTTCTATTTCTCAATCTCAGTGCGTTGTGTTTGTCGTCTGGTCGATCTGTGACGCTGATTTCGATAGACGGTTTAATGCCCTCCCCCCCCCCTTCCCTGTGTGTGTGTGTGGGGGGGGGGAGTGCGTGCGTGCGTGCGTGCGTGCGTGCGTGCGTGGTGTGTGTGGTGTGTGTGTGTGTGTGTTGTGTGTGTGTGTGTGTGTGTGTGTGTGTGTGTGTGTGTGTGTGTGCAGGTTCATCGAGCCAGTCAAGATAACCATTTCAAACCACACTTGACTGTCTTAAGTTTCAATCGTTGAATTGGCGGCTGTGATGTTATATGCAGCATTCCCTTCATGTATGGCGCTTCCAGTTCTATTTGGCGGTGAATCACCTTACAGTTTTGTCCTTGGTCACTGAGCCAGCAGTGTATCTTGACAGTATCTTTGGGGTTGTAGTTTATTTGCTGGACGAGTAGTTTGATTTCTTTCATCAGCCTCGAGTCCATGGCTTTAAAAAAGGCTGAAAACACCTGACTCACATACGAATCGAACCCAACATCACAGCATTATCAGCACACTGCTCAAAACTATGGGTCGGCTTGAGAGTCCAACCACTGGCCCCCAGAATGAATGAGAAATGGCCACCTGACTGAAGAGTGAATTCATAAAATGCCTGTCTGGAAATTGTCAGCTTGTTTCCATGTCTGGAAACTGTCAGCTTGTTTTCTGTCTGGAAATTGTCAGGTTGTTTCCTGTCTGGAAATTGTCAGGTTGTTTCCTGTCTGAAAATTGTCAGGTTGTTTCTTGTCTGGAAATTGTCAGCTTGTTTTCTGTCTGGAAATTTCTGGAAATTGTCAGCTTGTTTTCTGTCTGGAAATTGTCAGGTTGTTTCCTGTCTGGAAATTGTCAGGTTGTTTCTTGTCTGGAAATTGTCAGCTTGTTTCCTGTCTGGAAATTGTCAGGATGTCTCCTGTCTGGAAATTGTCAGCTTGTTTCCATGTGTGGACATTGTCAGCTTGTTTCCTGTCTGGACATTGTCAGCTTGTTTTCATGTCTGGGAATTGTCGGCTTGTTTCCATGTCTGGAATTGTTGGTTTGTTTCCATGTCTGGAAACTGTCAGCTTGTTTCTTGTCTGGAAATTGTCGGTTTGTTTCCATGTCTGGAAATCGTCGTGGAAATTGTCGGTTTGTTTCCATGTCTGGAAATTGTCAGCTTGTTTCCATGTCTGGAAATTGTCAGCTTGTTTCCATGTCTGGAAATTGTCAGCTTGTTTCCATGTCTGGAAATTGTCAGCTTGTTTCCTGTCTGGAAATTGTCAGTTGTTTCCTGTCTGGAAATTGTCGGTTTGTTTCCATGTCTGGAAATTGTCAGCTTGTTTCTTGTCTGGAAATTGCCAAGATGTTTCCTGTATGAAAATTGTCAGCTTGTTTCCATGTCTGGAAATTGCCCAGATGTTTCCTGTCTGGAAATTGTCAGCTTGTTTCCATGTCTGGAAATTGTCAGCTTGTTTCCTGTCTGGAAATTGTCGGGTTGTTTTCAGCCTCTCCTTTCTTTGTGTTTCCAGCAAAGGTTTCTCTGAGAGTGTATGTTGTTTGACCCATTGGCCATAGTCAGCAGGCCTTATGTTGCTGCACAGTCTCAGTACTTTGTCTTCGTTAGTAAGTCATATTCAAATGTTTTGGGGGGAGGGTGTGCATGCCAAATTTGAGTTTGTGTGTGTGTGTGTGTGTGTGTGTGTGTGTGTGTGTGTGTGTGTGTGTGTGTGGTGTGAGTGCGTGCGCGTGTATGTGTGCGCGCTCTCTCTCCGTATGTGGTGTGTGTGTGTGTGTGTGTGTGTGTGTGTGTGTGTGTGTGTGTGTGTGTGTGTGTGTATATATACATACATATATATAAAATTATATATGTGTGTGGGTGTGTGTGGGTGTGTGTGTGTGTGTATATATATATATACATACATATATATAAAATTATATATGTGTGTGGGTGTATGTGTGTGTGTGTGACAGATAAAGACAAAACAAAGAGAATGCATGAATTTTTGTGTGTTTGTGTGTGAGAGAGACAGAGAGACAAAGAGACAGACAGATAGACAGACAGAAACAGACAGTGAGTGACACAGAGAGAGAAAGAGAGAGGGAGGGAGAGACAGACAGACAGACAGACAGACAGACAAAGACAGACAGACAGAGAGAGAGAGAGAGAGAGGCTTTAACCACTAGCCAGCACACTTCACTATAAAATGACTGTTTTTCTTGGATCTCAGTCAATTTTCTTTCATCTTCTGAAGCTGCCGACACGCTCCCCTCAATCTGTTCCCTCGCCCAACCCAAACCCAATTCCCAACCCTATCATCCCCATCACCTTTTTGTCTGGGCAATCTATGGCCTGCTTGTCATCTAAGATCAAGCGCGTTAGAAACGCCAATTACTGTTATTATCATCGTCATCACTACATTATCTTTGTTAATACCCGTGTCATCATCATCATTATGTCATTATCATCATTATCAAGTGTTTAAGGACGGAGAAGCACTACTCGCTTTTAACCCTTTGACAAGCTGGTGGATAGGGTGAGGGAGTCAAAGGGTTAAGTTTTTGCTTTGCTGGCACGGTTCGCAATGCAGGGTGCTGATGGACACGGTGTGGGAGTCAAAGAGTTAACCCTTTGACTCCTCACCTATCCACAGCTTTTTTGCGTGGCTACCATTGATGGCAATGCAGGATGCTGGTAGACAGACTGTGCGGAAATCAAACGGTTAATCGCAGACATATTCAGCTGTTATTTTATCTGCGAGAAACTTCCGGTTATGAATATTAAACCTTACATTTATTGTCAAGTGTTCCGATTTTTGTCAGATACGTGTACGCACGTTGTTTTTGCGCAAACTGTGCAGACAATATGTTGCTGTACAGTCTACATACTCCATCTTCAATGGGTGTGCATGCCGAGTGTTTTCAGGCTTCCATAAACCATCAGAAACTGACAGACTTTCAAGATCTTCAAAATGCATACACGATGTTCTGCGTGCGTATACACGCGAAAGGGGTAACTTTAAAAACCAACAGGTCTACATACATGCTGACCTGAGAGACAGGGCAATTCTCCGCCCTTCACCTTGCCACACGGGAGATGTCTGATGAAGACTGATACCCACACATTCCCATTGTATTGTGAAGTCTGAAGCCTTACCCACTTGACTTTATCGCGCCCCGTCGGTCGAGTAAGCGATTTTTGCCCCTGTTTTATACGTCTACGTTGAATTGAACAGTTGCCACCGTAAAGCACTTTAGGCATAGGAAAAAGCTACATCAGCAGCAGCAGCATTACATCACTGACATAAAATTAACGTTTAGCAGTGAGCTACCAGGATCTACTCATAATACCACAGCGTTTACGTATACGCTTGTATAAGGATTTACGACCTGCTGAGCAAAAAGCAAAAACTATCTGCAAACATGTAAATATTATACTCCCCGCCCCACCACATGAGTTATACATGGATAATATCTACTGTAAAGGGTTCGGGGTTTGCTCGGGGTTTGTTCAAAATGGATTTATCACACTCGGACAAGTCTGTATATGCTCCTCTCACATTTGCCAGTAATAATCTGAAAGACTCCTTGAGCCGGCGCAAAATCCTTTTGCGCTGTGAAGGTCTTGAAATGGCGAGGAGGCGAGAGTGTAGAAGGGCGGGTGGGGTGGGGGTGGGGGGTGGGGGGGAACAGGACCTACGACACAAGAAGCTGACACCATCAGAATGATCGGAGCCTTAGAATGGGTAGTCAACAGGCCAGTTTCTATCTTGCAGGCAGGGACTGAACTCGAGACATCAGATCTTGAGTCCATGAATCTATCAACAGAGCCCAGCCAACCTGCTTTAATAAAAAAAAAAAAAAAATAAAAAAAAGGTTAATTAATTCAGCAAGCCAGCAGCATTTGGTAACTGCCTGCCTCGTGTGGGGCTGGGCCAAGGGAACTAGGTCAGTCTGTGGTGCAAATGACCCAGCCGGGCTAGGTCACTGACCAACGCCTGACCGATTTTACAGCGACACAGTTCTCTGGTCTCTCTATCAACGCCTCTACTACTCCCTGTTAAGTTGATGAGTTGGCTGTCTTATCGATCACCACACGTGGAGAGGTCACTCGGTCAGCCAGTCGACCGCTGATGGGAATCAGATATTCAGTCGACTTACGTCTCCTGGTATGGTCATCTTTACTGGTCGCTCTTTATTAAAAAATCTAAAGAACCTTTTTGTTTGTTTGTTTGTTGAAGAAAAAAGCCGCCCCGCCCCGCCTCGCCCCTCCAATAATAATACTACCAATAATAATAAGAAGAAGAAGAACAATAATAATAATAACAATAATAATAATATATAAAAATAATAACAAATATAATAATAATAATAATAATAATAATAATAATAATAATAATAATAATAATAATAAAGGAAAAAGAAAAGGCCAACTTCTGCGACCTATGTACCTATCACTTTTTTCCCCAAATCTCACAAAACCATATACCTATCAATCTGATTCCTTCTACTTTTCAATAATCTATCACCTGAAAACCAGGTGCTTCATTGTTCAAAAGCTTACAACCACAACAATCACAAAACCACCTCTCTATGTGTGTGTGCGCGCGCGCGCGCGCGCACGTGTGTGTGTGTGTGTGTGTGTGTGTGCGCGTGCGCGCGCGCGTGTGCGTGGTGTGCGCACGCGTGCGAGAGAGAGACTTCCAATCCCTCCACACTGTGCTATGTGGAACGAAAGCCAAAAAGCCGTTTAATTAATCGGACTGTGACTTTTACACCTTTCACACCTTTCACACCTTCAAGCTCACTGTCCACAGGCTCACAGCACAGTGATGGGCGTGATGTGATAGTCCATGAGTTAGGACTTCGGCCTTTCGGCTGACTGAGACAAAACGCAGTCGTCGAGTGGGTAAACATCTGATGGCCAGCTGGAAGGTCCTAGGTTCGATCCACCTTGGACACCTCTGCCTGGTGGGTGTGAAGGGTGGAGATTTTTCCGATCTCCCAGGTCAACATGTGTGCAGGCAGACCTGCCAGCGCCTGAACTCCCTTCGTGTGCATACGCATGTACAATACCAAATGTACACGTTAAAGATCCAGTATACGTTATGTCAGTGGCTGGTTAACAAAGCAAGAAAACACAAAACACACACATGCCGATGAAAGACGAGTAAACAGACAGTGCAGGGAAAACAAACTGCCTGCTGAGTGACGGCAAAAACAATGTGCATAAATATACGCATCCGAGAAAAATCTGAACGTGAAAAAGAAAACATACAAACAAACAAAACAAACAAAATCCTGCTTGGTAGTGTGCCTGGTGGGTATAGGGTGCAGATTTCTCTGATGTCCCAGGTCAACACATAATGATGGTGGGCAGACGTGATAGCGCCAGAGTCAACGCACGCGAAACATCAAAGACGTACATTAACGATCCCGTGCAAAGTTACACCGGTCAGTGATCGGTAGCTTACGACAGCGCGCGCACACACACACACACACACACACACACACACACACACACACACACACACACACACACAAACGCGTCCTTGCCCCCCACCCCGCCCCTCCTTATCCAAAAAAGGTGGATGACTGCCTACATGGCGAAAACCCCTAATGAAGACTTAATACGCAACGCCTGCACGGTATAGGCCTTAGAATCAGAACAACGTGCATACACGCGTACTAGAACAAATTGCTCGGAAGATTAGAGGAGGAGAGGGAGGGGGCAGAAAAATAGGTGAAAACACGCTCCTGCACACTATCAACCAGTTTTCTTTGATGGAAGCAATAGATAAGGGAAGAGTGTGAAAAGGTTAAGTTGTACGATAGCCGCCACGCGGAAATAGGTCAGTCAGTCAGTCGGTCAGTGGATCATTACTGCCCGTCCGTTCCGTTCGTTCTGTAAAGTCCTACCACTCTCAAAAGTATGTGAGGACTAGGACTAGCCATAAGAATGTTGTTAAAAGAAGCTTTAAAAACATTGTGGTCCCTAGCCTGACGGGCTGAGCCATTAATTAATCCTTTGATTCCCTTACCCTGTCCGCCAGCATCCTGCATTGTCGACCATGCCATCAAAGCAAAAACTTAACCCTTTGATTCCCTCACCCTGTCCACCAGCTTCCTGTTAAGTTTTTGCAGTTGTGGATAGGGTGCGGGAGTCAAAGGGTTAAAGCGAGCCGGGGAGGAGAGACCACGGATACCTACTTCGAATCTAAGGTCTGCAGGCCTACTAACAAAACTCTTATAGATAGGTATGGGGTAAGATCTACGATCCGATGACATCATCGATTTACAGGTGTTCCGTTTGTGCGTGGGCTCATCTCTTCCCCCTCACTTCACTCCTCCCTCTCCTTCCCCATCTCTCCTCTAAAGGTACATCCCTCTCCCTATCTCTCTCCGCTGAAGGTACGTATTTTATTACCAGCACAGTTGATATATACAGACAGGCGAAAGGAAACGTTGTAAGCGGAACAATGACGCAAGGCCCACTGCACGTGAACACTGACTTGCTTCTTCATATATTTATTCATACATTTTATTTATTCATTTATTTATTTATTTATTTATTCATTTATTTATTTATTTATTCATTTATTTATTTATTTATTTACTTATTTATTTGTTTATCAGTGTATTTACTCATTCATTTAATCAATCATTTATTCATTTCATTTATGTACTATTACTGGTTCTTATTAAGTGTTTTGATTTTTCTCGAATGCGCATATCCACGTTGTTTTGCCCACACTAAACAAGCGGTATGTTTGCTGCAGAGTTTACTACATTCCGTCTTTGGTAGATGTGCACGCTTTGTGTTTTCTTTTTTTTATATTTTTTTTTTTTTATAAACCACCAAACACTGATATGACTTACAGGATCTTTTAACAAGCATATTCGACATTCTGCATGTGTATACACACAAAGGGGTTGTAGGCACTGGCAGATCTAAACACACAGTCGACTGCGTAGAGCCATATCAGGGCTATAACCGTTTCAAAACTCATACAATACTCCAACAGGAAAAAAATGGAAAAGAAAATTTAAGTATACGTATCAATGTATTTGTGCACATAACCGAAGGAAAACCTAAGGAGATGGCCTATGGTGCTAACCACTCCGTCCAATTCATCGCACAGAGGATTAAAAAAAAACTGAATATAAAATTCAAACATAACTAAGGACACTAAAACAAAAAAAATATTATCCACCCTTTACCCAGAAGGCGGAGGTGTCCAGGCCGATCCAATTCAGGATTTTCCGACTGGAAATCCGACAGTTACCCACTTGACTACAGCGCCTGTCGCACTCTCACCCTATCCAACGGCTGAAAAACCTAACCCATTCAATCTCTCACCCTCCCCACCAGCAGCTTCCTGCAGGAAGTTCGTGTATAGGGGAGTGGGGGGTAGGTGGGTAAGGAAGTGCTGGAAGCTGATGAATGATGATGTAAAAAAAAAAAAAAAGAATGAGGGAGTATAGAAAGCTGGAGGATCAGGTAAGTAAGGAAGTGATAGGGTTAATGTCGTGGTTTTACTACCATAACAGATAAAGCAGAAAATTGGTGGATAAGGTGGAGGAGTCAAAGGGTTAAAAAAAAAATCCTTTCCTGATTCAAATCGGCTCTGACGGACGCATGAGATTAAAAAGATCAGCTGAAGGATTTTAACACACACGCGCAGGCACACAAACACCCATATGTAAGCCCTCGTATAAGGACATAATTACAGAGTTATCACTGCATACATCCCCAACATACACGCACACATGCGCGCGCGCACACACAAACACACACATACGCACGCGCGTCGCTGCAAGTTATATAATATTCTCTCGGAAACGTTCAGCATCACACGGTGACAAGAGAGGAAAAACACCACAGCAGTTTGTGGAGACCGTTGCCAAGGTACTTAAGCCCGGCCACGGCCGTGATGGCACAGCAGTCGCATAGATGTTGGTAGAATACAGATTGATATTAGAAACGAGACAGGCCGTGAGTGAAATCGGCTGAAATGTTCAATAGATGCTTTGTGTGTGTGTGTGTGTGTGTGTGTGTGTGTGTGTGTGTGTGTGTGTGTGTGTGTGTGTGTGTGTGTGTGTGTGTGTGTGTGTGTGTGTGTGTGTGTGTGTGTGTGTGTGTGTGTGTGTATGTATGTGTGTGTGTGTGTGTGCGCGCGCGCACGCGCGTGTCTGGGGGTGGGTGGGTGGTGTGGGTGTGCTTTTGACTGTGCGTCTGCGTGCGTGGAAAATGAGCTTCTAGATTTTTAAAGGACATGGATGGTGCCCATCTACTGTTATTCAACGGATGTTCTATTTTTGTGCTTCTAAGTACTAAACTGATCGATGGACTAGATCTCAGTCTCTCTGCCTGTCGTTCGAGAAGGGAAATGGAGAAGGGAGGGGAGGAGAAAGAGACAGAGAATGGAAAATGAGAGAAATACAGTTGATGGTACGGTACACACAGCGCACTCGACAGCGTGCACACACGGGCGCGCACACGCACACACACACGGACATACTGACAGAGTTGTTGTTGCTTGTATTGTGAGAGTTGAAAATGTTCAACATCATAATATATTCGCAGGACAAGCATCAGCATTTTGGACGGACAATAGGTATTTCCGAGCTTCTATAAGCACTGGACACTGACATGACTTACAGGATTTCTAACGTGCATACTTGATATTATACATGCGTAAACACACGAAGGGTTTACAGGCACTAAAAGGTCTGTACAAACACATGTGGATAAGGGAGATCGGAAAAATCTCGACAGTAACATACTCTTTTCTCCCCTGATGCCTAACCTGAAGACACCTTTGTGTCCAGCAGTGATTTTCCCCTTTTACGGCGTCCACCATTTCGGCCTACTCCCCTCTCGTCAGCCCCCTCGCACTATGAATGTACCTTGTGCAATTAATTTTTGTTGTTGTTGTTGTTGTTGTTGTTGTCATTGTGACTGAATGAATTAGTGAAAAATGAGAGCATGTCCTTTGACTGGATTTACACGTCAAGATTAAGCGCCTTTTCAATATCATTATTATCATTACATCATTAAACCCAAGGCAGTTTATTTCAGCTACTAAGCCAGTCACATGGAATCTTACTATTAAAGAGAAAACGGTCAGATGTCGTGGATTCTAGGGAAACGGTCAAATGTCATGGAATCTGTAGAAATACGCAATGCTATGTCACACACACACACACACACACACACACACACACACACACACACACACACACACACACACACACACACACATACACACACACACACACACACGCACGCACGCATGCACGCACACTTGGGTCTAAACCCCTCAAAGGAAGTTAGTCGTATATGAGGACTAATACTAATGTTCACATTAACAATGCTTCCAGGAAACAGAAACAGCTTGTGCATCTGATGTCAATCCTTCTGACTGCTGGCTGAACTACTTGAATATCTTGGCCGATTTATCTAAATGAAGAATATAATGACAAACACCAAGAGCAGCATAAGCCATAGGGTATGTGGAGGGTCAAATCAAAACAGAGAACAAACAAACTGTACGAATTCCTGTTTCACAATCTGTACTTGGTTATATCTGAACTAACTAAAACACAGATCTGTAACAAAATTTGCTATTTTTGTTTACACAACAGTTCAAGCTTGTAATCACATGTCAGGTTTTGCCTGCATAACGGGTTATGCTTGTAATCACATACCATTCATTGCTAGCTTAAGTTAACGGGTTATGCTTGCATAAAGGGTAACACAAGACAGCGGAGGGAGAAGGGTGTACACTTTTTATTATAAGCCCCATTTTAAAACATCTTCGCCGTTCCAAAAATCAAACTGATTTTACGCAACTTGAGACATGGTCGTTGAGGGGATGAAGAGCTCAAAGTTAAAACAGTAAGTTGAATGCTACAGTGCATCTCGTCGGAAAAAAATCACGCACAATTTTAAAAAAAAAGAAAAAGAAAAAGGAAAAACCCTATTAATCCCATTTCAAACATCTTCGCTACATCAAAAATTACGCTGACTTGACACAACTAGACACACGGGTCGTTCTGAGGTTGAGGACCTCGCAGCTAAAACCGTACTCTGAATGATGTAGTAGCTCCTTTCACAATCCGTCTCCCCCCATACATTATCCGCTCACTTGCCCAAGGTAAAATTTGAAACGCTGACCGGCCAGTCCGCTGATAAATCCTTCATTATTGGATATAAACATGTCAGTTCAGGAACCGGGACTGATGAAAGGACACACATGTTACTGCATAATGTACATGTATAGCATAGTATGAAATAAATGGGGGGGGGGGGGGGGGGCAGAGGGGGTGAGTTATGATTAAAAATAAATAAATGAATACATTAACAGATCAATAACTAAATTAAACAAAACACGATGTAGTTGTCCAACAGGCCCATCTTCGAGATCATAAGCGAATGTGGTACAGACCTCAACGTTTCAAAGGGCCAGCTTTACGCGGATGGGGCATACCTCTTCACCCTCGTTGCTTTATCTTCCCAAACTCTGGACAGGATCAGCTACCCACTTGTCCTAATAGTCTTTCCCCCAAATCACAGTCAAAATGGAGGAAACAGAGTAGAGATAGCGCAGAGCCTAATGTAATAATGTGTTCTTTTAACTACCGCACAGCGCGGGGCTGAGATAAGTTGTGGCTTGATGCATGCGCCGTCCATGCCGTTTTGTTTTTATATTGACATGGCATTCTTTCATTGAATCAAGTTTAATTAAAACTGAGTGCTCTATTTGAGCGCGTCGTGGGCATCGAAGGGGAGGGATACACAGGTCAGAACACAGCTTATCACATTCATAAAGGCTGATTAACTCTTTGACTCCTGCACCCTGTCCACCACCATCCTGCTTTGTCAACCATGTTAGCAAAACAAAACGTTCTCCCTTTGACTCCCTCACCCTATCCACCTCCACTCCTGCAGGAAGCTGGTGGATAGGGTGAGAGAGTCAAAGGGTTAACTTTTGCAGTCGGTGGATAGGGTGCAGGAGTCAAAGGGTTAAAGCGTAGCCCAATGTGGAAAAGATACCGACTTTCAGTACCGTATTTGAGAGTGCTGAGAAGGAGTAAGTGTTGGAACACTGGGGCGTTATGATCTAAATAGCAGCCTTACTAGCGACAGGAGCATAAAATAGCCATTGCCCCAGGGATGAGCTGAGTTGGAAAGGTTGAGAAGATGACTGAGTATAGCTAATATGTTTGTAGTGGTAAAATCTATTTGAAACGTGTGTGTGTGTGTGTGTGTGGGGGGGGGGGGGTGACAGTGAAGGGAGTTTACACGTTTACTAGAACGAAACCTTTCGGTATGCAATAGCTGGGACAGTAACACGGGCTTGCCTCACGAGGGAGAATGGCACAATCCAGCTGTACCTCTCTTGGGATAGTAACAATATATCATTTACATTTACTTTAGTTACGATCCAGTCAAGTACGACACCTGGTCCAAGTCACGAACAACCTAACTGTCCTCAACATCTGGAAGGACTCATCTGAAAGAGGTACTGGACAACAATAACCACTGGTCTGTCTCTCTACTTAACGCAACAGTAACCTTACCTAATAAATTCCTTGTGACACGTGTATGTGTGTCTGTGTATGTGTGTATATATGCAGTGTGAGTGTTTGTATGCACGCACGCGAGAAATGTAATCTCAACATACTACACATCATATGCACTGTAAAGGCAAATGCAGATGTTCATAGCCCCAAGACAGGAAAAGAAGAATTGTCTACCTAGCACAGGTGTCACTGTTATTGTTATTGTTGTGTAAAGCCCAGCCGACTGCGTGGAGCCACATCAGGGCTATAACCGCTTCAAAACAGACAAAACTTCAACAGGAAAAAAAAAGAAAAGAAAATTAAGCACACATACCAATGCACTCGCACACGCAATCCAAGAATACGCCCCAGCGCCGACCACTCCGTCCAATCTATCGCACAGGGGATTCAAAAAACACACCTGAATACAAATTTAAGCACACCCTAGAACACCAAAACATAAATAAAAACGGGCATAAAGTACCTAAAATTGCTTCCGCATATCTTGTCTCCCTAAAGCTAAACATGCACTTTATACATGTACCCAAGTATGAATCCTAAGGAAAAAAAAAGTACGTAAGACTTTATCAAGTTTATCGAACACATACAGATGAATGGACCAGCAAGGCAGAAAATGATAGGAAGAAATGACAGAAAGCAATGGAACAAGGCAGAAACAAAGAGAGTGACAGAAAAGTGGAAATTTCTAGCACAGAATTTCCAGAAAGTGGGGATACTATTTATACTGAAACAACCCCGGCATCCCCACGGGGGGTGGGGGGGGGGGGATACAATAAGGAGACAAAAAGTGAAATATATATATATAAAACAGACTTCTCCATCGATAGCTGATTACCCATGAACAAGTGCACCAATTAAAGAAAAAGAATACTGCATTGCAATGGCCATGTAACAAGATCCAATGGCCTTGCCAGACCAATCCTCCAGGGAACTGTTGAGAAAGGGAGACGGGAGGGAAGACGAGAAAAAAAAATATGGACTTACAACACTGCGGCACGGACAGAAAAACCGTCAGCAGAGACCCAGGCTTGAGCACACAACCAACAGAGCTGGAGGACTCTGGTGAATAGTTCCTTCGTGCGGCGCCCCAATGACTCTTCACGAAGTTAAGGGAGAAGAAAAATAAACCAGATGCTATGCTCTCCGAAATCAAAGAGTGGCTAAACAACACACGACGAATAGAATGGGACAAAGTACGCCAACGCCATCGAAAGAAATTCGAACTTCTAGCACCAAAAAACAACAGGAGACAACAGAATGACAAAAGCGAGATTACACCTGTACCGGAAGAAACAAAAAGAAAGACCAAAGAGAGGTGGGTGATCAATCTATCAGATCGCCAACTCACTAAACCAGAACAGGAAGTACTAGAGAAAGGACTAAATTTCGCCGTAGCCCCTAACAAGCTTCCAGTGGTAGACCTCATCACAAGCATTGAAACAGCTTGCAGGTATATTGGCCCTAATTCAGAAGAAGCCACACACTTAAGATCAGACTGTGTCAGAATCATGAAACAGGCTAAACTACCGAAATCCAACTTAACACCGGACCAAAGACGGGCTCTGGCGGATTTAAAGAACGAACACGCCACGATGATCCTACCAGCTGACAAAGGTCGTGCCACAGTCATCATGCCTAGACCCATGTACTATGAGAAGGCAAGCAAACTTCTGGAAGATACTACAACATATGAACGCCTCAAGAAAGATCCTACTTCCAAGTTTTCCAACAAACTGAAAGACACACTGAAACGCCTGAAAGAGACGGACCGCCTGTCATTAGAACAGTACAGGAAATTATACCCAACTGTGTCCGACGTCCCCAAGTTCTATGGTCTACCCAAAGTCCACAAGAAAGAAGTCCCCCTCCGTCCCATAGTCGCATCCAGAGGTTCCATCATGTATGAGACGGCTAGATTTGTGGCGGACATCCTATCACCTCTCGTAGGACACACAGATCATCACATCCACAACAGTGCTGACCTAGTGGAAAAACTGAGTAACTACACCCTCGCTCATGATGAACTCCTTGTGTCATATGATGTCTCTGCCCTATTTACCAGCGTACCAGTGAAAGAAAGCATAGAGATCATACGCCGAAGGTTACAAAACGACCAAACCCTCCACCAACGTACATCTCTCACAGTGGACGACGTATGTGAACTCTTGTCCTGCTGCCTCACCACCACCTACTTCACCTTCCAAGGTGAATTCTACCAACAAAAAGAAGGAGCAGCCATGGGCTCCCCAGTAAGCCCAATAGTAGCCAACCTGTTCATGGAGGATTTTGAAGAGAAAGCATTGGCTTCTTTCCACTCCCCACCACGATACTGGGGGCGCTACGTAGACGACACCATGACTATCCTCCCCCAGCAACTGGTCGAACAGTTCACAGAACATCTGAACAACCAACACCCAGCCATCAAATTCACGAGGGAAGTGGAACAGAACAACTCCATAGCCATGCTGGACACCCTCATCACCAGAACTGATGGCATTCTATCCTTCTCGGTCTACCGTAAACCAACTCATACGGACCAATATTTACAGTTCGACAGCCACCAGCCCCTTGAACACAAACTGGGAGTGATTCGAACCCTTACCCACAGAGCTAACACCATATGCTGTACCCAAGAGGCAAAAGACAAGGAGACAAACCACCTGAAAAAAGTGCTCACCATCTCGGGCTACAAAAAGTGGGCCTGGAACAGCCCGGGAGGCAGGAAATCCAACACCGCATCCCAACAGCCAGTGAAACAACACCAGCGCAAGGGACACATCACCATCCCATACGTAGGAGGTGTGAGTGACGCTCTGTCCAGAAAGATCAGAAAACTGGGGGTGGCTGTACATTCCAAACCTTCCAACACCATACGCAGCCAGCTGGTCACCCCCAAGGACAAAACCAGCAAACTCGACAAAGCTGGCATTATATACAGAATAGACTGCCAGGACTGTAACCAAGATTATGTCGGTGAAACTGAACGCCCCCTTCAGAAGAGACTAACAGAACACAAGAGGGACTCTTCTCCAGTAGGAGCTCACCTACACGCCGAAAAACATCAATTCAGTGCGGACAATGTCAACATCCTGGACAGAGAAAATAAGTGGTTCCAGCGAGGAGTCAAGGAGGCCATCTACATCGCAGCCACCAACCCCCGCTCAACAGGGACCGGGGCCGTTACACCCTGCCCCCGGTGTACCATTCTCTGATTCGATCTCGTGAACTGGGTTCATCCCATGTTCGCGAGATCTGAGTAGAGATTCACGCAGACAGCATTAGAGCGCTGACGAAGATGGCGAGAACGCCATCGAAAGCTACGGAACTGTGAGTAGTGATTTTTACACTGTTGGGAGACCTTGTTCTTCAAAATTGGTAGCATTAAGAAAAATAAAGATGCCAGAAAGAGGACGTGAAACGAAGAAACGTACCACTATAAGTCAATACATATCGCGTGAGACGAAGAGGGAACGCGTGGGGGTGGGGGTAGGGGTGGGGGGTGGGGGAAGAAGACAAAACAGACACATGTGTTCAGAGAACGCCACCTGATCAACTGTGACATCTGTTAGAACACAGGCCAGATTAACCCTTTGACTCCCTCACCCTGTCCACCAAAACCTATTCCTTCATTGTTAGCCAAAGCAAAGTTAGAACAAGGTTGTCAGGCCATTCCATAATCTCCACTTATAAAAAAAAAAAAAAAAAAAAAAAAAAAAACCGTTTCTAACATGCATTTTTCACTGTGAATCTCGCGCAACTGAGAAACTAAAAGAGCAAAGCAAATTTATTTAAAACACACACACACACACACACAAACAGCACAATATTATTACACAGGAACACTGGTACAATCTCTCGTATTTCCGCTTATGGAAAAATAAATTTTTTTTTTTTTAAATTTAAAAAAATTAAAAAAAGGGGGGGGGGGGGAATAATGGAGGAACGGTATATATTAGTGAGAAACATGACTGCCGACGTGCTCATGTTCTAATAAGTAGTAACTATGGCCTACTTACGGTCACAACGCTCATCGTCTTCCAATGAAGTTGTCTGCTTTTACGAAGAATTGTTGCAATAACGGAAACGTCGGATGAATTCTGGGAAACTCCCAATTGCGAATGTTGATACATGCATAAGAACAATAGTACTTTGTAAGTGCCTAATCTAAAATTGCTTTCAGTATATTCCTGTATACGTTCCGTCCTAAGATACTGAGTTATGTCTCTTTGTATGTAAACGCTTCTGAAAATGATCGTAGTTGTAAAATACATTCATTCCTTTAAACGAGTACGCCAGTACGCCTAGCTTGACATAGCTGTAACAACAAACGTTGTTTGGAGCAACATACCCTACTTTTCAGTGGTAAGAAGAAGAAAAATAGGAAAAAGGAACGAAAGATAGAAAAGAAAACAGGCAAAACAGAAGCAACAACAAAAAGACGTTTTATTCGATGAAATGGACCGCCTGGTATGGAACCACACACAGGATACAGAAACCTTTGAGAGCGACACTGTGTTGAAAATTGTTATTGCTATTGTTGCTTAAAGCCCAGTGGATTGCGCAGAGCCATATCAAGGCTATAATTATCTCAAAAAGTACACCATACCTCACAGATGATTATTTACAACAACAACAAAAAAAACACAAAACTGGAGAAGAAAATTAAGTACACATATCAATGCATTCGCGCACATGTTCTAACGATATGCCCCTGGCATTTACCACTCCGTCCAATTTATCACCAGGTGATTATAAAAACGTACCTGAATACAAATAAGAAACATACCTGAATACAAATGTAAACATAATTAATGACACTAAAACCTACATATAAAAACGGATTTAAAACTGCTTCTGCATATCATATTTCCTTAGAGCCAAAAACGCACTTAACACATGTACCCAGTCATCAACCTAAGAGGAAGTATATAAGACTTTATCAAACACATGTTGGTGAATGGATCAGCGAAGCAGAAAATGATAGGAAAGAAGGACAGAAAGCAAAGGAACAAGGCAGAAACAAAAAAAGTGACAGAAATGAGGCAATTCCAAGCAAAGAATTTCCGGAAGGTGGGGGATACTATTTATACTGAAAGAGCCCCCGACACTCCCAGGGGGTCTGTGTTAAAAAAAAAAAAAAGCAAGCGAATGAGGGGGGTCCTAAGTGATCCTCCCAGAGTGCTCTACCTGTCTCTACGCCACCCCACAAGGAAGGTCCGTATGCTATCAAAACAAGTGACGATCTTTTCGTTCTGTGTAGAACTCGTCAAAGTTACTGTCTGGGACACAAAAAAGGAGAGAAATATCAAAAACACATGAAGAATGAGCCACCCAAAGACCAGGTGGCAGCATTTTACAAAGTGCAGAGCGAAGCAAAAACTTCGTTCTTTGACTCCCTCACCCAACCACTAGCTTCCGGCAGGAAGCTGCAAGAAGTCAAAGGTTGGGTTGAATGTTTGCAGCTGGTGGACAGGGTAAGGCAATTAAAAAGTTTAAACAGTAGATGAGGTTGCCTGCCCTACCAGTCAGACAGGAAACCAGTGCTCTTTCTATCTCTGCGCCAACGAGACCGTAAGACACAGACATCTGACAAAACATGGGGTTAATTTGCCACTTTCTCTCCC
>CM060308.1:42229356-42236856 GCA_030674185.1 Monoplex corrugatus
TCAAAACACTAATGTTCTTTCTCAAACTAACATGGCTCCATTTTCTCTCTCAATTTTAAGCTATTATCTTTCTGTATCGAAATACTAAAGTTCTTTCTCTCTCTCTTCTCTTTACTCCCTTCCTATTGATGTCATTTGATAGCATATGTCCTTTCATGCTTTGTTTGATATTGTATGTGTCATTGTTCATCTATTTTCATCATAACATTCCAACTGACATTCACACCGCCTCCTTGTTTTGTTCTTTATTGCTTCCTGTGCTATTTTCTTCTTTGTTAGCAATTTAGACAGACAGATGCATGGATGTGAAGATAAACAGATAGATATGCTATTGCTATTTTCATTATTATCGTTATGATTGAAAAACATTCGATACGCAGATGACACCGTGCTAATTGCAGAAAATGAAAGGGACCTACAAAACCTTGTGGATATACTAGAAATAGAAAGCAAAGGTAAAGAGGTTGGAGCTAAACAGCAGAAAGACTGAAGTCATGGTGATCAGTAAAAAACATGAAATCCCCTCATGCAAAATAACAGCAAATTGCACAACCTTGAGACAGGCTGATAAGTTTAAATACCTGGGAACGATCAATTCATCAGATGGCAGATGCGCATCAGAAATAGCCAGCAGAATCGGCCAAATCAAAACAGCATTCAAGAAGATGACAAGCATTCTTACCAACAAATGCCTATCAATTAATATCAGGAAGAGAGTTCTTGAATGTTATATAGAACCAATACTGTTGTACGGTTGCGAGGCGTGGACAGTCAACAAGCAAAGCCAGAACAAGATTGAGGCAGCCGAGATGTGGTTTCTAAGAAGAATGTTGAGAGTTCCATGGACAGCAAAGAACACAAACGAGACAGTCTTGATGGAGGCAGACACAAGTAGATCATTCATAAGGAAGATTAGGAAAAGACAGACAACATTTATGGGCCATTTTATGAGGAAAGGGGATTTGGAGCACCTGGTCACAACGGGAAAGCTGAAGGGAAGGAGAGTACCGGGTAGACCCAGGGAGAAAATACTAGACGGACTTGCAGAGTGGCTGGAGACAAGGAGGATGGAGGAGATGCTTGAGGCAACAAGAGATAGAGAAAGATGGAAGTCCATGATCGCCAACACCATGCGGCAGGGCACCTGATGATGATGATGATGATTGAAAAACTTTTGCTTCCACTACTAATATCACTGTACTTACGTTAATATTATCATTATCGATATGGTTATTATTCTTGTTGTTAGGTGTTGATATCAATTTGTTTTACGTGTATCTGCATTTATCTGGTGTTTTTGTAATGCACTTAATCGACTGACCTACAGAAATCGATATTTTGCTCGAATTCATTTGTCACTTCTGTAACGATATATGTGGTATGTCTCATCTCTTTTAATTATTGCATTAGTTGACAAGTCTCCCCCTCCTTGTTTTTATGCTTTCATTACTTTCTTCTTTTCCTTTCACTGTATGTTTTTGTAACATACTTTTTAAACAAAATATGATTGTAATGACTTGCAATACTTGTTATGTAACTGTTGTTGTTTTCGATGTTACTGTTAAAGGTCGACATGTATTTGCTTTAAATGTGTCTGGTTTTGTCTCTCGTACTTTAGTACAGTGCATGCCTATTACATAAAAATATAAAAGTCAATATTTTTCACTGCTCATTTTCTAAAACTTGTTTCACACTGCATGTGTTCTGGTTTGTCTCTTTTTTTAGTATGCTTATATTGTTGAGTGTGTAGATTAGTACCATTAGTGCCATCTGTGAGAAATAAAGTATTCTGAAGTCTCTCTCTGTCTCTCTCTCTGTCTGTCTCTCTCTCTCTCATTTCTCGTGCATCTGTCATCAAATGTCTCACACACTCACACACACACACACACACACACACACACACACACACACACACACACACAACACACACACTCAAAGTCGCTCAGTAGACTGTCGCCCAATAGGCCGTCATGCCAAAAGGGCGGACAAAGAGGGGAGGGGAGAGAGGGGAAGCAGACAGACAGACAGACAGACAGGCAGAGGGCGAGCGACAAAGGAGAAAGACAGGCAGAACGAAGCAGACAGACAAGAGTCAGGTGAACAGAAACAGGGAACAGTGACAGAGCCAGAACCAGAGCCACACAGAAAGACAGGCTGAGAAAGACAGTGAGATATAGACAGACAGATAATACGACCATCATCTTCAGATACAGAAAATGGCAGAGAAGGGCTTGAAGGGAGACAGACAGACAGATGTGAAGACACACTCACAGTGAAATGGGAGGTAGGAAGGAACGGGGAAAAGAGACACACATACACAGACAGTGAGGGATTAAAAAACAAGGGAGGGAGGGGATCACACATACACACACTTATACACACACATACAAGCACACGTACATGTACACACACAGGTAGTGAGGAAACAAAAAGGGACGAGACGCAGTAAAGGAGGACAACCACACACAGACAGTGAGGAGACAAAAAGGGAGAGAGGGAGGGAGGGGTCTCTCTCTCTCTCCCTCCCTTTCTCTCTCTCTCTCTCTCTCACACACACACACACACACACACACACACCACACACACACACACACACACACACACACAGTGGAGAGACAAAAAGTTGAGGGAGAGAGGGAGGAGGAAAGACACACACACACATACACACACACGAACACACACACACACACACGCACGCGCACACATATGCACACACACGCACGCACACACACACGCGCGCGCGCGCGACACACATACGCACATATAGTGCGGAGACAAAGCGGAAGGAATGGAGGGAGAGGGGCACACGCACATACATACCACACACACACACACACACACATACACACACACGCACACACACACAAATATACACACACACACAAATATACATATACAAACACACACACACACCACACAAATATTGTTTATTTATGCACACACACACACACACACACACAGACACACACACACACACACATACTCACACACACTCACACACACACACACACACACACACACACACACACACACACACACACACACACACACACACACACACACATACATACACAGAGTATCCTCCCCGACTTGACCCCAACATAAAACAAGTAAGTATCGATAAAGCAAAGCCCGGCTGTGTCTATGGCACAGTGAACTCCAGCAGATACTAGAACGCGTCAAACAAACAGAAACAGTAGTAGCATCATCAATACTCGTTGCTGACTGACGGAACACGCCGTGACGATGACATCAGCAGCTTTTACGGGAGGGGAGGGGAGGGGGTGGGGAGGGAAGAGCGGACGGAACAAGAGAGTCCAGCCATTCTGACAGTCTTCCCTTTTCGTACAGCGATTAAAAAAAAGTGCAGTTTTCTATTTTCAAGGTCACTAGGACATGCAAGACTATTATTGTTATTTTTGCTTAAAGCCCAGCCGAATGCATAGAGCCATATCAGGGCTATAACCATTTCAAAACATACACAATACTTCAATATGGAAAAAAAAAAGGAAAAGAAAATTAAGTACACATATCAATGCACTCGTGCACATAATCTATGGAGATGCCCCTGGCGTTGACTACTCTAATTTATCGCAGAGGGGAATTAAAAAACACACTTGAATACAAATTCAAACACAACAAAGGACACTAAAACATCTATAAAACGGGCCTAAATTGCCTAAAATTACTTCCGCATATCTCACTTCCCTAGAGCCACAAATACACTTAATAATATAAAAAAATTATCAATCCCAAGAGACTGTATGTAAGACTTTATCGAACACATACAAGTGAATGGACCAGCAAAGCAGAAAATGACAGGAAGAAATGACAGAAAGCAAAGGAATAAGGGAGAAACAAAGACAGCGACAGAAAAGAAGGCATTTCTAGCACATAATGTTCAGAAGAGGTGTGGGATGGGGGGGAGGGGGGGAGGGGGGGGAATATCACTTATACTGAAAGAGCCCCGGCATCTCAATGGGGATGACATGCAAGATGCACCATATGAAATGAAACTTGACGCAAAGCAAGGACAATGGCAGACGGCAAAAACAAAGAAAACAGAACGTCAATATTTTCCAAGGTTCCTGAGAAAATATTGTTCACACACTTTCCCTCCCCCCCCCCCCCCAAAAAAAAAAACAACACACACACAAAAAAACGAAGTTGACTTAGGCACTTTTTTGTCCTTGTGACCTAGATACTGGCGCAATAACTTTTAGAACTATACATTAGTAATTCCTCAATGATCCACATCTTTAATCCAAAACTGACAAATATTCTTTCAACAAAAGATGAGAACCTCCTGCTATGACACTGGTGTCACATTGACACACAGACAAATGCACACCTTTCTCCGACAGATATAAAAAGTCTCCCTTTCTTTAAAAAAAGGGAATAAGGAAAAGAAAAAGAAAAAAAAAAAAAAAAAGAAGAAGAACGAACAGGAAAAAGAATGGGGAAAGAACGAACAAGGGGAAAACACGAAACTTAGTCGATGGTTGTCGATATAATAAACTACACTGCATTATCTTATTCTGTCACAACGAGCTCTCTCTCTATCTCTATCTCTCTCCCTCCTTCTCTCTCTCTCTCCCCCTCCCTCCCTCCCGGGAAGAAAACGATGTCATAACATGTCGCCAATTAGACTCTTTTTCTTTTTCCATTCCCCTTACATACATGCGTGCTCACAACACACACACACACACACACACACACACACACACACACACACACACACACACACACACACACACACACACATACACACACCCAAGCTCACCTGGGTGCGTCCAGGCATAAATGACTCACTTGATAACCTTTTGACATCCTGTCCACCAGCATCCTGCATTGTCGATCATGTTAGCAAAGCAAAGATTTAACTATCTGACTCCCTCATCCTTCCTGCAGGAAGCTGGCGGATAGAGTGAGGGAGTCCAAGGGTTAAGTTTTTGTAGTTGGTGGGTAGGATGCGGGAATCAAAAGGTTAAGAAGCAGGAATGATTTGGCACAACGCTACTTTTCCTGTTTTTCCTTTAAAAGATCAAGAGTTTGTCATATTTCACGGTACTCTACAAGGCACGGTAGGCGCTATGCCATACACATACAGACAATGCGAATCTTTTTTTTTTTAAATACTATACATCAGACGGACATAGATGGCGCGTGCAATATATGAACTCTCTCTCTCTCTCTCTCTCTCTTATAAGCACATCACACAGGCCTACTTATATATTCATCTGCCCATGTCTGAGATTGAAAAAGTAGATAACAACAAAACCGAAAAGCTCAATTCTTAAAAAATAAGGGACTTGCAATCTGATTATGCCCTGTGGGCCTATACATATCGTCGCTTTCATAACCCTTTGGCTCCCGCACCTGTCCGCCAACATCCTGCATGGCAAACCATACCAGCAAAGCAAAAACTTTAACCTCTGACTCCCTCACCCTACCCAACCACCAGCTTCTGTTTAACCCTTTGACTCCCTCACCCTATCCACCAGCTTCCTGCAGGAATCTGACGGATAGCGTGAGGGAGCCAAAGATCTAAATTTTTGCAGTTGGGTGGGTAAGGTGCGGGAGTCAAAGGGTTAAAAAGGTCAGCTGTTCGCCACGCTGATAACGCATGGATCGTGGGTTCGACGCTATCAGATTTGAATGTAACCTCTTGCAAATGTGCAAGCGTGATTCATCACTTTTGAAGAAACTCCAGCACCCCACTGTAATTCAAGACACAGAAAGGAGAGTAAATGCAGGTAGGGCCTACTTATCCTCAGCAACGGTAAGTACAAACAAGTAGGAAAACGAAAACAAAAGTAATAAAAACAGACATTTTCAAATGCAGATACTTATCCTCAGCAACAGGGCAGTACAAACAAATAGGAAAACGAAAACAAAAGTACATAAAACAGACATTTTCAAATGCAGGTACTTATCCTCAGCAACAGTCAGTACAAACAAATAGGAAAACGAAAACAAAAGTAATAAAACAGACATTTTCCTGGACAGAAGAAACTGTCTGATCGAAAACAAAACAAACGAAACGGAAAATCGAAAACAAAACAAACGAAATCGGAAACCTTTGAAGAAGACACTCCAGTGAAAAAGTGTGTGTGTGTGTGTGTGTGTGTGTGTGTGTGTGTGTGTGTGTGTGTGTGTTGTGTGTGTGTGCACGTGTGTGTGTGACCGTGTGTGTGAGACAGTGAGAAGAGAGAGAGAGAGAGTGTGTGTGTGTGTGTGTGTGTGTGTGTGTGTGTGTGTGTGTTGTGTGTGTGTGCGTGGTGTGTGTGTGGGTGCCGTGGTGTGTGTGTCACGTGTGTGTGTAACGTGTGTGTGTGTGTGTGTGTGTGTGTGTGTGTGTGTGGTGTGTGTCTGTGTGTGTGTGTGGTGTGGTGTGGTGTGTGTGTTGTGTGTGTAGTGTGTGTGTTGGTGTGTGTGTGTGTGTGTGTTGATGTAGGTGATGGGGATGGAGACGGGAAGAAAGAAAAGTCCAGGCCGACAAACAACTGTACTGTCACTATCTAATCTGCCAACCTAAACAATACTGACATCAGCCAGTTTAGTAACGCTTCCGTCATCGGTTTGTACCGTATACTGTGAATTGGTGACCCAGTCGACTTGCTCAACTTTCCACGTAATCTTAGTGTGTGTCAGTAACCCCACCTACATAACTTGCTCAAACTACCCACAAACAGTATAGTACCTAGGTACCCATACTCTTTGCTACCAGTCGCAGTAATGCAGTAAACGGTTAGCGCAATGGACTACAGACTGAAAGGTTGTGGGTTCGATTCCCATCAATTTCATCAAAATCATTGTGGGATTTTTCGGCCCCAACTAGTTGCCTCCTTGGGAAGACGAGGACAACACAGTCCACTTCACGGATGCGTCACTGAGGGTGTTGCTCAAATTTCCTGACCAAAACTGCAGATGTCTGCATCTGTCGGGCCTGGTTGACGCCACAATACATTTTTATTAAAGGAAGCGTAGAACACAGCCTTCTCAAGCAATCTTTATAAGAGTGGAACTCTATAGCATTATGGTTATCATCACCGTCGTCATCATTATCCCTGTATTGCGAGAAAAAAAATTGTCCAAGCTTCTGTGGCCATGAAAGTGGTCTGGAAAAGAAAAGAAAAAAACAAAGGTGAACAAAATGAAACTGCGTAAATGCCATGATTCTTTTAATTTTTTTTTAACAGAGAGAGGGGGAGGGAAAGAGGGGAGGGAGGGAGAGAGAGAAAGAGAGAGAGAGAGATCTTTTAAAAACTGCCTATCCTGGAAATTATGAGGTGTCTTTCTCCCACTCTCTCTCTCTCTCTTACACACACACACGCACGCACACACACACACACACACACACACACACACGCACACACACACACACACACACACACACGCGCGCGCGCGCCGCGCACGCACACACACACATTCCGAGACTTCTGTAAACAAGAATGTTCCTATACAAATCTCTTAAACCGGTAGTTTAAAAAAGTTTCG
>CM060308.1:42244356-42291856 GCA_030674185.1 Monoplex corrugatus
ATTTATGGTCAGCGGAGGATTTATACCTGTTAAAATCCGTCTGAATTCCACACATGAGTACACTCACCGCTCTTTCTCATACATACACACCATACACTCGCACGTATATGCACACTACACACACACACACAAGCGCGCACGCACTCACTCACTCACACACACACACACACACACACACACACACACATACACATACACACACACACACACACACACACACACACACACACGATTGTGTTACACGTGGATACTTCCTTAACCCTCTCGTCCTGTCTACAGAATTCAATTTCCTCATCTTAATAATTTCTCTTAAGAAGCACATACAGCCCACGTCAAAAGGATGCTCGTTGCTCTTTACAGGAGTAAACATTATCAAACTTTTACTCTAGTAAAAACACACTGAGAAAATATGAAATGAAAAGAAGCATTAGGAACCATAGCACTGACATAATATGTAATGAATAGAAGTATAAGGAACCATAGTAACATAACCAAGTAATATATACGAATAAAAATATTCACAGACACCGTGCCTGTACGCGCGAGCGCGCGCACACACACACACATATATATATATAAACCCACACACATACATACACAGGATGCTGAGCTAGTGTGCACTATTCCTTTTGGGCGTGTGACCCCTGACCCTACTTGTCTGCTTTTCTCTGTCTCGTCTACACAAACATGCACACACATACAAACACATACAGGATGCTGAAAAGAAAAACAAAAGCTATGGTACATTTCCTCAAAATTAACATTTTGTTGAAAAGAAAAACAAAAGCTGTGGTAACTTTTCCTCAAAAAAGATTTCACTGAAAAGAAAAAGAAAAACAAAAGCTATGATGTATTTTCCTCAAAATATATTTTACTTCAGTCCCAATTTCCGCACTGCATCTGTGGCGTGGGTCCCACGCCACTCATTCCAGCTATAAAACACACCACCAAAGTCAAGTTCATTCAGTGGAAGTCCTATAGTGCCAGGAAGCCCATGGGACCCAGAGCTATCAAGACACCATCAGGCTACTTACCAGAGGAGATCCTGCATTGCTGTGGGTCACTTCGGTGGAGTTCAACAGTGCCTGTTCTGATCCGACGTACACAGAACACTTCCTACAAAGCCCCATACTAAAGACAGTAATTGCTCAGTCGCAGATCCAGACCAAGTGAGACGACGGCCACCACGACCTTCCAATGTCAAGCCCCACAACATCAAAGACTCATCCTAAACTTACACATCAAAGACTCATCCTAAACTTAATTCACCTCGGGCGTGGAAGCGGTAAAGGAAACCGGACCTGAGGTCACCATGAGATCAGAGAACTAAACGCCACAGAATCTGACACAAATTTCACGATACTGTCATGACAATGAAGATGATGGTCATTATACTACGGAATTCCATCTTGGACTAAGACTGCGTAACAGGGCCGTACTCTACATTTACCAATATATCTTCAAATCATTTCTATCCCATTCAGATCATTTCATTCAGACTGCAAGCCTCTTTTCTTTTCGACTGTATTGAAGAAATTTGCTATCAATCTATAAAATGCAACAGAAGTTGTCCTTGCAAGGCTTAGAATATCTTGCAGTTGTGACCCCCATCCCTGCCTCTTCTCTTTTTGACTGTATATAAGAGATTTCTGCAATTGTACGTGAAATCACTAATATTGCTCCAAACACATGTGTCGTATGCAATTGTACGTGAAATTACTAATATTTCTCCAAACACATGTGTCGTACTACAGAGCTTTAATCAACTCCCTGCATCGCAAAATCGCTTTAAGAAAACTACATTAGCTTTCAATCGGTGAACGAATCGAGTATAAAACGGCCACATTCGGCTTTCAATGTATAAATTCGAATACCATGCCGACATATATGTCAGAACTTCTGTCCTACAAATTTTATAAAGCTCTCAGGTCTGGAGGAGTTTCTTATTTAACCCTAACTCGGTTCTCCCTGTTCACAAAAAGAAACTCTTCTCCATTTCCTCCCCACCCCACCCCAATAACATGGAACTCCCTGCCAGTGTCTTTAAGACAGAGCTGTCGTCTGCTTCTTTTCAAAAACATGTGTAGGTGTGCGTTTGTATATATATGAATGTATGCGAGTGTGTTTTCATGTGTCTGTTTGTATATATATGACTTCTATAAGTTTTTTTCTTCCTCGTGTACTTTTTGTGCTGGTGGTAGTATCACAGTCACTACTACGTTTACTGCATTTATGTGATGACATGACAACCCCTCCTCCCATTTCTGTTGTTGACGTTGCTGTTGTTGCTGTCGTTGTTAGTAAAGTGCAAGAGTTTCTTTGACATGGACTGTTTGCACGATACAAATGAATCATTACCATCAATATACCCTGATGTCAATCAGGCCCGTGAGATAGTTGGATAGAACATTTGAGTAACACTCTCAGTGACGCATCCATTCAATGGATGAGATTCGACTAAGTGGTTTTCTGGGAAAAAAAAAAAAAAAAAGCCATTGCAGGCTTAACTTTTAAAAAAAAGTTACTGCTATTATTTACTGCCAAATATGCCAACTCGCCGAGTTTGAGTGTGCGCGAATGTGTGTTTATTTGTGTATGCGTGTATGTGAACATATGCAAGAGTGTGTGGTGTATGTGTGTAGTGCGTGTGTGTGTGTATGCGCGTGCCTGCATGCACGTTAAAACATATATACATGCATGTTTACGTACTTGTGCACGCGCGTGCTGTGTAAATGCTCGTGTGTGAGTGCGTACATGCAAGCATGCGCACGGACGTACATAAACAACAACTGACAACGAGTGACAGTGCGCTTACGAGCATTTACACGCGTGCAAGTACACGCACGTGTGAGCTTCAGTTTCTCAAGATGGCGTCCGCCTCTGCACTTGGAATAACTTCTGGAGGCATTAACGCCACAGATGCCATGTGATGGAAACGATCCAAGATGATCATGGCATACGGTAAGCCATAGTTACACCTGCGCAATTAGCCCTAAGCACGGACAGGATCTTGACGTCCAATCTCGCGCACGAGTTCTATGTCTATCTTGTATCAATTTGTCACTGAAACATGTCCATAGACAGCAGGCACGTGAAAGAAACACGTGTCAGTTATTGATCGTTAATTCATGCCAGCCTAGATGCCAGTCACGGGAGGTGGGGGAGAAGGGAGAGATTCCAGAAATCACCCTCCATTCTTGACTGTCTATATTCCTTTATTTTGATATTTGAGTGAAATCTGTGGAGAAAAGCCGATATATATACTGCTTTTATATTCATCCAAAACAAAAGTTTTCTTCTTCTTCTTTTAAAACACAAGTTTTTGAAAAGGAGCAGACGAATGGGAGGAAAGGGGGCGGGTGGTGGTGACAAAAATGTTTAATTAAAAAGAAATGTTAAATAAAACAATAAAAAAATTAAATATAAAAAAGTGAAAACGAAAAAAGTAGGCAAAAGTGTACGTGGAGAGAGGAAAAGAAGGGAGGAGACAGAGGGGGGACGAGAGGCGAGAGGGCGCCAGAGCACGCGCACTCCATTCTGAGAGAGAAGCCAGACACAAAAAGAATACGCGCTGGGGGGGGGCGGGGGGGGGGGGGATGAGCGCTGACACACAGGGGAGGATAAAAGACAAAATCACAATCATGCGTGTGCGCATATAAGCTGTGTGCAAGCGTGTTTACGTCGGTATGCGCGCTTGTGTTTGCACGCATGTGCTCGTCTTCCGTTTGTATATGCAAGTGCGTACAAGCTGGCGAACGCATCTGTTGTTGGCCTGCATGCGTGTATGTGTCCGTCTGTGCTTGCGTCTGTTCTGAGCATGCGTGTGCATGTGCTTGCACATACGCTCGTGCGTGAGTGTGTGTATCTGTGTGTGAGTGGAGGAGGACATGCTTGCACGTGTGCGTGCATGCGGTGTGCGTGCGTGTGCGTGCGTGTGTGTGTGCGTGCGCGTGCGTGCGTGTGTCTATGTGTGTGTTGTGTGTGAAAAATCTCCACCCTTTACCCACCAGCCGACAGGTAGTCAGGCAAGATCGAACCCAGACCTGCCGATTGGAAATCTGACGTCTTATCCACTTCACTATCGCGTTCGTCTAACTGATTTTTTCTCCACCTTGTCATATGAGGTCAGACTGTCAGTCCTATATATATGACAAGACCTGCTGTCCTCTCCAGAACCTGCTGAGTCCCATGCAGCTTGACATATAGTGGAGTCTTCTACAGCCAGGTGGTCTTCCTGAGAGCGGTTAAATGTTTCTTTCACTTAAAACCCTTTGATTCCCGCATCCGGTCCACCAGCATCCTGCATTGTAAACCACGCTAAGAAATCAAAAACTTGACCTTTTGACTTCTTCACTCTATCCACCAGCTTCCTGCAGGAAGCTGGTGGATAGGATGAAGGAGTCAAAGGGTTAAGTTTTTGCAGTTGGTGGATAGGTGCAGGAGTCAAAGGGTTAAAATTTAACTAAGCCACATGGATCTCTAGATCCGATTACTCTCTCTTGTTCAATGGCTAGGCTCTATGTTATAATGTATACATACGAATACATGTATTAAATACTGTCCTCTTGCCATGATTTAGTTCCCGTGTCATGAAGCACACTCCCACCCCAGTTCCCTTGTCAAATGGCCTAAAGACCCGTGCTCGATCGTATTCGTTCTGTTGCTGTTTCCATAGTAATGTGTGTGTGTGTGTGTGTGTGTGTGTGTGTGTGTGTGTGTGTGTGTGTGTGTTGTGGTGTGTGTTTGTGTGTGTTCGTGTTTTTTTGTGTGTTTTTGTTTGTGTTTTGTTTGTTGTTGTTTGCTTTTTTTGGGGGGTGGGGGTGGCGACGGCAAACCTCTAAGCCTTGTGTCCACCAACCCCAAATCCTGGCGGACCAATGGATCGCGCTTTGTCAGGCCCCAACCTTTCGACCTGTCCAGTTTGAGTGGCCCAACAACTGAACTATAAATATATTTGGCACAAAGGGCCAGACCAGTGGCCGAAGCTACCGCCGGCATAGATAGGGGTCCCTGTGGCATGCGAGTCCCCGATCACGACAAGGTGGCGGTCCTCTGGGTACATGTTTTACAAGTGGCCTAAGACGACAGTTGAATGACACAGCAAACGTTATTTTGCTCTGTGTGTTCATGAACCCCGTGGATTAGCGAAGCAATCACATCACATAGTGTCACAGAGCAAGTTGCCTATCTGTCTGTCTATGTCTATGAACATGCCCCAGATTGACCGCAAAGGACAGCAGGGTACGAGCCACGTGCACAGCTCGCGCGCCGGGCCACACGAGCAGCTGAATTCCGACGAACCGGTCACCCATGCTCAAGCGCATGAACAGAAAGAGGAAAGACGTACTTTATTCGCTGTCACATGATCATGTTGTTGACAACAATGAACAAATGATTAGCTGAACAAGCACAAAAGAATGATATACAAGAAATGGCTTGAAGCAACCACAACCATCAATACTTATAATAACAGACGACGATTGATATATCAAACCTCCCATATTTACGATGATCTTGTGCCTTGCCGCATGGTATTGGCGATCATGGTACCATCCAATATTTTCTTCCTGGTCTACTTGGTGCTCTTTTTCCCTCCAGTTTTCCTGTTGTGACTAGATTCTCAAATTTCTCATGCCTCATAAAATGTTGCTTGTCTTTTTGTATGTTATCTTTTTCATTAATTTTCTCTTTGTGTTTGCTTCTTCCAAGCCCGTCTCGTTTGTTTTCTTTACTGTCCACGGAACTCCTAGCGTTTTTCTTAGAAACCAAATTTCAGCTGCTCAATTTTGTTCTGACTCTACATGTTGATTCTCCATGCTTTGCACCCGTACAACTGTACTGGTTCGTATAACACTGAAGAACTCTCTTCCTGATCATTAATAATACAGACAATAATCATGATAAAAATAAGGACCAGTAACATTAGTCATGAGTACAACTTTCTCTCTCTCTTTCACACACACACACACACACACACACACACACACACCACAACATACAACACACACTCACATTTGTATACAGTCAAAAGAAAGCATACACAGTTCATCTTCCAATCATACATCTCTTGTGTGTAATACGCAGCAACAAGCAGGCCAGTTTAATTGATATGCTCGTCTGGTCTCTGGTATTTGCCACTCAACTCTTCTGCTGTCTATCTCAGTGATAACGTGCCGAGTGCCCGGCATGAAGGACGCTTTGAGAAGGTGTTTCATAGCAGGTGACAGACCTAACTAGGCAAGCTTGTGTCGTTTCACAGTTGCAGAAGCGGTTTCTGCGGGCTAATCAAAGTGTTGACTCATTGGTCTTGATGTTTGAGACAGGATATCAAAGCAGTTTCCAACAGCACTTAATCACAAAGACTTAATATTCTTCACTGAGTCAGCAAGCAGTTTCCCCGTAGAAAGGATTGAAACTGTATGTAACTTGTTATAGTCTACACTTCGTAGTGGCCACGTCTGCAGATTCTGTTCAGTCTAGCCATTGTTGCTATTACTCTTCCAATCTGATTCATACTTCTGCTGTACTGCAGCCATCGCTGAATCAGTGCAGTTTTCAGGAACTGTCAGCCTGTAGGTTGTTTCCTCTTCTGAAGACAGTCTGACAACAAACGATTTAAAATCAATCAGCATCCACAACCACCTAAATTTTACAAGAATGATGGGTGCCAATCCAAGTCAGACATGGAAATTATTTTTTAATGAGTGAAATGTTGTTTTCAATAAATAAAAATTCTTTTTAATTTCACTTCATATCTGCAAAACTTTCGCAAAACAGAAATATTTGGGTGATAGTTTTACTTTTACTGGACAAGGCAGATGACAAAGAAGAAAGCTACGATGGAGATGGCATATGAGCAGCCATTTATGACAAAGAAAGGAAGAGGCTACGATGGAGATGGCATACTGAGCAGCCATTCTGGATACAATATCTCTGGAGGCATATTCTGAAATCAAGAGACACTGTGAAGAAAAAAATGGATAAAGTTCCAAAAAAATTAGTGCATGAGGTTTCAGATATCTCTTGGGTTCCAAATGTTGGAAAAATCCAGACAAAGCCAGCACTTTGAATCCAATAGTATTTGAGACAAAATCTGATCCAGCTTGAAGCAACACCACTGATTTCTGTCCACCATCACGAAGAAGTGTTTCCATTATGCCCATTGCAGATAAAACCCCAATTCCAGACAATCACAAAGCGGCTTTTGCTTCCAGAACCCAAAACTTGAGGAAGAAAGCTTAATGTTATGTTCAAGAGTCACATCACGGAATGTACGACTCATGACATGAATTTAATCACATCTCCGACCAATGTTTGAGGAAACCCACCTGACTGAAAAAGTACAGAGAAGTTCATTTGAGGTTCCAGACGAAAATCAAGAGCTGGGAAACGACTGGAAGTCAGAATGCCTGGCTTCATGAGCATCTGTCCAAAACAATTCTTCATGGGGAGTTGTCCATGAAGGACAGACCCCCAACCTGATGGATAATAGTACAAACTTCTAAGCAATGGACAATGTTAAAGTAACCCAGGAAAGAAATATACTGAGCAGCAAGCTGCATGCAAACTAAAGCACAAGGAGGGTGCTCGTCAAGCCTCACTCTGACTACTATTATTTTGTATACGCGTTTTACGTTTTAACAGAACCAGAACTGTTAAAATAAGCCATGTGTAAAAAGGGACAGGCAAACTGATCTAAAGCTCTGATAGGGTGAGGGAGTCAAAGGGTTAAGTTTTTACAGTTGCTGGATAGGGTGCGGGAGTCAAAAGGTTAATTAAATATACAAGTCTGGCCCTGTACAGCCAAGGGAGATAATGCTGAGGCAAATGCACTGACAAGCAAAGTGGACAGAATTGCTTCCTTTCGATCAAAGACTCAATACTTCAGTTGAGAATGGCTGCTGATCCAAACCAAGGTCTGTGCAGGTCACTGCCACCAAAGCTCAAATGCTTCCGAAGGCCAAAGGATGATGGTGTAAGGGATCCTTTCAGTTTCGCGGCCGATTACCATGTGCATTTTACTGCACATGAACCAGACATATACAAATGATTCACAACTCTTTCCAACTTGAGTCAAAACAAAAAGGTAATAGTATGTACAGTAGAGGCACTGCTGGCCAAGGACATAACTTACCAGATAGCTTATGAGGTATTAAGCCTATGCCTACACCCATGGTTTTGCAGGCTCATCTGGAAAACAAGAACATTATGAACAGAGGGGTCTACAAAACTTGGAACTGTCACTTGAACAACCCTGCAATCTGTGTATGGAGGAATCCAATGTGTGGATTACAAGCGTGTAACTCATAGCACACCACATAAAAGATACCATTTGCCGATACGCAAAGCAAGGGAAGCAACCAGAATTGTCACAGCATGCTGACCATAGTCATCGACCCCTGCATTAGCCAGTGGCGTGCACTTGGGAGACTGCACTACGTACGTAGGTACAAGGCACAGACATCTTAGATGTCTGTGTATAATGTAGGTTAACGATTGTTGTAAGCCAAGGGAAGCAACCACAACAGGGTCCTGGACAGCAAGCTGACCAAGGTTATTACTCCCAAACTGGCCCTTGGTGCATGTGTGTGTGTGTGTGTGTGTGTGTGTGTGTGTGTGTGTGTGGTGTGGTGTGGTGTGGTGTGGTGTGGTGTGGTGTGGTGTGTGTGTGTGTGTGTGTGTGTGTGTGTGTGTGCGTGTGCGCGCACGTGTGTTGGCAGCAGAGTACATAGCACATGACACCAGATAAGTGTTGATGCATCTGTGTGTGCATGTGCATGCGCGCGGCGCGCGTGTGTGTGTGTGTGTGTGTGTGTGTGTGTGTGTGTGTGTGTGTGTGTGTGTGTGTGTGTGTGTGTGTGTGTGTGTGTGTGTGTGTGTGTGTTGGAAGCAGAATAAACACGATATCAGACCAGGTAAGTGGTCCTTTCATGCTAGGTCAAGAAACTGCAACAAAAAGCTTTGGACAGTTGTGATGCTTGTAACAAAACTGACTGGCATTCCTCTAAACTTGAAGATACAAACATATTTCCCCCACAGTTCAGAGTTTGAGTTCTGAGTTCCAAGTTAGTTCAAGACAGATTTACTGCATTTGCTCTATACACAGCATGCACTCCACCGAGATCTGCCAAAAATTACCTGGCAGACTCATTGAGTCTGCGTAAAACCTTACGTGCTAGTACAGTCTTGAAATTGAAGGTACAGAGGGAAAGTGACAGTATGCATTATAAAAAAAGTATGTTTTAATAACTTTATCATAATACACATACATGCACACAGTCCTTTTCAATCCAAAAGTAAAAGCATACAGTTGATCAATCTTAATATTTACAGTCCAGTGTCACATAGTGGAGAAATTCCTTTATGGCATTTACGTTTCAGATTAAATCTAAAAGTGTACAAAAAGTAGAGCACCCTACAAAATATATTACTACCCAGTGAAAATGACCCAGACTGACAGAAATGGATTATGACCAATAATCTAGAGTAAATTCATCAGACAAAAAACAGAACAAGGTTGACTGACATACTGAAAGAGGATGTGAAAATGACAGGAACCGCATGAAATGAAACGTTTTGCTACTTTCAGGAAGATAAGTAAACAAAAGGGGTTCACAGCTGTATGAATCAGACAGCAATCTTGGCAGACCAGTGCAGAGATACTAAAGACAGAGCCAACAAAGCCACAAACACCTTCAGACTGCTAAACAACTTGTGAAGGTCCCACCTGTACAGCAACAATACCAGTCCGAGACTGTGCCAGAACTATGCTCCTTCTACCCTTCTTTATGGCTCAAAATACTGGAGAATGACAGAAAGTGATCTTACCAAGCTATCAACCTTCCATACAAAAAACTTCTTAAGTATCGTATGAATGAATCTTCTGGTCCAATAAATCTCCAACCAATAACTACTTGCCCAATGCAATTAAGAGAGTATGTACACGGTCATCATGAAAAGATGATGGATTGGGAATACCTTCCAGAAAGAGCAGGATAACATTACCCAGACCGACCTTCTCTGGAACTAGAGTACAGATGTAAGAGAGGAAGACCCCCAAAAACATCCGTCAAAAGAAAGACAAGAGCGAAGAACCTTTGTTGCTGCTCTGCATGGCAATGGCATAGTTTTAAGTTTCAGTCTACTAAGACTTCCATATACACTGACACCACTGATACCATGTGATGGAAGAGATCCAAATGATCATGGCATAAGCAATAAGTCCTACGCGCTAGCAAGATCTTGAGGGCCATCCTATTTTACAGAGGAAGTATACCAATAGTATGGTGGTATAAGCAAGTGAATAAAGTATCCTATGTATGACAAACTTCTCGTACAGTGTTTTCTGTCCTCCGAAGGGCTGTAACTCTCACATCAAACAAAGCAAAACTTTGCAAAAAGTGAAGGATATTTTTTTTTTTCTCTTTGTGAACATTAAATTTCTATTGCATAATGGCACTTGGCTTTCACCATTTACTTTCATAAATTAAACCCAGACTAGAGAAATACCCTTTTAAATTATATAGTATTTTGCAGTGCATTCTCATAAAAATGATAATGGACTACAGGACAAACTGAGACTGGGAAGAATTGCTTACATTTTCACACACACACACACACACACACACACACACACACACACACACACACACACACACACACACTTAGTAACATACCTTCAATGGTATTATTAGTGTTAGTGACAATTTCAGAAGAATGTTCCAGAATGTCCTATTCTCGACTGCTAGCACCATCATCAGTACATGCCTCATTACAGAGGTGAAACTCCTTGAAAAACTGGATAGTTGCCCTGATGAAAATTCCAGACTGTCTCCTTCATAATTGCTGTCATCAGCACAAACCTGAAGATTATTATGAAAGTACCTGAAAAATGGATTGGGCTCTTGTTCTGCCATTGTATCCCTGATCATGATTAACGCTACAAAATATGGATTATGGAGCTGACACACAAGCCATTTCATGTAAGATTGAGGAGAACCGTTTGAGCCTGTGTGATCAGTCCTGTCAAAATGGAACGTACAGAGTGTTACACAATCCTGAAGAAACGGATGCCAGATGTAGGTCACTGCGTTTTGCTTATCAGGCGTCAAAAGCAAAGGCGAAGAAAGCACATAATAGCTTCTCCTTGATAATGTCCGTTTTGGTACTTTTTGCTTTAGCTATTTTTAAGAAATCAATCATTAACTTGATAGACTAGGACTCTTATTAAACACTTTGTCTTCAAATCAGCATGTTTCACAGCTTTATCAGATGATGTTTGCAAAATGTGTTTGCTCATTGTTGCATGTTGATTGGCTGGAATAGTTCAGAATAGTTAACTAGAATCACTTCGAGGGTGTGGATGGGTCCCACAGTACCAATGCCTCGCCACTCTCTGGACAATCACCTCCCCAGCTCCTGACACCACTCGAAAGCCATTTCATCAAGCAAAGGGGGGCTGTCCATGTGTTGCATGACCCATTCGGAACCAGTCAGTTAACTTGTTTACAAACCAAATGGCAAGGTGAGGAGGTGACACACCCCGGGACACAGCCACACAATACGCACCAACCAGATCCAGCTCAGCCACAAGATAAAGAAAGAATGGAAGAGCCCTCCTCTCTCCCTACTCTAGGTCTTCATTTCTCTCTCTCTCTCTCTCGGGCACCCCACCCTGCCACCCGGCTCACACAGTTGCCAGCTCTTTCATCCCCACTACAATCTCAACAGTTAGCAGTTAGAAGCTCCCAACGTTGCCTTAGTTCAACCACAGGGGTTGTTTGAATGGCCGTGAAAGGTTGGATTACGAAAAAAAAAAAAAAAAATCCTTGTCCCAACCAGTAATCGATTCTGGGTTTCTCATATTCTAGTGAGTGCATTATCCACAAGGCCACACACTTTCTTGTGTATTGACTAGACAAGCATCAACTACGCGTAAGTTTTACTAGAACACAGATATTTTATAGAGAATGACTGACTGCCAGGGACCAACTACAAAGTAAGGTAAATGTAAATAGATTGTCATAGCCTGAAGACATGGTAAAGATGGGTCGTTTCCCGTGCAAAGGCAAAAACAAACAAAACCAAAGACAAACGAGAAAAAACAAAAAAATCGAATTAGAATGCTTATTTAATATAACAAAACAAGACAATCGAAATTTTCTGCCAACTGGCCTTTGTCAAGCATATACAAAAGACAAAACAGAATAAATGCACAGCACTAAGCACACAAAAAATAAAAAATTAAAAAAGTAGACTACTTCCCAAATGTAGCATCTGGCAGGAGAATATGTGAGTGCTATTTTCTCCTGCCGGAAGCTATGTTTGAGAAGTGCCATGTTCTCTTCTCCAACGACACATTTGGGAAGTTGTCTATTGTTCCATTTTCTCTTGCCAGACACAATGTCTGGGATGTTGTTTACTGATTTTCTTTTCCTTTTTTCTTTTTTTTTTCTCGTGTGGTGTGTGTGTGTGTGTGTGTGTGTGTGTGTTTTGTGTGTGTGTGTGTGTGTGTGTGTGTGTGTGTGTGTGTGTGTTGATGTGTGGTGTGTGTGTGTGTGTGTGTGTGTGTGTGTGTGTGTGTGCTAAGTAGCAGTTATTCCTTTTGTCTTTTGCATATGCTTGACAAAAGTGGGTTGGCCAAAAAATTTGCACCTGTCTTGTTTTGTTATATTACATGCGCATTTAAATTCTTTTTTTGTGTTTTTCTGGTGTGTATTTACTTGAACGCTGGCAGTCACTTTGATTCAGATTTCAAAAACAAAGCGACAAAAAAGAAACAAAAACACACCTTGTACTTGACAAAATAAACTGTATGATCTATATATAACACACAACAACAAAAAACACACGTTTGAGACAAAACAAAAAGGACAAAAGCGCACCACTAAATCCGAAACGATCTGTTGTGCTTTGTCTATCAATAATGCATCGACCGAAATGATATGGATGGTCACAATAACATCAATCAATGAACACAGGAATTAACCGATGGGTAGCGTGAATGGTATTCATGACCTTGAACTCCTTATCTTTATTGTTTTAAAGGTTATTCTTTTGTATCAACCGGAACTAGTGTGTATGTGTGTGTGTGTGTGTGTGTGTGTGTGTGTGTGTGTGTGTGTGTGTGTGTGTGTGTGTGTGTGTGTGTGTGTGTGTGTGTATGTGTGTGTGATTTTCAGAGTTGTTGTTGTAAGCTGGTTTCAGCCGTTTAGATAGCACACACAAGGCAACAGATTCACATTGTATCCTCTCGTCTCGTCGGCCTCTTTACATCTCAGGAGATGATAGTCTGCACCAGGAGGCGTTGTGGTCATGACGTGCACTTTCTGCTGTGGCTGTGCAGGCCGACATTGTATCCAAGACATAATAATAACAGTAATAATGACATCCATTCATAAGCATAATAACAACAGTAATAATGACATTCATAGGGCACCAAATCTTGACACAAAAATCAAATCAAAGCGTGCACTCTCATTATTCACTAAATCATTCAGTCACAATGACCAAAACTCAAGGGTTCAACGCATACATAAACCAAGAGGGCAAAGGACAGGATGGTAATAAGGCGAAAGGGTGGGCACATAGAGGGGAAATCACTCCTGGACAAAATGGTATGTCAATGTTGGACTTGAAGGAAAACAGAGAATGTGACTGTCGAATAGACAGGGGTAGCTCATTCCAGTTGTATGGACCAGACACAGAAGAAGAGCAGCGAATGACTGTGGAACATCTGTATAGAGGAATTTGTAAACAAGTAGCTTCAGAAGCAGAACAGAAAGGTCGGGCAGGGTGCACATTCGGAGGTGGTCACAAACAGGTGCAGTACCACTGACACCACTTGTAGCATAATGCATTGAATTGGTATGAAATTCTTTTAGACACAGGCAACCAGTGGAGAAAGGGAAGCATGGGAATGTTATGAATAGGGTAAGTCGGGCTGCAGAATTATGAATACACTTGAGACATGCGACAGACGTAACAGGCAATCCAGAGAGTACAGAGTTTCAATAATCAATCTGAGACAAGATAAGAGAAATTGCGAGTTTAGATGCCACTGAAGTTGAACGATAACAATGAATGGAACTGAAATATGTCATGAAACTGTGCAGTACAATACTTTTTTTTTTCTCATTATAACTAACATCTTAGAATATCGAATTCAAAGTTCAGTTGTTTAAAGTATCTAAAATTCACTTTGGTAACTTTGCATGAGTTAAGATGTGGGAGAAGAAAGTATAGTAGGTTCAAAGTGAAGGTTAAGAAGGAAAACTCTGCATTTAGATGGTCAGAGTACGACTATCTGACATTGTCATGGAGGTTTGAACAGGTAAAAGGAAAGTCTTTTCTGCTTTTAGTGAAAGAAACAAGGGTTCTATTTGAGATAATTCATAGTTATAATCCGAGCAGGTGAGAGGAGCATGTGTCCTTAGGAAGATGTTTTGTTTACACTGTTACAGGGGAGTAACTCTTCTAAAGCAATTGTGAGAGAACGCACATACTGTACCTCTAGAATATTGTAAGAATGTTACGACTTGAAAGTTCTTTTGATAAGATGTGTATAAATTTTCTCAATGTTTAAAGGGATCTTAGGACAGGTGGAGCTGAGCCCTGGTATTTTCTAGCCCAGTGACTGAGTCTTGGACCAACCATGGCCTTCGCGAAAAGCTTTTATGAAGGCCATGGACCAACAATCTTGGACCATGCATGTGCCTGTTAGGAGTGATGGCACCATATTCATTTTAAGTCAAGCTGGGCCTGTTGTTGCCCTTTGATCTTGGTGGTGGCTAAGCGATGGAGCCAAAGCCACATTACTACTTTGTTTAATACCTGGACGAAGAGGTAACGCTTTGTTTAATAAATCTTTTGTGCGCAAGCATGACAAGGTATTCATGGAGAAGTTACCTTTCTTCCTCATTGCTGCCATCGCTGTCAACTGTGTGACTACACTGTATTTATGCACGAGTACACCGAGACTTTTACTTTGTGTTGGACTTCGTAGTTACACATTAGTTACTTGGGAACTTTGGGTTGGGACATGTTTTATATCTGTTCGTGTGCTTAGGGCTTTTCAAATAATGTGCAGAAGAATTGCCAATTATTATTATTATCTTTATCAATACTATCATAACACATATCATTATCAATGTTACGAGCGCGTATCATTACAAAACAAACAAAATTTGCTTTGTTGAGTAGGTTTTTTTTTTCTTTTCTTTTTCTTTTATTGTTGCCGTTTTCTTTCGCTCCAATTCTCCTAAACGATCTTTTTAGATTCCTCTTCCCACCTCCCACCTCCAATTTATAAAATCTTTTTAAACAGATTTGTTTTTCACATCGGCATTTAAAAGACGTGTGTGTGTCCATCTGTCTGTCTGTCTGTCTTGTATCTATCACAGCGTAAATGAACGCATGATATTTTTTTCCGCCAAAAATATGAGACTGTAATGTTTCAGAATCTGTTTTACACTTTAACCTGTGTACAGCAATAAGACTCCCGTTTTTTGTTTTGGTCTGGTTTGTTTTTAACTTTCAAGGCTATCTCAAAACTCAAAAATGAACAAATATAGAAAAAGAACGTGTATTTCATTCACAAAACAGGTCACACACATTTCTGCAGCTGAACAAATCATTAGGGCAGTCCAGCGTTGTGTTTCCGGAGTTTTATGTATTTGTTTGTCTTTAGCGTACGCCTGACAAAGGCCAGTTAGCGAAAACTTTGCGTCTGTGTTTCGTGGCTGTTTTCATTCCGCGCGTGTGTGTTCGTTCGTTGCTTGATTTAACGTCTTTTCACTATAAGTGTGTGTGTGTGTGTGTGTGTGTGTGTGTGTGTGTGTGTGTGTGTGTGTGTGTTGTGTGTTGTGTGTGTGTGTGTGTGTGCCAGTTATACTGATTCAGACTTTTTTGTTTTGTTTTGTTTCGTTTGTTTTGTTTTGTTTCGTCTTATTAATCTCAGAACTGAAAAATCGGACAATTGTCGTCATTAGCCGCTTGAATGACACGCTCTACTTTGATGAGCAACAACATTAATTTTGTCGCCAAGACGAGAGAAACCCCTTTTCTGACTCAGATAATTCCGCGAAGTAGAGCGCGAGGAAACTTTCCTCAATCGACGGGGTTTTGTCAGTCTGTCTTTCCGCCTGACCTAGAAAAACACTGTCTGTATTTTCTGAGCTGATTAACCACCAGAGCTAGAAGAAGCTCACGGCGGCAATGGATAGATAGAGTGGCAGACACTCCACATTTCCAACACGATTCTGGATATGGCAGGCTCGTATGGCTGCAGACCATTAGCTTTTTCTCCTTCTCCCTATGCAAATAGTGTAAAAATCAACCAGAGATCAGGATTACAGGACGGGTGTATTACTTAAACCAATTATCAGTTTAATATTTTAGGCCTGAGAGAATCTCCTGGACAGCTCCCCAATTCCTAGCAACCGTCCTCCTTTTCCTCTCCCCCCCCCTCCCCATCCCTCCTACCCCCCCCTCCCCAAAAAAAGATTCTGTCATTTACCTTCCAGACCAGAAAGTTTCTGGCTCTTCGCAGTCGGCTGGGCTTTAAACAACAATAACAAAATTCTATCAAGGTCTAATTTATCTGACTGTTTTTATCTTTCTGTCTGTCCGCAACCCTGCTTTCCCTTTCTTGGGGCTGTAATAATGATTTTTTTAAATACTCACATTTACTTTGCATGGCAAGGCAGGACCTGACAGTCAATTTCTTAGTAAAAAACATATCATCAAATCAGTTAATGCAGCCAAAAGATCTTTTGGGGAGAGGCATGTAATCTCTTTGTCTTACCCACAGGCACCTCCTACAAGATGTCTGTGGTCTTACCTCTCTACGACAGACAACTCCCGGTAAAAGCGGACGGAAAACACGCAGTATCAACCATAAGGCAAGTTCTCGCAGGGCTAGAAAATACAGTCTAGGAACTGTGGTATTTACCGAAAAACAGTGCGTCAAGGACAGAAGTTGAAAGAGGCCTTCATAATGTTACGTCTTAACCTCTTGTTTTCTGACAGTCGGCAACATCACTAAAAGGTTATTTTGCACTGACACTTTTGTTTCTACATCCAACGTTAACTCTCTCTCCTCTCTCTCTCTCTCTCTCTCTCACTCTCACTATGTACGCAACATAACCTCATCGCAAGTCGAGACTCATACAAGCTTATCTCTTTCTTCTCTCTCCTCGACTTCACTCATCCGGTATTCATCAAGCAAGCAGCCTTACAATCGCCCCGACCGTAAAAAACAACTATTACAAAACGCCTGCGGGATGTGAAAATCACCAGAGCAGTCTAAGTATAAAAACAGGCACTGGGAAAAGAATACTAAAAAAAAAACATCTCAACCCCCCTCAGTTTTACTGTTTGCAACCGCACTTCTTAAATCGGTCACCAATAACACCCACCACCTCCACCACATGACATCACTAGTCATCATCATCACCATCATTATCAACCACCACCTTACCCTAATCACCACTAGTCATCATCATCATCATCATCATCACCTTTCTGCCAGCAGGACCTCCACATAAACCAGTATTAAACCTCCGTGATACAAATGCAGCTGTAACAATATTAATCATGCACCGTGGAAATACCTAATCACCATTAGAACCACAAAACGTGTACGTACAAGCTCTACGACTTTGAAGTTCGTTCAGGAGGGATCTTTAACAAGCATCATCATCACAATAATGATATGATAGTAAAAAAAAAAGCATTTATATTTCGCAGTCCTCTAAAACACTGTTGGAGCTCCATGTTCTTTAAGGCATTATTAGAAATAATGTTACAATAGGCAGTAATAACTAAAACAAACAACAAACAAACAAAAACATGTACATATCAAATCACCATCAGACATACATAAACGCATAGATAGCTAACATGCAGCATGACATGCGCACAAACCCAACACATGAACACAACACAACACAACACACACACACATGCACGCACACAACACAAAAACACACACACACACGCACACCCATTTCATCATGCTCCTCACTTTGCCCCATTCTCAAACAACACACATGACGTTAGTCACGCTGTAAGATAACGTAAACATAACAAGAGACAGCCAAGTATGCCAGAGGGTGACGGGGTGGGCCCGAGGAAGTTAGAGCTTATAGTATTTCTTGAATAGTTGAGTTTTCAGAGCTGATCTGAAGGACGGAATTGATGACTTCTCTTAAATCAAGAAGAATAAGCGACTTCCAGATCTTGTGAGCAGCAACAGAAAACGAACATTCCCCGTTGGTTTTCATCCTGACATGAAAAACATGAAATACTTTTTAATCAGGAGATCAACGAAGCTGTCTTGGTGGTGTGCACGAAGAAGGAAGATTTGAGAGGTGAAGAGGAGCAGTTCAATAGGAAAAAACATGGAGCATTCCATTGAGAAAAAAAAGTGACAGAGTACAAACTTTGTAATCTATCCATGCTTAAATAGCAAGCCAGTGCAAGCTTTTGATGACAGCCTGTACATGAATGTATTTATATAAAATGAATATCAGTCTTGCGGCAGAGTTTTGAATTTTCTGCAGCTTATCAAAATGATGTTTGAGACAGCCTGATAGAACTAGAAGTGAATTACAGTCTAAGTTTGACAGGACAAAGGCACATCCCAGAACTTTTGTGGTATCAGTGGTGAAGAAATGAGGGATCGTACTGACACAACGTAATTCAAAATAAAATGAGAGGCAAACGTTTTTAATGTGTAAATCAACACTTCTGTTTTCTGTCACATGAAACAAAGTCAACGTCAGGAGTGGTTAATTCCATTCCATTTGTGCTCCACCTAAAACTGCCAGTAATCATCTGGCAAACTCACTGAGCCTGTGAAAAACTCTGGTCTTGTAAGGTCTTGAAACAGGGAGGGGAGATGAAACATGACCTATATGAAGTTTTATGCTGATAACACCGAACAGTTAAAAGCATTAGGATGGGCAGCAAACAGACCGACTTTTTTGTTTTGTTTTATTTTGTTTTGTCTTGTTTTTAGTGTTATATTTTATTTTGTTTTGTTTTACTGAGGGTTGAGACTACTGAGCTTACTAATTACTGAGGGGCTGAGACTTAACTCGTGACATCACATCTTGAATCCACAGTTCTATAAAAAAAAAATTTAAAAGTGAAAAAAAAACATGTAGGGCCTACTACAACTAGATATCGATACACACAGACGGATAAATCACACACACACACACGGACGCACGCACACACACACACGCACGCACACACATATAGATAGATAGATAGATAGATAGATAGATAGATAGATAGATACACCGTGCACTAAGACGAAAATACCACTATTACCACAGAACCCATGCACGCGTGCACACACACTTGCGCACGCACGCACACAAACACACATACAGAGAGAGGGACAGACAGACAGACAGAGACAGACAAACAGCGAGAGAGGCAAACAGACAGACAGAGTCAGGAAACGCGACGAAATGAGCTGGGCACTAAACTAATACATAAGCGTATTTTCACAGAAGGCAAGGCCTTTCCCCTTATCAGCATTTCCTATATTCAGTCGCGCACACACACACTTGCGTACACACACACACAAGAGAGAGAGAGAGAGAGGGACGGGAGCAGACAGACGCATGGATTGACAGACAGGGAGGCAGAGACAAGGCGAGGGAGAAACGAGACCAGAAACAGATCGACTCGAATTGTATAAGAAATATATATATGTATGTATACAGGAGAGCGTGCGGGCACAATGCACGAGTGTGCGTGAGAGCGAGCGAACGAGCGAGAGACAGGTAGAGAGAGACAGAGACAGAAGCAAAGCTTATGACTGCGTGCATTTACGCGTGTAAGAGAGAGAGAGAGAGAAAGAGAGAGAGAGAGAGAGAGAGTGTGTGTGTGTGTGTGTGTGTGTGTGTGTGTGTGTGTGTGTGTGTGTGTGTGTGTGTGTGTGTTCGCGGTACGTAGCTCTGGGGATGAATGAGATCAGCAAACAGATTGACAGAAAGCGAACGTTCATGATATGCGTGTAAAACACACACACACACACGCGCGCGCACGCACCCGTACACATATACACACGCGCACGTACACACACACACATACACAGACAATGTGAGCACTTATATATTGTATGTGCGGGGCTACAGGAGACAGATGTGTAGCGGGTTTCCAAGGTCGCAAGGCCTCACCTCGCAAGCAGTCACTGCTCAGTCAAGAGGTCGACCAGAGGTCAAGAAGTCACACCGGCGTTTTCATTCCAAGAAACTCATAGCACTGACTTCAGGATTTGTGCGTTCGTGATAATTTTGACCTCCCCCTCTCCCCGCCCCCCCCCCCTCCCCCCCGTGAAGGCAATCATACTGTTTTCGGGACGTACGCAGGGCCTACAGAGTATTGAAAACCACCTATAATATAAAGCCACGCAAAGCTGACGCAGCTTACTAGGCTGCTTGTTTGGCTTTCTGGAAATGTGATTTGCAGAAGCAAATTTTGTGGTGATTTTGGCCAGTTTTCATATTATGGTTTTAGTATCCTATGTAATGCTTACATTTGTATTCAGGTTTGTTTTTTAAACCCTCTGTCACACATCGGGCGGAGTGGTCAATGTCAGGATCATATTACATTATGTGTGCGTATACACGGATTGCCTGCTTAAATTAATTTTCTTTTCCATTTTTTTTTTTTATCCAGAGTTGTTGCGTAAGTCTTTTAAACAGTTTATAGCCCTGCTATGACTGAGCAATCTGCTGGGTTTTAAACAACGAAACTAAATGAACATATAGTAACACTATAAATTATTTCTATGCAGAAATTTTGTAATACTGCACCACAAAGTAACAATAATGTTAATAATAGTGATGATGAGTTGATCATAATGATGATGATGATGTTGTTGTTGTTAATGATAATACTAGTAATGGTAACCATGATAAGAGCAATAACATAATAATGATGATAAGAAGGATAGCAATAGTGATGATGATGGTGGTGGTGGTGATTACGGAGGTAGGTGTAGTGGTGATGGTGATGAGTGAGGATGAGACAACAAGCATGATGAACAGAATGATTATTATGACGACGACAATGATGTGATGATGATGATGATGGACGTGTGATACTTCAAGCAATCAAAGTAGTATGGATATTATAGTACAGAAGTATAATATCATTCAAAGATGTAATTACATAACACAGTGCAATATCAAGTTATAACAACAACAACCATCATCGTCACTGTCATGATCATCATCATCATTATCAATATTGTTATTGTTATTCCGCAATCATTACTATTACTTGGCAACCACGATAAGACGCACAGCTATAATCACCCTTGAAGAACACTGAGTTTTTACATCAAGATCGTTGCTACTGCTGTTGTTGTTAATGATGTTTTCTAAACTCTTCAAGTTTCATCTGTTGTTAGTAGTCTTATGATCAACTGGAATAAGCTACTGTAAGTATAATCATCCAGACATATCTGTTTGAAAACAGAGAATGAAGTTTAACTTTAGAGACTGGAATTTGTTCAAGAGGGATTCACATCATTCGGATAAAGACTCCTGCAGTGACCTGCTCAAAACACTAGGCACGGGCATGATCTTGAGGGGGAACGTGGAGGGGGGGGGGGCTATGAAACACTGACACCACCAGAATCACTGGGGCGTTATGATGAGCCCACCTCGCAGTATAAAAGCTGGCTTGCGTATGCATGTGTGTGCGTGCATGTTCGTGTATGTGTGCGTGCATGCATGAACACATGTGTGCGTGTGCACGTGTGGATGGATGCTGGACTGCAACCCGTTAATCGGGATGCACATTATACCCAGTTTACATGTTTAATTCGCTCATTACGGCAGCGATAAAGAAAGAATTGTCTTTCTTTTTAAAAAAAAAAAATCACCATTTCTCCTAGGTCTCAGGTCGTAACTCGATGTCAGATGTTGAGCAAGCCGTAGTCATGGATACAGAGACTGGCGACTGGCTCCATCCTGTGATATGATCGCCTCTGTGCCACATGGCTCGCGAGCATAGAGTTAAATAAAACTGCCATGTAAGTTATGCAACTTACTTCAAACATGTGGCAAAATTCCCTTATCAGCAGAAGATGATAAGCAATCAACATGCATTAGAAATTATTCTGAACGAAATGATTAACCATCAAATACACTCCAAATCTTAAAATAGAAAAAGAGAAAGAGACTTGAGAAAAAGCTCCCATCGTTATTACAAATATGAGAGAGAGAGGGGGGGGGAGAGACAGAGAGCGAGAGAGAGACAAAAAAGAGAGAAAGAGAGAAGAGAGGAGAGAGAGAGAGAGAGAGAGAGAGAGAGCGCCCTATCGCCACGTAAACGCTACACTACCAAACAAGCAGCAGTCCTTATGTCAGCATTAATCTTAGCCAACATTATTTCGAGGTACACAAGCGCTTGTTCGACAAAACTAACAGGAACTGATATTGAGACCGACACTGGCTATGAGTACACTGAGTAGATCATCCACGTCATTATTTATGTACATGATCAAGTCAATCAGAAGAACAGCTGACACTGCCAGTAACGGCCAGGAAGTCTTTTCAGGCTGAAGTCAACATAACAAGTTTACTCAGTTAAAGCTTACCGTGCTGTTAAAACGACACTTGCTTACGCCATCCCCATGCTACTAAGTACTATACAATTCAAGTCAATGGGTTGCTCTCTCTCTACACACACACACACACTCTCTCTCTCTCTCTCTCTAATATCACTTAAAGTGAAAAGACATTAAAGAACGAATTCTCTCTCTCCCTCCCTCCATTCCCCCCCCCCCCCCCCGTGTGTGTGTGTGTGTGCGCGCGCGCGCGTGCGAACGTGTCAGTAAGTCAGTGAGTGAGTGAGTGTGTGTGTGTGTGTGTGTGTGTGTGTGTGTGTGTGTGTGTGTGTGTGTGTGTGTGTGTGTGTGTGTGTGTGCGTGTTCGTTCGTTCTTTGATACAACGTCTTTTCACTATGAGTGATATTAGACGATAATCTCACTGTGTGTGTGTGTGTGTGTGTGTGTGTGTGTGTGTGTGTGTGTGTGTGTGTGTGTGTGTGTGTGTGTGTGTGTGTGTACGAGTGTGTGTGTGCGTATGTATGTGTGTATGCGTAAGCGCGGGATATATATGTGTACAAATAGAGTAAGTATCCTATATTCTGCCTGGGACAACCTACTATCTTTGTGTAAAGTCTTCTTCTTACAGTTTTTATTGGACAGATGGCCCTCACTTGATCAATACACAAGTGTAGGTCAACCAGACACAGCAGTCTCATGATGTAACAGTATCTGTATCTCTCTTATTCAATACTGTATCTCTAGTCTTATTCAAACGACCCTTTCTTTTAACTAAACAAGACAGCGATAAAATTCGACCAGCATCTGCATCTTCAATACTTCTACAACTGAAGTAGGCTACATCATATAGTGATATACGTATTGGAAAAAAATCTTGTGATAATTCATGTACCCTTAAAGTAGGGCGCTTTCTTTTTCACTACAAATGCTTCTGCACGTTTCACGAATACACATCAGAATGTTTTACAAACTTTTCGATCACAATGAGTCACCGCCACTTCTCTCAAAACAAACAAACAAACACATCAAAAACATGCCAGCACGCACCCGTGCTCCCACACACACCCCATAAACAATTAAACAAAACAATAACAACAAAATAGCCAAAGTTATTTCTTGAATCAGAAAAACACAAAAATTGAATTAGAGCGCTTATTTGATAAGACAAAACAAGGCAGGTGCAAATTTGTGGCCTCTGTCAAACATATATATATATATATATATATAAATAATAAAAAAAGAATAAGGAAGAAAAGAAAACACTTAGCAAACACACAAAATAAAACAGTAGACAACTTGTGCTGGGTATTTTGCATTTATTCTTTTCTTTTGTACATGCTTGACAAAGGCCAGCTAGCCAAAAACTCTGCGTCAATCTTGTTATTTCAAATACGTATTCTACTTCTATTTTTGTGTTTTTTTCTGGTTCCTATTTGCCTGAATGTTGCAGTTACTTTGATTCTGGTAATAGGTATTTCTTGTTCAGGACACACAAACCATTTGATATAAACTAAACGAAAAAGTATACAGTCACATATGTGGAGTTATATAGTATAATACGTATGCCTGGCCATCGCGCACGTGTGTGTGTGTGTGTGAGTGTGTGTGTGAGTGTGTGTGTGTGTGTGTGTGTGTGTGTGTGTGTGTGTGTGTGTGTGTGTGTGTGTGTGTGTGTGTGTGTGTGTGTGTGTGTGTGTGTGTGTGTGTGAATATAACGAAAAATTCATGTCACCATCTTTTTGTGATATTTTATTAACATCGTACATTATCCAATGCAGCATGTTGGTTCCTGGGGGCTCTCTAACTAGTTATCATCATAATTAATCACATACAGAAGTAAATGCCATGACAAATATCCCTCGAACATCCAATTCTGGCAGACACATTCCGGATACAGCAACATTACGGGCCCATCGATCTGAAAAGGTCAACATGCTAACGCTCTCCTGCGGTTTTTTTCCCCTTTCCTTTTAAAAACAGGGAGATATCATATCGACATGGAGGGGTGTGTTAGTGTGTGTGTGTGTATATGAGCCCGCGCACGTGCGTGCGTGCACGCGCATGCGCAGTGTCTGTATGTGTCCGTCTGGCTACTATTAATATTTCTTTTCGTATACTGTAAGTATACCTTGACCATCTTAATTTTCCCCGAAACGTTTCAATGGAAGCAAAATGAGACACTGTGAGCTCTGAACATGTTTTAGTGAAAACTGAACGAGACACTGTTAGCTCTGAACATGTTTCAGTGAAAGCTAAACGAGACACTGTTAGCTCTGAACATGTTTCAGTGAAAGCTAAACGAGACACTGTTAGCTCTGAACATGTTTCAGTGAAAGCTAAACGAGACACTGTTAGCACTGAACATGTTTCAGTGAAAGCTAAACGAGACACTGTTAGCTCTGAACATGTTTCAGTGAAAGCTAAACGAGACACTGTTAGCTCTGAACATGTTTCAGGGAAAGAAAAACGAGACACTGTTAGCTCTGAACATGTTTTAGTGAAAGAAAAACGAGACACTGTTAGTTCTGAACATGTTTTAGTGAAAGCAAAACGAGACATTGTTAGCAATGAACATGTTTTAGTGAAAGCAAAACGAGACACTGTTAGCCATGAACATGTTTTAGTGAAAGCAAAACGAGACACTGTTAGCCATGAACATATTTTAGTGAAAGCAAAACGAGACACTGTTAGCCATGAACATGTTTCAGTGAAAGCAAAACGAGACACTGTTAGTCATGAACATGTTTTAGTGAAAGCAAAACGAGACACTGTTAGCCATGAACATGTTTTAGTGAAAGCAAAACGAGACACTATTAGCATGAACATGTTTCAGTGAAAGCAAAACGAGACACTGTTAGCCATGAACATGTTTTAGTGAAAGCAAAACGAGACACTGTTAGCCATGAACATGTTTTAGTGAAAGCAAAACGAGACACTGTTAGTCATGAACATGTTTTAGTGAAAGCAAAACGAGACACTGTTAGCCATGAACATGTTTTAGTGAAAGCAAAACGAGACACTGTTAGCAATGAACATGTTTCAGTGAAAGCAAAACGAGACACTGTTAGCCATGAACATGTTTTAGTGAAAGCAAAACGAGACACTGTTAGCAATGAACATGTTTCAGTGAAAGCAAAACGAGACACTGTTAGCCATGAACATGTTTTAGTGAAAGCAAAACGAGACACTGTTAGCAATGAACATGTTTCAGTGAAAGCAAAACGAGACATTGTTAGTCATGAACATGTTTTAGTGAAAGCAAAACGAGACACTGTTAGCCATGAACATGTTTTAGTGAAAGCAAAACGAGACACTGTTAGCCATGAACATGTTTTAGTGAAAGCAAAACGAGACACTGTTAGCCATGAACATGTTTCAGTGAAAGCAAAACGAGACACTGTTAGCCATGAACATGTTTTAGTGAAAGCAAAACGAGACACTGTTAGCCATGAACATGTTTCAGTGAAAGCAAAACGAGACACTGTTAGCCATGAACATGTTTTAGTGAAAGCAAAACGAGACACTGTTAGCTATGAACATGTTTTAGTGAAAGCAAAACGAGACACTGTTAGCAATGAACATGTTTAGTGAAAGCAAAACGAGACACTGTTAGCCATGAACATGTTTTAGTGAAAGCAAAACGAGACACTGTTAGCAATGAACATGTTTCAGTGAAAGCAAAACGAGACACTGTTAGCCATGAACATGTTTTAGTGAAAACAAAACGAGACACTTAGTTCCAAACATGTTTCAGTGAAAGCAAAACGAGACACTGTTAGCCATGAACATGTTTCAGTGAAAGCAAAACGAGACACTTAGTTCCAAACATGTTTTAGTGAAAGCAAAACGAGACACATAGTTCTGAACATGTTCCAGTGAAAGAAAAACGAGATACTGTTAGCTATGAACTTCTTTCAGTGAAAGAAAAACGAGGCACTTCAAGCTCTGAATATGTGTCAGTGAATGCAAAACAAGACACTGTTAGTTCTCAAGATGTGTCAGTGAAAGCAAAAAGAGACGGTGTTAGCTTCAACTGTGTTTTAATAGATGCAAAAAGAGACATTTATAGCAACAAACCTGTTTTTAAAAAAAATTTAAAATTTTAAAAAAGACACCGTTAGCTTTCAACCTGTCGTAGTGGAAACAAAAACAACAAAACTTAGTTCCAAACCTGTTTTAATCGAAGTCAAAAGTGGTTGTTTGCTCTAAACCTGTTCTGATGGAAGCAAAAAGATACCACCATCAAGCGCCCTGCCGCATGGTGTTGGCGATCATGGCCCTCCATACGAATCTATCTGTTGTTGTTCCCACCCTCTCGGTCCTCAGTCACTCGGCAAGTCCATCCAAAATTTTCTCTCTGGGTCTACCTGGTGCTCTCTTTCCTTCCAGCTTTCCTGTTGTGACCGGGTGCTGTAATTCCTCTTGCCTCATAAAATGCCCTATAAATTTGCTTGTCTTTTCGTAATCTTCTTTACTAATCATCCTGTGTCTGCCTTCTTCAAGAGTGTCTCGTTTGTTTTCTTTGTTGTCCATGGAACTCTAAACATTCTAGATGCTGTTAGCTCCAAACATGTTTTAATAATTTAAGTAAAAAGAGAGACACTTTCAGCTCCAAGTCATTCCAAACCCATTCAAATGAAAGCAAAAAGAAACATTGTTATCTCTAAACCCGTTTAAATGGAAGTAAAAAGCGACACTGCCAGCTCCAAACCTGTTTTAATATGAAAGTAAATAGAGATTCTGGCAGCTCCAAATCTGTTTCCGTGGAAGCAATAGGAGACACTGTTATCCCTAAACCTGTTTAATTGGAAGCAAATAAAGACACAGCTCCTAACCTGTTTTAACGAAAGTAAAATAGGACATTGTTAGTTCTGAAAACATTTCTCATTGAAGCAAACTGAGACACTGTTAGCTGTGATTATTTCCCTGGAAGCAAAAAGAGATGTAGTCTGCTCCATAACCTGTTTTAATGTAAGTAAACTGTTAGCTTCAAATCTCTTATAATGGAAACAAAAAGAGAGACTTTTAGCTCCGAACCTGTTTTCATGAAAGAAAAAGATACAGTGTTTCTTCCGAACCAGCTTTTAATGACAGCAAAAAGAGACACTGCCTTTCCGAACCTGTTTTAATGAAAGTAAAAAGACATGCAGCTCCGAACCTATTTTAATGGGTGAAATCAACACACAGCTCCCAAATCAGTTTTCATGGAAGCAAAAGACACACTGTTAGCCCGAGCCCGTTTCAATGAAAGCAAAGACACTGTTAGCTCCACACCTGTTTCAATGGAAGCAAATCCAGACACTGTTAGTTCCAAACCTGTTTTCATGGAAACAAAAAGAAACACTAAAGGTTCGAATTTGTTTTAATCGAAGCAAAATGAGATACTGTAAACTCGTATGGCTTGACAATCTTTTTCACCAGACATGTATAACTGAAACCAACAAGTGACACTGTTAATATGCTTTTGTCATCTTCACCCACCCCCTCCCTGGTTCTGTTGGACTCTGTATCTAACCTTGAGACCATGATTTCAGGAATGGACCACACTACCAGAGAGAGAGAGAGAGTGTGTGTGTGTGTGTGTGTGTGTGTGTGTGTGTGTGTGTGTTGTGTGTGTGTGTGTGTGTGTGTGTGAGGTGTGTGTGTGTTGTGTGAGTGTGTGTGTGTGTGTGTGTGTGTTTGTGTGTGTGAGTGTGTGTGTGTGTGTTGTGTGTGAGTGTGTGCGAATTGTGTGTGTGTTCCTCTAATTGTGCATGTGCATGTGAATGTATTGTGTGTATGTTCCCCTAATGTGCATGGCATGAGACAAGCACGTGCGCATGCTGACACTAATTTAAATATTGATTAAAATCATGAAAACATCAGGAGCTGTTGTTGACGCTCCTGATTTTACTAATCACTAACCACGTAAACGTGTTGTTACCACAAATCCGACTTTGTTTTTGTTTCGAGCGAGAGAAAAATGACCTTGAGCGAACGAGGGAAAAATACACAGTGGTTGAAAAACAGACGATTTCTAACGTGGATGCTATATGGACCATAAACATAATCATTATTCCTTACTCTGCGTGTCTCACAGAAGAAATCACCCCCATCCTCAACCCCACTCCATGCCACCCTCCGTGTGTGTGTGTGTGTGTGTGTGTGTGTGTGTGTGTGTGTGTGTGTGTGTGTGTGTGTGTGTGTGTGTGTGTGTGTGTGTGTGTGTGTGTTATGCGATATCCATAACTTTGCGGTTGTTGGTTGGTTGGTGGTGGTGGTTGTTGTGTTGTTGTTGTTTGTTGTTGTGCTGTTGTTTGCGTGTGTGTGTACGTGTGTACGGTGTGTGTGTGTGTGTGTGTGTGTGTGTGTGTGTGTTTCATGCTGAGGGTCATGGAACAATCTCGTATTAATATAAAAATGGGCGCACTAATCAAGTAGGTAAACGTCGGACTACCAATGGGAAGGTCCTGGGCTCGATCCTGCTGGGACGCCTCGAGCCAGTGGATAAAAAGGTGAAAATTTTTCAGATCTGCCAGGTCAACATGAGCGTCCACATGCATGCGGCTGAATATCAAGTATGTACGTTACCGATCCAGTAAGTCATGTCAGTGGTTGGCTTATGGAAACATGAAAACAGCATGCACGCCACCGAAGCATATTATGCAGCAACGTACCGCCTGCACAGTAGCAAACCAAAGCATACACGCCTCCGAAAAGAACCGGAACACAAAAACAATAAAATAAAATAAAATGAAATGAAATAAAATAAAATAAATACAAGAAAATAGACACACACAAAAAACAACAAAAAACCAGACACACACACACACACACACACACACACACACACCAAACGTTTTACTTCGAGCCGATCGAGGAATTCTCAGTCGCTTCAAAACTCACACCCATCATGCACACACACCGAAGACGAAGTATGCAGACTGTGCAGCAACGTGCCGTCTGCAAACTGTGGGCACAATACTGTACATACACTCAACCGAGAAAATCGGAACGCCACAAAAATAAAAAATAACAAAAACGAAAACAAACTGTTGTGTTCGTGCTAATCGATATCTCCATGTCGCTCCGGACCTCACGGGTCTCTTGCATGCCATGTGTGTGTGTGTATGCTTTTCTCAGAATCTATTACTACATAGTTTCGCTTCTGTGAAATTTGTCGTCACTGATTTTCGAAAAATTGCACGTAATTCATACGAAGTGAATCTGCGCGAACGTGTGTGTGTGTGTGTGTATGTGAGTGTGTGTGTGTGCGTGCGCGCGTGCGTGTGTGTTGTGTGTGTTTATCTGTCTGTCTGTCTGTCTGTGCGTTTGTGTTCGCACACTCGTATGTCTTTGTCTTCCTAGTTCATGCACACATTTCAAGCTTTCTTTTCTATCTTTGAAACGCAAAGCATAACATTTTAACATTTCAAGAGGCTGATGTATTATCAGGAACTCCCTCTTCTGTGATGATGGCTCCGTCTGTCTGATCAGACAATGGATGCCCTCTGTTCTGTACGAAGCTGCAAAACAAAACAGGCCTCAATAAACAGGAGGAGGGGGGAGGGAATGAATTCCACCTCTTCCCTCTCTATCCAAGGCACCGAAAACAAATACCGTATCTCAAAACACACACACACACGAATATTCTCTCTCTCTCTCTCTCACACACACACACACACACTCTCTCTATCTCTCTCTCTCCCATTTCCCTCCCTCCTTTCTCTCTCTCTCTCTCGGACACTTGACACTGTGACTGCATTTCTGCGCACGTTTTTCAGTGAGAAAACTTCAATGGACTCTCAGGTTCCAACCGCATCGACTCTATCAATGGCTCGTCCTTTTGTAATCAAAGGAAATGGGCAAAGGAGTTTTACTTCACTAATGGAGTGGCCAGTCTGCTTTAATTAATTAAGAGTTCTTTTCTTTTTCGTATAGCACATGCAAAACGGTTCAAGTTTTGTTTTGTATGTTTTTTGTTTGTTTTGTTTGTGACTATGTAGCGTATGCACCGCATTCATGCACATGCATATGCAACCACACACACACACTGACATGGATACATATTTATGTTCACTTTTACCTTGTTTTCAAATGTACATCAAAGGATCCACATACACACACAGACATATATATATATATATATTCTGTGTGTGTGTGTGTGTGTGTGTGTGTGTGTGTGGTGTGGTTGTTGGTGTGTGTGTGTGTGTGTTTGTAAGTGTTCTGTGTGCGCGTGTGTATACACACTAATGCATCATATATAACATGTATATATATACATATATTGTGTCTATTATTATAATACATGTATATATATATACATATTATATATATTATATATATATATATATTATAACATTATATATATATATATGCTAATATCACCAAGATGACAACAAGCACACACACACACATACACACACACACACACACACACACACACACACACACACACACACACACACACACAACATTCAGCACAATTATTTGGAATATATACAATTGTATACACTCAACTTTTTTTTCATACATAATGTATACAGAATCAGTGAGACTGATAGAAGAAACAAGAGACAAAGACAAAGGCAGAATTTGTTCTTACATAGTAATAAACAAAACACTATGCACATGCACGTTCATGCATGTTCACACACACACATGCATGCATGCATGCACGCAGCACAAAATCTCTATTTTTACTTTTTACGAATATAATCCAGCAAAAATGTCTGTAAATATTTTGTTGAATTAAGAATCAGTATTTCATTTACTCTTGAGCACAATGGACAGAATCCTGCATAAAAAATCTGGAACTGATTCACAGTGCATGTTTCACACACACACACACACACACACACACACACACACACACACACACACACACACACACACACACACACACACACACTCACTCTCTCTTTTTCTCTCTCTCTCCCCTTCCCTCCCTCCCCTCTCTTATTCATTCACTCACTAAACAAACTCGCACATCCACTTCCCCTTTTGATATAGCAAAACATTTGAATCAAGGGTCAAAATGCGAGGTGTTTCATATACCTCCATTGGCTCTTATATAGAATAGGTTGATTAAGGTTGTTCCATAACCCTGAGATCAAGAATAAATTAAGTGGTAGAGACTTCAACTCTTCGTAGGTTCAGCATTATGAATGGATGAGCTCCCAATTTCCCTCCCTTGCAGGCCTCAGTAGCTCAGCTGATTGAGCACTGGATTCACATGGTTGTGGGTTCGAATCCCGGGGTGCACTACGTTAAAACTGGCCTTCTCACTGTCCCATCTTAACATCACCGTCGTTCTAGTGGTGTCAGTATAGGATCAGATAAGTCCACCTTCCCCCACTTCCCTGGGATGGTTATCTCCATCACTGCCGTATCACCTGAGGTGGGTGTCGACGTGAAAACTGAACCAAATCAATCAATCAAATCCTCTTCCTCTTTGCTTTATCATCTTCAGTCCTGAGTGGGGTTAGAAATCCATTCCTTCTGGGAGGAGTGAAGGTCACACAGTTTTTTGTTGTTGTTGTTTTGTTTTTTTATCATGAGTGAGACTTAATTTCATGCAGTCAAACTGGAAGGCATGGGCTCTATCAGTCTATGGGATGGGTGGACTATGGATTCAAAACAAAACATCAACAACCTATACTTGTAGCTAATTCATAACACAGAACACACACACACACACACACACACACACACACACACACACACACATACACACACACACACACACACACACACACTCCATTTTCCCTTTTGATTGAGCAAATGCCCTGCAAGCATTTTGTCCAATGAAAAATCAATATGTACATTATATCATTTATCTCTGTTTACTCTTGCGCTGGAAGGTGCAAACTCCTTGACTGGAAAAAAATATGAAGCAAATTTATATCATAGACTCTCTCTCTCTCTCTCTCTCTCTCTCTCAACACACACACACACACACACACACACACACACACACACACACACACACACACACACACAACACACACACACCACACACACACACACATACACACCACGCAAATACATGCACAAATATCATCCATTTCCAATTTCAATTTGGCAAACGGGTCTGTAAATATTTTGTTGAACACAGAATTAATATGCATGTTGTATCATTTATTTCTGACCACCTCCATGCAGGACAGGCGGATCCATCATAAACAAATCTACATTGATTCATAACACACACACACACACACACACACACACACACACACACACACACACACACACACACACCCACACACACACACACACACACACACACACACACACACACACACACTCACACTCCATATCCTGAGCACAAAATCTCCAGCCAGAACTGGGCCATGTCTATTTAAATTTACACATTTATGAGGACCTCCTGCAGCCGACTAAGCTCTGGCTAACTTTTACTGTCTTAGTTGGATAGTAGCAGTTTAGTCAGTCAGACAGTAGGCTGATCAGCTGGCTGGTTAGAAGGCTGGTTGGTTGACTGGTTTGTCAGTGAGTTGGTCAGTCAGTCGGGTGGGTTGGTTGGCTGGTTTGCAAGTAGCTGGGGTTGGCTGATCAATTGGTTTGGTAAGGGTTGGTTGGCTGAATGGTAAGATAGTCCATCCACTGGCAGGTAGGATCAGGATGGTTGGATGGGTAGGATTTGGTTACTGGAAGGTCAATAGATTGATTTATTGGCTGACTGACTGATGGATTGGCTGGTTAGTAAACTGGGTTGATTGGTTGGTTGGATGAAGTGACTGGACAAAGCAGCAGGGAAGTTTCAGTCTTTTTCTCCTGATTTTATAGTTGGTGTTTGTTTGTGATCTTACATTCATGCTTGACAAAGGCCAGTTGGCCGAAAATTTGCACCTGTCTTGTCTTGTTCAAGTTGTTGTATTAAATACGCGTTCCAATTCTATTTTCGTGTTTTTCTGGTTCCTGGTTGTCTTTATGTTTGAGTGGTTGGCTAGAGGGTCTGTTTTTCCTTTGTGTTGCTGTTTTAGTGCATGCAGCATCTTCATTGCCTCTGTGGTTTTGACTGCAGCATCCTCATTGCCTTGGTGGTTTTGACTGCAGCATAATGATATGCCCAAACAAAAAACTTGCGGATTCAATATCACTGGCAGCTGTTGGAAAACTCTGTACCAAATGAGCAACCATACACCCATAAAAAAAATAGACCATGGACACCCCCAGTTACATCCCTTGCTAATGCAAAGCACTGCAATATGACTTGACTCACAAAATGGAAGAGGGGTCGCAACATGTGCCTACATCATATGTGCATGCTTATGTCTATATGCGTGTGTGTGTGTGTGTGTGTGCAGGGTTTATTTTTGTAGCGCGCCCTGCGCCAAATGATGCATTAAGTCTAAAATTGACCCATTACTTTTGCTCCTAGCGGGACATCGGGCGCATCATTTTTATATGCACGCGCGCCAGCCTAACATAAATTTAAATAAATAGATTGCTACATCGTGTTTCAAAAGCAGTAGTCTTTCAACAAAACGATCAAGCAACAAAGACCCTAACTTATCTTAACCGAATGCTTTAAGAATAGATGTGTTCGTTCGGATGATTGGTTAGAGGTTTATGTTCCAACCAATGAAAATTGCCGTTTTCTTTGGTTCTTGAAAAGCGAACACTTTCCTTTTCTTGGAAGAGTTTGCTGCTTTCAGTTTCAGAAAAAGTTGATATTATCATATGTTCGTCAAAGATGCCTCCTAAGAAAAAACCTAGACCAGAAGAGGGACAGAGGACGTTATTTGCATTCACACAAAAAACAGTGAGTAGTAGTAGGCCTCCAAGTGAAACAGAAATTTCAGTTTCCGAGTCGTCTGCTACTTCAGATCGTGATGCACAGCCATCGACATCGAAACAAAATGAACAGGCAACACGACATTTTCAAGTTGGTTGGCTCCATTCGTACCCATGGCTCAGTTATGAGAACGGTCTTATGCACTGCAAACAGTGTAGGGAGCTGAAATTTACAAACACAATGGCGCAAGGGACAAATAACTTCCGAACGAGCACACTGACTATTGCTTTATTTTCATTGTGTATTATAGACTGAATGTAAATAATATCTGTCTGTGCCTTACCCTTTATTGTTTTTGTCACTGCCACCGATGACCCATTAATCTTCAGATTGACCCATTGATTTTTAACGGAGTGGGCCAATTGACCCATAGGAATTTTTCACAAAAATAAACCCTGGTGTGTGTGTGTGTGTGTGTGTGTGTGTGTGTGTGTGTGTGTGTGTGTGTGTGTGTGTGTGTGTGTGTGTGTGTGCACACGCACACATGCATGTGCGTTTGTGTGTGTGTGTGTGTCCAAATGAAACACTCCAAAGACTAGAGGAATGACCAAGAGACACAGAGACAGACACAAAAAAAACCCAAAGACTCTGGCAAGAATATACACAGACAAGTGTTTAAAAAAAAACAGTGAGAGAGATCTGAACTGAATTATTTTATACCAGCAATTTGCTTTATTCTACAGACAAATAGATCTGTACATGGATCTAGACAGATCAAATGACTAAAACAAAGATCCACACATGCAGTGATGCACTGACAAATACATAAACAATAACTGAATAAGTATGATTAAAAAGATATCATTTACAAAAATAACAAATATCTACAGAAAGACTGATGGATAACACACAAACAGATAGACTGAACAGATAGATAATATATACACAGACAAATAATAAATAAAGACATTTATTATATACAAAGAAATACATAAACTAGCATATGACCAAAACAGTATGCTTAAAACAAAATAGCTCAACACACACACACACACACACACACACACACACACACACACACACACACACACACACACAATACACACACACACACACCTACTTCATTTTTTTTTCTAGGAAGTGGTACAACCAAAAATTGTGGTAAATCACTAAATGACATGGTCAGCACCCCCCCCCCCTTTTTTTTTTTTTCTTTTTTTTTTACATCTATTCACACCATCACTCTTGCATTTGCAGGAAACTGGTGGATATAGTGAGAGACTCAAAACAGTGAAAGAGGTTTTTGCTTTGCTGTCATGGCTGATAAGGTAAGAAGCTGGTGCATATGGGATTGTGGTGAAAGAGTCAAAGGATTTAGAACTACTGGGTTTGTTTGTCTGTTTATTTGTTCACTTGGTCGGATGGAAGGTTGATTTGACAGGGCCGCTTGGCTGGTTTGGTTAACTGACTAGGCAGCAGATTGATTTAATTTGCAGTTAAAAAATATATTGCAGCACATACATTTTCTTAATCTAGGAGGTCTGAAACTGTATGAAAATGTCTGCGATAGAATTATCTAACAGGTTTGAAACTGTATGAAAATGTCTGCAACAGATTTCAACAATTCCATCAAAAACTGTTTGTTTGTTCACTTAATCATGTTGATGTGATGCAACAAACGAAAATCATGTTATTAAGCAATGTTTTCTTTTTGGGTCCTCAGCTCATTTTGCGATTTCATGGCATTATACAAGCACAAAAAAGGCACATAAAACACCCATGATAATTGGGGGTGTGGAGGAAGGAGGGAACAATACAGGAAGAAATTAAAACGACAGAAAAATAATAAAAAGGAAGGTGGTCTCTGTCCTGCACACAACTGAACTGTTTGTTTGTTTGCTGTTGTTTTTTGTTTTTGTTGTTTGTTTTATATTTTTTAAGTTGTTTTTTAAATTTAGTAATAGCTTGTTCAAAACAAGACCATCAACAGGACTGCACAAAATATACTTTTTATATATGAATTTGTCATGGTCTATTTTCAGACAGAGATAACCCCACTCCCATTATTATCCAACAAGTAGAGCATACAATGAATTTGAAGCAATCAAAGCACTTTGTGCCTATGCTCGACACTGGACTGACTGGTCCATCAACAATTTATCTGATTCCACTAATAAATGAATTTGACTAAAAGATAATTAAAAAAATAAAAACAAAAATCTAGGCCTACATGTTGAATTCTGACGGAGCGACCTGCAATGTACTAGTTATTGACAATGCGATGAACGCAACACCTCGCGCCTGCAGACGACAGTCGACACAGCTCCTCATAAAAACATGTTATTGTGCTCAGTCTGCTGGTTTACTGATGAGGAGTTTGCAGAAACGCAACAAGACATTGCCATGCCAACGACACTCCTTTACTCCACCATCGGGAATTACACCAAAAGGTGTGTTCTAGCAAACTAGAAACGAGTGAGACCCCAGCTTTCGCTTCGTAACGACATCGGTCAAAACAAGTGTTACCAAATCTCGGCCACAGGTTGCCGTGTCCCGTTTTCTGCATCTAAGCGCGCACGTCCGTATCTGACGCTGCACATAAACAAAACTTGCCACATCAAAGCCTTCACAACGTTGTTTGCGGTTAAAAAATTAACTGTATGCACCAAACGATGCACATGCAACGCACTTACGCTACGAAATTATCAATGAAAGTTTGTAAGCGTAAAATAAAAAAATATATTAAAAAAAGTCGGCGACGGCCTCTCAACAGCGGACGACAGAATGGATTGGATGTCGTCTGCCAGCGGTAGCGTGCTATAGCCAGGCGGGAAAAAGAAGTATGGACTTACCGTTCTTGAGTTCCAGTTCCACGGTTCCTTCATCCGCGCTTGCCATGTCTGATGAGGAGCTTGACTCACCCGAAGACATGACGATTTCACAACTTTGTGTTTTTCTAAAGACTATTTTTGTGCAGTGCCAAGGTCCCCTTCCCAAGATGCAACATTATGGCCGGAAGCTCGATGTAGTTTGATAAAAATAGCAGAGGCACGTGGCTGTATTTTGGTTTTGATACGCACATTGCCGGATCAAGACGCAGGACACCGCGTTTGTTGTTCCATGACCCCCGCCCGGGCGCGGGATGTATGGCATTACAAACTGCGTAAATTCACGACCAGACAATAAAAGGCGCTAACAAGGTAAAGGCACACGATACAATCCTTTTCTCCAAATGCAGTGCGCCGTTTGCACTGTCTTACGTGCTCAGTTTTTGTTGATATGAAGGCGAGTGAAGCGGATGTGACATCGATCGGTCAGTGCAAGCATAAATATAGAATAATGAGCCATACGAAACCACGTCTTAAAAAAATCAGTATGCACATTTTGGCCTCGGAATAAACTCTTCTTTTCTTCTCTCTTTTATCTGCCACTTCTACCCAAAACAAGCGCAACTGTCCGCGTTCAAGCAAACAGGAATAAAAAAAAAACCACGAAAATAGAATCAGAACACGTATTCAATATAACCGGACAACAAAGGCGCAAATTTTCGGCCAACTGCATTTGTCAAGCGTAGATGTCAGATCACAAACAAACAAACACCAAATACAAAAATTAGAAGAAAAAGACTGAAACTTCCCTGCTGCTTCGTCCAGTGGGAGAAAAGGATTAAAATGAAATCACAATGTGTCTGTGAGTAATGGTAAGAAATGGGGAACAGGGAGGCAAATATGATGCCAGAGGGAAAGTGAGATGAATTCTGCAATTTGAAAAGTGGTTATGCCATATTAGTATTGTTTTATCCTGAAGAGGGCCCAGGGCTAAAACTAAGAAAACCATGATGCAGTACGAAGAGTAGTTTTTTGGAATGTAAAGTATGTTACATAAATAATGCATAAGTATACATACAAATTCATACATACATACACACAGATATCCATTTATACATATACATACATACATACATATACATACACACGTATATAATATATATGGATTCATAAATACATCCCCACATAAATATAAAAATAAGAGAAAATATAATCATATGATCGACTGAATGGAAAATATATAATCAAGAGGTATGGCTGATGTAAATGGATCGTGCCTTGTGCAACGAATCCAGTCTGACCTTGGAACAGGAAGAAAATAGGAAGAAAAACCATCCTAAACCAACAGCCAAAGGGCTGAAGGGAAAACCGGAGTCCCCGGAGAAAAAATTCCTTTGTCGGACTTTTACCGTCAGGCGTCGCGGGGATCGAAGATAACGGTCATGTGCGAGGTGGGCTGCTTCTGTGACAGGCCGTGAACAAGGAGGGTCACCAACACGCCATCGATCCAGCGTCTGCGAGGTCGTCCTCTTGCTCGGACTCCAGAGATACTCTGATTGTAGGCTCTGAAAGCTGGTTGGTCAGCGGGCATTCTGATCAGTGCCAAAATATTTTACCTGTGTTGCCGGATGTGCTGGTGGGCTGGTGCTGCTCCCACCATTTCCAATGTATCTCATTTCTTCTCATGTCTTTCTGCGTTTTGTTTCCTGCTCTGCGGAGACACCTTATTTCACAGGTGGTATTCTTTTTTCCAGGGCTTTTGTTAGTGTCCATGGCTGGCACTGGTACGATCAGGGTTGGCAAAAAGATTGTATTAATCAGCTAAACTGTGGTCTTCGTGGGGATATCGGGATGTTTCAAAAGGGGGCAAGCTGGAAACTGATATTATTGGCCTTTTGTGTCCTGGTCTCTATCTCCTATTGAGTTTGCCATCCTCTGTGAAAATGCTGCCCAGGTACCTGAAACTCTTTCTGATGGAGTGGTGATCCGTTGACACTGACGTTCAAAGTTCCTGGTTCTCTGCTCACTGTCGTGACTTCTGTTTTTGTAATACTGATCTGCATGTCATGGTCTTCACATGCTCCATTCAGGTTTGTCACATGCTCTTGCAGCTGTTGCCAATTTTCGTTAATATGAGAAAGCAGTCCACTCATTAGCTTTTATTGTAGATATAATTGTCACCGTTAACAATTGTGATGGCATGTGTCTTTTCTTCTTCATCATCATCATCATCATCTTCTTCTTCTTCACCATCATCGTCATCATCATCATCATCTTCTTCTTCTTCTTCACCATCATCATCATCATCATCATCGTCGTCGTCGTCACCATCATCATCATCATCTTCATCTTCTTCTTCTTCTTCTTCTCCTTCTTCTTTTTCTTCTTCATCGTCATCTTCTTCTTTTTCGTCTCTCTCTTGTTATTAACCAACTTTCACCTTGTCAGCGTTTGAATCGTTCTATTGGGTATTTGTCCCTTTTTAATTACTTAATATACTTTTTTTTTTATTGACTTCAGTATTGTTATTATTTTTATTGTCACAAGTACTATCGTTTTGTAGCAGTGGTAGTGATTAAAAATAATGCTGCTGTTGCAGTGTCAGCAGTTTGATTCAATTATATTGGCTTCTTTTTGTTTGACGCTTCATTTATATTCTAAAATGTTCTCACTTGCGTTTTCCCCTTAAGTTGTTGTTGTTATTATTATTGTTGTTGTTGTTGTTGGTGGTGGTGGTGGTGGTGTTGTTGCTTCTTGTGTGATCGTTTCTGTTCATTTTACTAATTTGTCGCTTTGTTGTTGATATACTTTCCTTCATGGTAATAATGAGAATGTTCCTGTGTGCTTCATGATTCTCTCTCTCTCTCTTTCTCTCTCTCTCTCTCTCTCTGCACACACAAACACACACACACACACACACACACACACACACACACACACACACACACACACACACACACAACACACAAACACACACACACAACCACCACACACACACACACACACACACACACACACACACAACACCCCATATACACTTATCGATTACAGCTGGCGCGGATGTTACACGCGACCGTCGTTCATTCTAATCAAGTTGTCACAACAGCAATCAATACAGCCTACTCGTACAGCATGAAAGGGAACGTAGGTCTATATCCCTTAGTGGGCCAAGTGGTAGAAATCTTGCCTCTCAGTTTAACTGCATCGGTTCGATTCTAGCCCAACAGAATTTCTGTACGTTCAGCATACTTTCCACTCAGCCGTAAATAGGACAAGACTTTATCCCGTTTAGGGTGGACAAAGGTTAACCTTTTGACTCCCGCACCCTATATACCAATTGAAAAAATTATTAACCCTTTGACGCCCAGGAAGCTGGTGGATAGGGTGTGAGGGCATCAAAGGGTTAAGTTTTTGCTTTGCTAGCATGGTTGGCAATGCAGGATGCTGGTAGACAGGGTGCGGGAGTCAAAGGGTTAAGCAGCGAGGGCGAGGAGCGTAACTCGCCCTCTGAAAGTTGACCACCTCACTCTCCCACGAAGGTAAGGAGTTTGGAAGTTTGGAGTTATTGCAAGTAGGCTTCATCGCATTCGAACAATCCATCTGCGCTCCACCGAAATCTGCCAGCAATTATCTGGCAGATTCTCTGAGCCTGCGCAAAACCTGTGCCCTGGAGGTCTTGAAACAGAGAGGTGGGGTGGGGATGGGGAGAGGGATCTATGACACACAAAACTGACACAACCAGAATGAGGAAAACGTTAGGATGGGTTGACTGAACTCGAGATATCAGATCTTGAGTCCACGGCTCTATCAAATGAACCAACCATCCCTCACTGAGGATTAGGAGACCATCTTGACCTTTTTTTTCTTTCGCATTGAGGGTTTGGAAACCATCTTATGCATGTTCTTTTATTTCCTTTTTCTTTTTTTCAATTTAATTTTGTTTGTTTGTTTGTTCGTACGTTTCTTTCTTTCTTTCTTTCTTTCTTTATTAGTTGTTTATAAATTTGTAGTCATACATTTACGTCCGCACGAGTGAGTTTACACTTGACATGCACACTTCTAACCGTACGGTGCGGTTACAAGCGTGAACGCGCTCGTCTACCCTCGCCTGCGCGCTCGCGCGCGTACACACACACACACACACACACACCGCGCGCGCGCGCACACACACATCACTTGAAATATATAAAGAGAGGGGGGAGGGAGGGGAGAGGTTATGATCACACTAAGTTAATAACACTGCATAAAACGAAGCTTGGTTGCGTATCAGTCTGTATCCCTGCACATTGGTAGACTACGATTAAAGACTCGGCGGTTTTGTTTTGATACAATTTTTTTTTAATGGGGAGGGATGCTCCCTCGTATTTCAGCGCTTCGGTGCGATGAATCCCTTTCGAACTTCAGGGCAGATCCTAAAGTCTTGTCACTTCACAAAACAACAATGAGGAGTCCAAACGTACCTGAAATTTTGAGTCCTTCCTCTCCTCCTCCTCTCCACACAGATTACCAGCCTCCTCAGCCAAGAGTCAAATGTTTTTAGATATCTGACTGAGGTACAGTCGTAACTCCAAGCTGTCTGTAAACGATGTACATGTCTAGGCTAGCTAGCTACTATCCATCACCTCATCTATCTACTATCTATCTATCTATCTATCTATCTATCTATCTATCTACTATCTATCTATCTACTATCTATCTATCTGTCTGTCTGTCTGTCTGTCTGTCCGTCTATCTATCTTTCTGGCTACCTATTTACCTGGGAAATGAACCCATCCTTCCAACATTTTTTTTTCAGGGCAGCCGGGCGAACGTCCTCCTCTCCACGATTTTCAACTGCCGTGGGATCTTCAGCGTGTGCAAGTCAGAAAGCACACGGGTCCGACTGTAGTCTTCGCGAAAAAGATAATTTCTTGGCGAAGGCCGTGGTCCGAAGCACACGGGTCCGACTGTAGTCTTCGCGAAAAAGATAATTTCTTAGCGAAGGCCGAGGTCCGACTCGTTTTTCATACCCTTCAGAAGGACAAGACGTTCAGTTAGATTTTCCAGTCAAACAAAAGGTTAGTTGGTCAATTAGAGGGATCCACTCTTTCATGAGCATTGAAATTCCAAGAATGATGAGCTTGTCAGTGTGGTTGACTGTGGCAATATGACGGTTTGAACTCTTCACAGCAGGCTTCTTTGACGTAATATAGATTTTATGTTAGGGTGTACGGACTGATGACTGTAGCAAAACTGTGTTTTGTGAGACAAAGATGCAAGCGATCACTACGGGCTTGATGAGTACGGCGATTACAGCATCAGACTTTTTAAAAAAAATTTTTTTTAATCACCTTTGGGCTTTTTCATACAGTAGGAGGTGTAGCCTCTTCCAGCTTTTAAGAGCTGGGTTTCGTCTGCAAATCTGGTCTTACTCAGGACAGCAATGTCAATCTTATATACGTATACCAATCCTGGCGGTCAAGGTTGTATCCTATCATTTTTGTTAACGCAGAGTTTGGACATGCATCAAAGATTGGATATGTTTTCTTTCTTTTCTTGTTTCAGATGTTTCGACCGCACTTGTCCAGAGGGAGGGACATAGGTCTACACACAAGCACGCGCGTTCGCACAATGAAGTGCGTGCACACACACACACACACACACACACACACACACACACACACACACACACACACACACACACACACACACACACACACACACACACACACACACACCCTATGGAATGGCAGGGTCAAAACCTTTGTAGAAAACCGAGAAACAACCGATTTAGTCGTTACACAAAATGTATGAATTTGTTCAAAAGCATTATCTGTCCACCATCTACTCTTTGAATGTCCTATCTTACTTACGACATATAGAAATAACAATCTCAATTTTTCATGTACTGACTCTAGAGATATCCTTTACAACAAAAATAATGATATTATTTCGGTAGTCTAGATGATTCTCAGATCCCCTGTTGGCAGATTGTTATGAACAGTTAATCAATTGTTCTATGTGATCATTTGACACCGTTAATTCATTGTTCTGAATTATTATTTGTAATTGTTCCCCTTCTTACATTCAAACTTCCACTACCCCTCCCCATCCCCCACCCCCACCTTTTTTGTGTGTGTGCGTCCATTTCCTTTTCTTTTTTCCCCTTTGTGTGTGTGTGTGTGTGTGTGTGTGTGTGTGTGTGTGTGTGTGTGTGTGTGTGTGTGTGTGTGTGTGTGTGTGTGTGTGTGTGTGTGTGTGTGTGTAATCACTATTGTGAACAGACATTAAATTAAAGATTCCTTCCTTCCTGCGTTACACACACAGAGCATTGTCAATAAATATAAGAGAGCTAACTGTAGCTGTAGACGTTGGCAGTCAGAGTGATGTTAGGTTATCACCCGTTCTCTCTTCTGTGCCACAGTGTCTCAGAGAGAGAGAGAGAGTGTGTGTGTGTGTATGTGCGCGCGCGAGCGTGTGTGTGTGTGTGCGGTGTGTGTGTGTGTGTGTGTGTGTGTGTGTGTGTGTGTGTGTGTGTGTGTGTGTGTGTGTGTGTGTGTGTGTGTGTGTGTGTGTGTGTGTGTGTGTGTGTGTGTGTGTGTGTGTGTGTGTGCACGCGCACGCAATGTTTTCAGATGCCCGTTCACACTGGCAAGGTTGAAAGCGTTTAAACTGAAGGAAACAGAATGATAAGAAACCCTTAATTTAAACAAAACAAAACAAAACGAAAAAGAAAACCAAACCAAAACAAAAAAATGGAACCATTCTTCGATCGAATGACCGAATCTCCAGCGTACTTAAATGACGCAGCAAGAAACAAAATGCTCTTTTTTCTGGTTCCCCCTCTCATCTCATTAACAAACTTCAGAAAGTTCAAAATCATGCTGCCCGTCTCATCTTCCGCTCTTCAAAAGTTAACCATGTTACGCCATTGCTCTGTTCTCTCCACTGGCTCCCTGTTTAGCAAAGAATATCCTACAAGATTGCCTGCCTCTGCTTCAAATCTATTGAGTCTTCCTGTCCTGAGTATCTCACCCATCTGTTACATTTCTACACGCCATCTCGAGCTTTGCGGTCCTCATCTGATACCCGTCTCTATAGTATCCCCATAGTCCGCACTAAAAGGTTTGGGCAGCGTTCTTTTTCCTATCAAGCTCCAACCATCTGGAATCAGTTACCTCGCTCTCTTAGATACTCACCCTCTCTGTCCACATTCAAACGCTCCCTCAAAACTCACCTGTTTCCCAAAACTGGTAATCTCTGCCCCCTTCCCCCCATGTAATGTAATGGTGACATTATAGTGTCTTAGTGTCAATGTGTCATTGTATTTGCATGTCATGCTGTGTGTGTGTTTGTGTGTGTGTGTGTGTGTTTGTGTGTGTGTGGGTGCTTCTGTGGGCGTGTGTGTGTGTGCTTGTGATTCTGGTTATATGTTTTGCCATTGTAAACGCCTAGGGCATTAATTTGATTAGGCGTACTAAATGTTCATAATAATAATAATAATAATAAAAAGGTTTAGGACAAAAACATCAACAGAGCAGTTAACTGCCCTGATGTTTTGTTGAGCTAGAGAAAATGTTTGTGAACTTTGGTAACTAGAAAGAAAGGCAGAGAATAGCGAGCCACAGGCTGGTAACATAGGTAAGATTGTAGATATGTCCGTGTGGCAATCGTTTCAGATGAGTGTGAAGTTTGTTCAAGAGGATTCATTGCCCTCGAAGACTGTCAAATACACTCCAGTGAAATATGCCAGCAATTGTCTGGCAGATTCCTTAAACCTACACAAAACTCTATGTGCTAGCAAAATCTTGAATAGGAAAGGGTAAAAACCTTACCTGCCAAACACTGACACTACCCGAACGACTGTTTTAATATATATAATATATGCAGAAAGGTAAATTAGACAACATCAAAATGGAGATGGAAAGGCTTAACATTAGTATTTTAGGACTGGGGGAAGTGAGATGGAAGGGGGCAGGCATGATAACATCAGGGAATATACAGTGATATACTCTGGTGGTAATTCACATGAAAGAGGAGTAGGCATCATAATGGACAAAGACAAATCAAAAGCAGTTAAGGGATACTGGGCAGTGTCCGACAGAGTTTTACTGGTCAAATTCGGAGGCAAACCTTTTGATTTCAACATCATACAGGTGTATGCACCAACATCTGCAAGTACTCAGGAAGACATCGACAACTTTTATGAAGTTTTAGAGATGGCCAAGGTCCAATGTAAATCACAAGAAGTTACAGTCATAATGGGATATTTTAATGCTAAAGTGCGACAGGATAGGGTGGAGGATATAGTTGGACCTCATGGCCTTGGTACACAAAACGAAAGAGGGGGGAAGCTTGTAGAATGGGCACAGATGAATGAGTTCATAGTAGGAAACATCTGGTTTGAGCAGCCTAACAGAAGAAAATGGACTTGGATGAGTCCAGGAGATAATACCAAAAATCAAATTGACTACATCCTGATCAACAAAAGATTTAGAAATACGTTACTGTCAGCAAAACACTACCAGGCGCAGACTGCAACAGTGACCACAATCCGGTAGTGGGAAGGTTTAGGCTGAAATTGAGGAAAAGGAAACAGACCAAAAGCAACATCAAACTAAACCTTAGACTCTTAAAGTCAGATGAAATGATACGTCAAAAATTTAATGTACATGTTCAAAACAAATTCAGTGCTCTGGAAGACGTTGGTGACAGTGAGGAACAATCGACAAAGTTGAGAAGTTCTATAAATGGAGCTTGTGAAGAAATCCCTAAGGCAAATAGAAAAGCAAAAAAGAGTTGGATGACTAATGAAATTTTGGGCCTGATGGAGGAAAGGAGAAAGGCAAAGAGAAACGAGGAGACATACAGGAAGATAAACAAAGAAATCAGGTATAGGTGCAATGAAGCTAAGGAAGCTTGGCTGAACACAAAATGCAAAGAGATATAAGAACGACACAAAATGGATCCTCAGGGTATGTACAGACGAATTGAAGAAATTGTCTACAGGAAAAATACATGCACATCAACTGGTTGCTTAAAATCGAAAGATGGCACGCTTATCATGGAAAAAGACAAAATATTAGACAGATGGGGAGAGTACATTAAATACCTTTTTGAGGATGACAGAAACGAAGAACACATTATAAAAAAGAACTTTGAAGGACCACCCATAATGAAGATGAAGTTAGAGCAGCACTGAAAAAGATGAAACCAGGAAAAGCCCCAGGACCAGACAACATTACTACAGAGATGATTGAAGCCCTGGAGGAATTTGGCATAGAAAAAATAACAGTCCTCCTAAATGAAATTTATGACACTGGAAAAATCCCCAAAGATATGTCAAAATCAATTTTCATTGCACTTCCAAAAAAGACAGGGGCTACAGAATGCGAACTCCATCGCACAATCAGTTTGATGAGTCATGTAACAAAAATCCTGTTAAGAATAATCATGATGAGGATAAGGAATAGAATCAAAAGAGAAATAGCAGAAGAACAGTGTGGATTTGTGGAGGGGAAAGGAACTATTAATGCCATATACATCCTAAGAACTATCATAGAGAGGTCAATTGAGATGAATAAGGATTTGTATTTATGCTTTGTTGACTATACCAAGGCTTTCGATCGGGTAAGACATGATGAATTGATCAACCAACTGGAGAGACTCAATGTCGATGGAAAAGATCTACGAATAATCAGGAATATGTCCCGGGAACAAACAGCTGCAATGAGAATAGAAAACAATATAAGCTCTTTTCAAAACATCAAAAGAGGAGTCAGACAGGGTTGTGTTTTGTCACCAGATCTGTTTTCACTATATAGCGGAAACATCATGAGAAACCTAGAAGAAGACCCTGGATTAAAGGTTGGAGGGAAAATGATAAACAACATTCGGTACTCAGATGACACCATGCTAATTGCAGAAAATGAAAGGGACCTACAAAACCTTGTGAATATACTAGAAACAGAAAGAAAATGTAAGGGGTTGGAACTAAACAGCAAGAAGACTGAAGTCATGGTGATCAGTAAAAAACATGAAATCCCCTCATGCAAAATAACAGCAAATGGCACAACCTTGACACAGGTTAATAAGTTCAAATACCTGGGAACGGTCATTTCATCAGACGGCAGATGCACATCGGAAATAGCTGGCAGAATCGGCCAAGCCAAAACAGCATTCAAGAAGATGACAAGCATTCTTACCAACAAATGCCTATCAATTAACATAAGAAAGAGAGTCCTTGAATGTTATATAGAACCAATACTGTTGTACGGATGCGAGGCGTGGACAGTCAGAAAGCAAAGCCAAGCAGGATCGAGGCAGCCGAGATGTGGTTTCTCAGAAGAATGTTG
>CM060308.1:42296856-42324356 GCA_030674185.1 Monoplex corrugatus
GGTCTTTTTTACATAGCCTCATAGGTCTACATAGCAGAAACTGTGGTCATTTGCCTCTATTTTGTGAATATAAAACAACATAGTCTTGTAAAGAATGAACCAAAAAGCAAACACTGAATATCATCAGAGAGGTCTTCATCAGCACAAGTCAGCTAAACTATTTATGAGATGATGAATCTTGGCTCAAATTAGTCAATATTTTATTAATTACAAAATAAACTATAAAAAAAAAAACAACTACCAGAGAGTACTAAAATAATTATAACTTAGTTTAAAGTTATTTGAATTATGGCTTGTCACTTGCCACACACAGATTCCAGGTATTAATAATTATGAAAAAGTATGACAAGTCAGAACAGTTTTGATTATTATCCCAGAAATTGATTAATTGCCTTAATTAGCTTTACAATATGATGTATACAAGTCATGAAATCATTATGACTTCCACAGTTGTTGGAATTCTGGCTTGTTATTTGCCATATACAGACTCCAGATATTATGATTTATAAACAAAACCTAAAATAATATCAGTTGTCATAATAGTTTGGTAATTGACCCAGTGATTAGTTAGGCCTATCTTAAACAAGCTTAAAATGATATAACATATTTGATTCGTGAAAGCAGTGTGAACTTCCTCAGTTATTGGAATTCTGACTTGTTATTTGCCACACACAGATTCCAGGCATTGTTAATGATGAAAAACTGAATAGTCAAAATAGTTTGGGTAATAATCCAGTATAAGGTTAATTACCTTTTCAAGCATTAAAAAAGCCCAACATACATAGGTCATGAAAACACTTTAACTTCACAGTTGTTGGAATTTTGACTTGTTATATGCCACACACAAAATCCAAGTATTTCTGATGATGAAAAAACAAACAAACAAACAAAACTGAATACATATGACAGTTTTTTGGTAATTAACCCAGTAACTGATTGTCATTTGAATGAGCTTAAAATGGTAAAACCTACATGGCGTATGAAACTACTTTAGTTTCCTCAGTTGAAATTCTGGTTTGTTATATGCCACACGTAAACTCCAGGTTAACAATTATGTTAACAAGAAACACCAGGGGGGTGCGGATGGGACCCAGAGCACCAATGCCTCGCCACTCACTGGACATTCACTTCCCAAGTTCCCAACGCCACTCGATAGTCATTTCATCAAGCAAAAGGGGGGCTGGGCTGTCCATGCATTACATGACCCATTCGGACTTGGCCATTACTCACCTTGTTTACAAATTGATTGGCAGGGTGGAGAGATGACAAACGCTGGGACATAGCCACTCAATGTGCACCAACCAGGTCCAGCCCAGCTTCCGGAGCAAGAGAAAATGGAAGACCCCTCTCTTGCCCACTCTGTTCTTCTTCTCTCTTTCAGGCAGCCCACCCTGCCACCAGCCTGCTTATGTGCCAGCTCCTTTTCCCCTTACTATAGTATTGACAGTTAACATTCGGAAGCTCCGACATTACCTTACTTCAACCACAAGGGGTTGTTTGAACAGCTGCGAAAGTGGCCAGTCGTGATGCTCCAGACACAGCCTAGTCTGCTGTTCAGCAAGGTCTGACATGCCCCAAACAGGATCCCAATTTGCTGTCTTTTTGAGCAGCCAACAGGTTTTCCCATCAGGCCTAATTCACTGCAGTCAGTGGCCAAGCCACAAGCTGAAGTCAAGTCAACAAGAAATGGCACGAGGATGCGGATGGGACCTGCGTCGCCACTCTCCGGACAATCACCTCCCAAGCTCCCGACACCACTCGATAGTCATTTCATCAAGCAAAGGGGGTCTGTCCATGCATTGCATGGCCCAGTCAGACCAGTCATCAGTTACCTTATTTACAAACTGAATGGCAAGGTGTGGAGATGACAAACCATGATGGGACATAGTCACACAACGCACACCAACCAATCCAGCCCAACCACTGGACGAAGACAGAATGGAAGACTACTCTGTCGCCCTACTCTGGTCTTCATCTCTCTTTGGGCAGCCCGCCCTGCCACCAGCTCACAAAGCTGCCAGCTCTTTTTTCCTTACTATAGTCATGACAGTTAATAGTCAGAAGCTCCAATGTTGCCTTACTTCACCTATGTGGGTTGTTTGAACAGCTGTGAAAGTGGCCAGACAGTTTTTGGTTATTTAACCCAGTAACTGATTAATCACCTTAATGAGCTTAAAATGGTAAAACCTACATGACTTATGAAACTAGTTTCCAAAATTGTTGAAATTCTGGCTTGATATTTGCCACACATTGACTCCAGGTATTACTGATGATGAAAGACTATGAATAATCTTGATAGATTTGGTAACTAACATTGTAATTAATTAACAGTTTTGGTAATAACCTAGTAATTGATTAATTACCTTAATGAGTTTTGAAGAATAAAACCTACTTGATTCATGAAACCAGTATAACTTCCACAGCTGGTGGTATTCTGGTTTGTTATGTGTCACACACAGACTAGATGAAAAACTATGAATAATCATGATGAAAATCTATGAATAAACATGGTAGTTTTGGTAAATAACCCAGCAATTAGTCACCGCAATGACTTAAAAAAAACTACATGAACTATGAAACCTGTGTTACTTCCACAGTTGGAAGAGGATTCACACTTAAAAGCACACAAAGCCTCCTTTTTTGATGTTAACTATATTTCCTTTCCTTTCATTTTTTTTCTCCATCATTTTAAAGAAAGCAAAACAAACATGCAGACATGTTGAACTGAATTGATTCAGGGATGGGGTATGTTGCAATGAATTGTGTTGGGATTCTGAGGGGGACAGAGTTGATTCTGGGTTTGGGGCTGTTGTAAGGGGGGCTGGAACTAGTTGGGAATATTTCTTGGCAGACACTGTCACAGAAATTGCTGATCATGCATAAAATTGTATGATTTGCCAACACTGTTCTTAACCAGATCCAATATTCGGCCATAAGTAATTGTAATATCAAAAGTCTGCTTAACAATTCATACAATTGCTCGAATAGTATTTTCATTTTGATACATGAATATAGAAGATATGACCATTTTTATATCACGTCTACTAATAATTTTGAAAATAAATGTACATAGAAGATATGACCATTTTTATATCACGTCTACTAATAATTTTGAAAATAAATGTACCATTTTTATATCACATCTACTAATAATTTTGAAAGTAAATGTAGAGTACAGTACAGTCATACATATCATTCTCAGTCCTAGGTGGTTCTCCATCACGTCATAACCATCATCCTGATCATCATGAAGTCATCATAGCATTGTGAAAATTGTCCCCTGTTCTGTGTCCCTTGATGCCTTGATCTCATATGGACCTCAGTTTGGGTTTCCAGAGCCACTTTGATGCCTGAGGTGAATTTGCTGTTTACATAACCTGTGGGAGTTCTTGCTTTCAATGAACCAAATAAACTGACTTACTGGTAAAGAAGTAACTGTCTGACTCTGCTTCCATGATTTTAAACTTTCACCTTCTTCCAACAGACTGGACCCCCTTTTTTCCACTATTGTTATTATTGTTGTTGTATTGTTATTATTATTATTATTATTATTATTATTATATTTAAATGTGAACCCCTCAAAGTGTATACATTTATTTGTGTTTTAGTTCTGAAGGGTTTGTTCCCTTTGTTTGTTTGTTTGTGTTACACGCAAGTATAGTTCAGTTTTTTTCTCCCAACAATGTTTTATTACCCAAGGTGTACCAAAGTAATGTTTATGACATAATCATCTGATAAATGTGACATCAGAGATTCCAGTTTGAATTTTTGCTCTCTTGTTCCAACTATCAGTCGCTGATTCACTGGCATGCATAAAATGTTTCATTTTGACTAACTCTAGTTAATGCAAAAACGTAGGATAGGCTGAGTAATATGGCAGGGACAGTCTTCCTTTGTTGGTCATTTACATAATCAAGTCATGATTTTTGCCATGAAAGTGGCAATGTCAGTGGGCTGTGGAACAGTATGGTGATAAAGTGATAAGCAAAACTTTGCACACAACATGCTGAAGATCTGGAAGGAAGTAAATTGGCGTGAACAAAACAAAACAAAAAAATGGATGTGAATTGCGCTTTATTGCGGACTGGCAGTCATGGTTGCATAAACCGGCTTCTGTGCCCTGTACAGATTGTGACATTTCAAATCGAAGAAAGTGATGCAGAGCTCATAACAGCTTCTCTTTGTCATTCATTTCAACTGAAATAGCCAGCAAACACTGGGTAGATGAAGCTACAGGCTTTAAGTGTACTTTAGGGCAATTTACACCAGGAAAACTAATTTGGTTCTGTTTAGGTCTAAAGTAAATTCAAGTGTTTACACTACATTCTGACCTGCACACATAGGAACTGAACTAAACAGGATTCAAATACCTCACAATGTGGTATGATGTGGATATAACATCCCAGCAGGGCAGTGCTATAGTGACTGGAATTTCCAACAGCCAGTGGCTGGCATTGCACACTGAGTGCTTCTGTGGCGGCCAACTGGACTGATGACAAGGCAGAATTTTGTATTAATGTTTAGGCTGAAGAAAGAAAGAAAGAATCCCCCCCCCCCCCCCACCACCAAAAATAACACGCTGTGTAAGAAACCAGTGTGTATTTGAGGAAATAAGTGTGAACCCGAAGATCACTTTTCTGTTATAAAGGCAGCTGTTGAATGCTGCATCAAAATCAAAAGGTTGGCACAACCTTTTGAGCAAGTAGAAGGTAACAGTAAAACAATTGGAAAGAGTCTGAAAAAGGCATCTCTTCACAATCTTCTGGCACTGGTGAATGTTTCATTGGATACTAACATGTTTCTTTCTGAAACAGTAACACAGAGCATTCAGTGCATACTTTCTCGGTTCAGCTTGCAGTCAGATTAGTGTTGGTTCACTGCTATCTAGCTAGTGTAAACAAGTCAAAGTGGATACATGTCAGTAACAGGAGAAAGCAGATATGTCCGTATAGAATATCAGTTATAGTATAAGTCATCTCCTTGTTAGGTCAGCCAGGATAGGGAGAGCATTTCATGGACTCAAAGAGGAGGACTTCACTTAATTTGTTGGTAGGGTGATCGCTGGTAAATAGTGCTGTTTAAATCTGTTCCTGTGTGCTGACAAGTGAACCTACAGCTGTAACTGAAATTAGTCCTGGGACTGCAGGTAAAAAAATTCTGTGCTTTTCTGAATATCTGACAAGTAATTTTTATGTTCAAAATCAGGACACAACTGTCGGCTGCTGGGAAGAATCAGTAGAGCAACTTTAGTAGTTTGCAAGAATCAAAGTGAAAAACAAGTAGATCTAGACTTATAACTTTGTAATTCAGCTGGGGTAAACCTGGCATTAACCTAGTGTTTCAAGTTTCATACAGTAGGCTACAAAGTACAGAGTGTCTTTTTTAAAAAAGTTTATTTACTTTTATGTCAGCTGTATTGGTAAGTAGAACAGATAGTTACATTAATATCACTTTTATGTGCAGCACCTGTAAACCTCCTTAATTGTTACTTGGGAAACAAAACAGTCTTCTCAGTAAAAAATACAGTGAAGAAGGAAAACCTGTGGAGAGAGGAAGAGAGAAGAAAAGAACTAAATTCTGTGCAACAATGACCCCCAATTCTATCTTCATCACTGGTGCCAATCGAGGTCTGGGACTGGAATTGGTCAGACTCATCCTTTCACAGTCCGCACAACCAAAGTACCTGTTGGCAGCATGCAGAGATCCAACAAAAGCTGAAGAACTGCAGAATCTGGCCAAGCAGCATTCCTGTCTGAAAGTGATCACTCTGGATGTCACCAAGGACAGTGACATCGATACAGCGTACAAGCAGACAGCAGATTGTGTGGGTGAAGAAGGTCTCAACCTGCTTATCAACAATGCTGGCATACATGCCAAACCTGGTGGCAGCCTTCCAGAAGCAACTCGGGACAGGATGCAGTCTCACTTCAATGTCAATGCCACGGGTAAGCCAATTATTACCTTATTTTATTATGTCGGGTCTCACTTGAGCTTCCAGTTTTAGTATGTTCTTTTGATAGAGCTATGGACTCCAGATCTGATATCTTGATTACGGTCCCAGCCTGCAGTATTAAAAACTGGCTTGTTCTCTACCTATTTTAATGATCACTCTGGTAGTGTCAGTTTAGTGTTTCATAAGTCCCTTTCTGCATTTCAATACCTTGCCAGTGCATAGGTATTTTTGCAGGCTAAGAGAGTCTGTCAGATAATTGCTGGCTGATTTGGGACGTGTGGTTGTGGAATTGTCAGAATCCCTCTTGAGTGAACTCCAAACTCCATCTCAAGATGGGATGTGTGTATGTGTGTGTGATGTTTACCATCACATTATGATTTTCAAGGAACTGAAGGTCCAGTCTCCTGCTATTATATTGTACAAGTTTGTGGAGTGTGGTCAGCTCAGCTAATACTCCCCCCCCCCTCCCCCAGGGGATGTTGGGGGCTCTTTCAGGATAAGTAGTCTCCCCACCTTCTGGAAATTCTGTGCAAGAAATGTCCTTTTCTGTCACTCTCTTTGTTTCTCTCTTGTTCCTTTACTTTCCGTCACTTCTTTCTATCATTTTCTGCCTTGCTGGTCCATTCACCTGTTTGTGTTTCATAAAAACAGGTGTTCCATAATGTCTTGTGTACTTTTTTTTAGGACTGATAATTGGGTACATGTATTAAGTGCATTTTTGGCTGTAGGGAGATGAGACATGCGGAAACAATTTTAGATAACTTAGGCCTGCTTTGGTGTCCTTTGGTATTTTAAAATTTATATTCAGGTATATTTTTTTAAATCCCCGGTGCGATAAATTGGACAGAGTTGTCAACGCCACGGGAATGTCCTTAGATTATGTGTGCAAATGCATTGATATATGTACTTAATTTTCTTTTCTTTATTTTTTCCTGTTGAAGTATTGTGTATGTTTTGAACTGGTTCTAGCCTTGATACGGCTCTATGCAGTCAGCTGGGCTCTAAACAACAACAACAACAAAAAAGCTTACACTAACAGCTTGAAGCAGAAAAAACACGAAAAAAATTCACATGTATTTAATATGACCAGACAAGTTGTATTAAATATGCGTTCCGATTTTTTTGATTTTTGTTTGTTTGTTTGGTTGGTTGTTTTTTTTTTTGTTCCCGTTTGCTTGAACGTGGGCAGTCACACTTGTTTTGGATTACTAACAGCATGAGTTTTGCTATCTTCCACTAAATGTTTGATTGTAAAAATGTGTCTGTGTGCTTGTGATTCTGGGCCTGCCAGATGTGGGACACTTTCTCTCTTGCTCCGGAGGCTGGGCTGGACCTCGTTGATATGTATTTGTTTAATTCATTTTATACATTGATGTCAGCACAACATTTGCATACTACATTGCTGAGTCCATGTGCACATTATCTGTTCTCTGTTGTGTATACATTCCTGTAAATCCACATACGTATGTTGACCCTCCCCAGATGTAGAAAGGCAGCAGAGAGAGGGGACAAAGAAACATCCCATATCGTGAAGAGTCAGCTGTTCTGATGTAAAACATTGGAAAACGGGTTCAATTCCAGGTCCCTCCCCTTGAAGACTAACTAGCCTTCTTGCCTTTATGAAGTCATGGTAAAAAAAATTAGAGAAAAAAGAGAGAAAGAACAAGAAAAAGAGAAAAGAAAGGTTGCGCTGCACTGTGGCAGCTGGTGTTTCACATGGTAAATCTATTGTGACAAAAAGAAATGAATATGAATTTGAAGATCACAGGCATCTTTTAGACTCCTTAGCACAGCACCCTGTATAGTGTGTGTGTGTGTGTGTTGGTTTGTATGTGTAGGTGAGATTGTAACGTGGGTCAAGGGTCACAGCCTATCTGAGTGTAATCTGGTTCAGCATTCTGTGTGTGTGTGTTTGTGTGTGTGTGTATGTTTGAGAGAGAGAGATATGGTGACAATTGGGTCAAGGCTAACATTCGTGGTAGGTTGAGTACCCCAGCTCAGCTTATTTTGTGTGTGTGTGTGTGTGTGTGTGTGTGTGTGTGTGTGTGTGTGTGTGTGTGTGGGGTGTGTGTGTGTGTGCGCAAGCGTTGGTTGTTCTATTCCTGTGAAGTGTAATGAGCGTGCTGTTGACATAAACTGTTTGCGTCATATAAATGAAAACATCAATTGATTAAAAGATATATAAAATGTGTTGATAGAAACATGGCTCTTCTTCGCAAATAGACAAAGCCTACATAACTGCTGTGACGCAAGATATTACAACATCTATTCATTTCCCAATACAGTATAGAGGGAAGGTAGCATAGGCTATAATGCAAAAAGAGATCATTTTAACTACAGCACATCCCTTGAAGCAGTTGAACTTTGAATGTGCAACAATTACCAAATCTTTTGTCTTGCCTGCCTGTAGCAACTATGCGACCAAGAGAAATGAATTGTCTTGTTTGAAAGTATTATTTTATCACCTTGCCATGTTTCAACTACATAGAATAAGAAAAAGCCGCCCATTTCTCTCTGCTGATGCCACAAACAGACTGTGTATATTTCATTCTATCTAGACTTGTTCATGTTTCATTCTATTCAGACTAGACTACTGTTAACTCTGTCATGGCTGGTCTTTCTACTATCTAAACTCCATTGAATACAAGCAGTGCAGTTTGACTTGTCCTGTGGATGAGCAAATGGTACAGCGTAAATGTACAATTATTGTGAAAACTACATTGGCTTCTAATCTGACTGAAAGGGAACAGTTGAGTATAAAATTGCACACTCGACTTTCATTGACTACCATGCCAACATAATTTGTCATATTAGATTTGAAGGGAACATTTGAGTATAGAGTTGCACACTCTGCTTTCATTGTCTAAGTTCAACTGCCATGCCAACATATATGTCATTACTCCTTTTTCCCTACAAATCTTCCAAAGCTCTCAGGTCTAAAGGAGCTTTCTTCTTACTGAATCTTGGTTCTCGTTAACAACTTGTGGAGTGAAGTCCTCCTTTCTTTTTGGCCCAACAACATAATACCCTCCCCCACACCCACCCCCCTCCCAAGCAATTGATTAGTTTCAAAATCACCTTAAAACACATCTCTTTAAGAAATATCTTCATAATTCACAAATTAATGCTTGGGGCTCTTCTAAGACCATTTTCAGTTTACATATGGTGTGTGTGTGTGTGTGTGTGTGTGTGTGTGTGTGTGTGTGTGTGTGTGTGTGTGTGTGTGTGTGTTGTGTGTGTGTGTGTGAACACATGTGGATGTGTGTGTGTGAGCGCATAGCATATGTGCATTTGTGCATGTATATATGTGTGTGTGTGTGCTCATGTGTGTGTTGTGTGTGTGTGTGTGTGTGTGTGTGTGTGTGTTGTGTGTGGTGTGTTGGTGTGTGTGTATAAATACAAACCCCATGCCTTCGGTGGTATTTTCTATGAACTATGTCTGTGCTGCATTGATGTATTGGTGAACAGATCTGGCTGTATTTGTTCTGCACTGATGTACCGCATGTCAGATTATTGTTAATGTTATTCAAAAAACGTGCAACGAGTATTTTCTGACATGTACTGTTTGTACTGCATAAATGAATGATGTTTCACTAATATTTATGAAAAATCAATCTTTCCATTTTCACAGTGCAAACAGTCCAAGTCAGAGAATACTTGTTGCACTTTACTTAAAAGAACTTGGGGGGAGATGGGAGCAGATGCTATATCAATACATCAATGCTATATAAACTTTGTCGCATACGTGCACTAATACATTAATGTAGCATAAACATATTTCATTAAAATAACAACGAATCATGGCATGAAGGTACAAATAAGTGGTCGTGATATTACCTATGAATAGAACGTTTTCTTCTCTCTCTTCTCTCTTCTCTCTCTCTCACTCTCTCCTCTCTCTCTCTCCTCTCTCCTCTCTCACACACACACAGACACAAACATACACAGACACAAACACGCACAGACAGACACACCCAGATACAGACAGAGAGACACACACACACACACATGTGAAAGCAAACACACACATGTGAAAAGAAATACACATCATACTTTTTGTTGGCGTGGTAGTACTGATAGCCCAGAAATGTTTTTGTCTTCATTGATTCAGATGTAGTGGTGGCGTAGTGGTCAGACTGCCAGCCTTAGGCATGTAAGGTCTCGATTCAGTTCCCGAAATGTTTGTTTTCCCTTCAGTAGACCTTGAGTGGCGATCTGCATGCCTGTCTTTCAGGTGAGATAGTAAACCATGGTGCTACGTTTAGCATATACTCCATGCATGTAAAGTAAAAAACCGAGGTAAGAAATGAGTTGTCCCAGAAAATTCAGATACAACATGTATAAAAAAAAAAAACATGCAGTATAGGATTATAAAGTAAATGAGGTGTGCTGCAGTGTGGGACATTACTGTATCCATAGAGAGCAGTCTGCATTTCACACAGAAATGACGTTGTGATGAGATAAAGTAGTATACAGTACAATATAACGCAATGTTTTCTGTTGACAGCACCAGTCCTTATCACACAGAAGTTCCTGCCTCTCCTAAGACAGCAGCAGAGAGAAACACATCCCAACCTGTTGGCTACCAACGTGCTGCAGTCATCACTCTTTCCACCATCATGTCATCCATACACTCCGTTCACTCCAATGGTCACTGCAACAGCTACCACTACCGTGCCTCCAAAGCCGCTCTCAACATGGTCACCGTACTTATGTCGGCAGAACTGAAAGTGTCTGGTATCCTGGTAGCAGCCATTCACCCTGGGTGGGTTAAGACGGAAATGGGAGGCCCTTCTGCCGAGTTGAAACGAAGACCAGTGCCATGAATGTATGGTCGTCTGTGACCAAGATGACGGAGAAGTCTGCCGGTTTGCTTCATAACTACGATGGTTCCGTGTTGTCTTGGTAAGACAGCAATCATGGACATGAAAGGAATGATGCTTGATAACAGTTGGTTTGATGAACAATGGGATATGAGGCACAAACACTTGTCTTTCATTCACATGTATGCACACACATATACACCCACCTCCTCCTCCACCACCAACACACCACCACCACCACCACCACCCTCACACAGATAGATTACACATCACACACATGCAGATTACAGCCCACATTTTAGTAACCATTTGTCAACTGTTATGAGCAAAGTGTAAAATATTTTTGTCTGTGAATTATTCCATGGTTATAACTGATCAATTCAGCTTTGTTAAAATGATGAGCCCTAAAAGTAACACTACCATTCCAGTAAACAGTGCCATGTCATTTCCTTCATTTACAGTTCCCACACATAGAGAGACCGGGGGGGGGGGGGGGGGGGTCAGAATAATTATTTGAGAATGAGAAAGCAAGTGAAAAAAAGTAACTGGAAAAAAGTGACCAGATGAATCCATGATGCAGACAAATACACATCAAATAAGCAAAACAAATCAAGACAAAAATCAAACAAGCATACTCAAGATTAAAATTGAGGAATTAATCTTGCACGCATGATTACAAAAATTCTGCATAAATGTAGCATGTGAGGTTTCTGTATTCAAAATATCAGCAACAAAGGAATAAACATGTAGAAATGGAATACATGACAGGATCGGTTGATTTCTTTCTTCAGGTAAGAGTGAGTGAGAGAGAGAGAGAGAGAGAATTTATTTCCAAGGGTATGAAATAAGCAAAATGTATGCTTTTTTACATCCAGTCCTCGCCCAAAGAGGGTCTATATCACACTACACGTAAATTATACCTTAGATAACATAGATACTCCAATAACAGAATCATTACACTTTCAGTCAAAGAAAAACATTAGAGATAAGACAGAGAGAGAGAGTTTAATGGCTTAGGCCATCAGCTCCTGTCATGGTATCAGAAGGGTTGCACTAGGAGAGGAAAACTGAAGAAAAATCATTTTGTCAATAATTATGTAAAAAAGTTTTTCACAAACAGTCATACACTCCACTCGCTCATGTATTCACATGTGTATGCATACAGACCACGCTTTGTTCATAAGGTCACAGCACAACTCTAACAATACGATTACCCAGGAATGAAATGAGACTAAATGTTTATACGTGTAGGATAAGATTGGGGAAAAGATTTTTGAAAATACCTTGAAGCAGTCCCCGCCCCCTTCCTCCCGTGCAGATTAAAATGGATCTCAACCTCCCCTCTTCCTCCACTACGGACTAAGATGGAAAAATGATCTCTGCCAACCATCCCTGCAGACTGAAATGGCTCTCAGTCCTCCTGTCTCGGCACACCAATATGGATCTCAGTTTCAACCTCCCTCAGACTAAAACGGATCTCAATTCCCCCATCCCTCCAGACTAAAGTATATCTCAGCCTCACCCCCTCTGCATACCATTTTCAGTCCTTCTTACCCACCTACCCCACCCCACGGGAGAAGAAGGGTAGAATGGTTCCAACATTCGCCTGCCAATAACTAAACTCAAGGTTGAAGGGTTTGCTTCCCGTAGAGGCCTCGACTTTTTCTCCTCAGTTTGACCGGAAAATCGAACTGAAGTCTGGTCCTACAGAAGGGGACAAAAAACGAGTCGGACCTGTGTGCCCTCTGGCAGTGTACGCTGAAGATCCCATGGCAGTTGAAAATTGTGAAGAGCAGGGGCATTGCCCGGCTGCCTTGATATAAAATATTGGAGAGATAGGTTGATTTCCCAGGTCCCACCCCTTTAAGACCAATTAGCCTTCTTGCCTTTCTGAAGTCTTGGTGAAAAAAATAAAAGAAAGTGAATATGAATTTGAATCCAACGACCTCAGGGTTATGGAACTATCTAAGTAGAATCTCAGACCTGGCCAGCTCATGGGTTTTATGAACAGGCTTAAGGCTTGTGCTGTGATCATTCTGGATTTTCTCCGTCACATGGCACCTGTGATGATAGTGCATATGGATTCATACCGAGTGTGGAGACGTCATCTTGAGAAAGTGAAACTGAAACCTAACCACCACCACCCCTTGCAAGCTTAAATGGATCTCGGTCCCCTCCCCCCTTCTGCAGACTCAAACGTTTTAATTATACATACTTTATCATGACTTGCAAGTGCAAATATTCTACAGCTATTTGCTATTCCTGCCTCATAGGAAAATAGTGCTGTGCTGATAGTCACACCCCTAGGAAGCAGTCCTGCACCAAAAGCTTTCTCTCTCTCTTTTTTGGGAAGCCATCTTTTCCTTGGCCTCGCCTTCTCATAGTGGCTGAATAGTTTCTATCTTGTGCCGTCCATTATAAGTTGTTTATGCCGTCCCTGTGCCTGGATATGCATTTGTCTAAGTGGAAAGCGTACACTGGCAGGTTAGACAGCAAGGCTCGCTCGAACAGATCGGGATAATGCCTGCTTTGCGCTTCTTCCAAGTCGTCTCTGACCACCTTTACCCCAGCATTTTGGCCTTTAGCCCACCCCGTGGCTTTTACCACCCTCAGTCTTGAGATATCCCATTTCTCTAGAAGGGGGCAGTGGAGAAAGTCCTTTCACATTCCTCCCCTGGATTTTACCTTTGGCTTTTTATGTTAAAAATCTTTAGGCAGGTGGAGGTCTCTTCTCAGCCTGTCCCCTCTCGGTCGATTTCTCCAGGAGGTGATTGGGCCATGTCCATAGACCTTCCGGACGCCTCCCTTCATATCATTTTTCCTTGACCGGAAGTGGCTGTGATTCCTCTGGTGGGGCAAGCTCTTTCACTTTCTTGTCCTCCCCTTTAGTCTGGCCCCTGCCCTTGGTTTATACCAAAACAAGGTGATCAGGGAGCTGTGTGTACATCTTGACCAGAGGGTGTTTCGGTTTCAAGGTATGTCTGGACAACTGTCTCGTGCTGGCGTCTTCAGCCAAGTCTTCTTGTGCTCAGGCTCTTCAGCTTTGCGTCTGTGTCGCAAGGTGGGGTTCCGCCCCAGTCTGGGGAAGTTAGCACTTTCCTCACCCAGCGTTTACTTTTCCTGAGCCTCCAGCTCAACATAATAACCTGGCAGATCCGCCTTGCTGGTAACAGGGTTCAGAAACTCCCGTCATTGTCTCTCACACCGCCTTCATCAAATCTGCGTCCTGGGCAAACTTCTGTCTTCTCTGTTGGGTCTCATGGAGTCCATGGCTCCTTTGATTCCCTTCGATTGCCTTCACAGCCGCCTTAGCATCTCTTGATGGCTAGCAGAAGTGATCTCCACTGCTTACTTGAGGTCCGGGTTGATTTAGCCGGAATCGCCCCCTGACCTTGTGATGTTTGCATCTGTGTGGTCTTTTCAGATACAAGGGACGGTCAGGAAATCTTGGCTGCAGCCTACTGGTGCTTTTACGTACCTTCGTAGTATGGGATGTCGCTCACTTGAGAAAACATTGTCTCCAGGGTGATAACCTCCTTTGCACAACAAATGGTCTCGAGCTCCTAAACTTCCTCCTGAAAACCCTGAAGCAGGTGATCCCGCCATCCTTGTAATGGCATTCTGCACTCATGAGTCACGGTAAATTATGTGTAATTAAAAGGATAATTTTCATTTTCCAAAGAGCTAAAGCAGAGAAAATGGACCTCGATGTGGTGGGGCTTCATCTGGCAAATGCATACGGATCAGTGATGCATATGGATCAGTGCTGCACAAGATGATTCAACTGATTCTTGAGGTGTATCATGACCCAAAGAACATTGAGAAATGCTGAAGAAGTACATACTGGCTTCTCAATACAGTTCTCGTCAAAGGAATACATGAGAGTTTGGAAGTTAGCATAGCAATGGACTGTGCAGTTTCTCCAGTATGGTTGGTTTTTGCAATAGAAGTCATCTTGAAGACAGCAGTAAGCAGTTCTGATCCAGCAAACTTTAGAAATGACAAATGTAGATTACCAAATGTACCCCCTAAAAGTCCTTATGGATGACACAACGGTCCTGTTGTCAGAGGACTAAGAAATGCACAAAGTACTGAAGCAGTTACACGAATCTGTTGCCTCATCTAGGATTAAGTTTCAAATCAAAGGACCTCTCACTGCAGAAAGAAAAAGTTGATGAAATAACAAATTTTACTGTAGTCAACCAAGCCATTCCAACAGTGACAGAAAAATTAGTCAAGAGTCATGGAAGATGGTATGTTGACTTTCTTGAAGAAAAGAAAAATGGAGTAACAAAATCAAGCAAGTGGCATAAGAAAGCCTGCGAGTAATGGACTTGTATGGCTTCCGTTCAAACTTAGTATCACTTTATTAATCCACATGGAAATTCATTTGTGTAGTCACAATCTTGTAATATACTCAAACGTATCGGACACACACTGATAAGGGATTAAGACTATTCAAATAAGAATTCTACCATTATTTAGTATGAGTCACTTTGTGTGTGAGTGCATTTATTCTTTTAAGAGTGAACTGCTTGAAGTCAGTTCTGTCGGTGTTCATATTTCAATGAAGAAAGTTCTTTTTTCTTTTCATACTATTCTGTTTTTTTGTTGTTTTTTTTCCCGATGATGTAATATCCTCATGATTAAAACTGAACTCTTAAGACATGTCCACTTCTCCAATTTATCTGCTGCAAACCCCCCAGTTATAGGCGCCAGAATAATCAAGTTTGATTGTGGGCCCTCAACACTGAAGAAGAAGAAGTGTACCAATGAAATTTTTGTGATGTAATTGACAGTGACTACATTTGACGCCAGAGCTTCCAATACTGATTCTCGTTCTGAAACAAGTTAGTCCATAGTTCCTATGAAGATTAACTTTCAGTCGCTTGGTCACTGGCAGACATAACTCTGTTTCGATTCGAGTAATTATAACTGGGGGGAAAACGCAGGATGGGCTGAGTAACACTAGCAAGGTACAGTAGTCTTTCCTTCGTCTTCAACATTGCCAAGTCACATTTGGCGATAACTGTCACAATGTGAGTATGTTGACATAGCAATAAGCTGAAGAACAGTAGGCCGGTGCAGTGATAAGCTAAACTTTGTCATTTATCATCATATGTCCACATGTTAAAGATCCGGTAGTGAGGGAGACGAACCATGGTGAACAGGAAGAAAACGGATGTAAATTCTGCTTCGTCATGGGCGAAAGCTTTGCTTTGTATAAATACTGCTCCCAGTCTGAACTGAGTGACATTCCACGCCGAGGGCAGCGCGGCAGAGCACGTTACTCAGGCGCTAGTCTTTTCTTTACCGGTCTTTTCCACTAAACTGGCTGGTAAACACCGCTGAGATAAAACTACGGGCTTTAAGGTCAAGGTAGAAAGGTAGGCTACTGCACGGGTCACAGGAAAACTACGCGGAATTTGATGTCCAGGTGATCGTTGACAAGCAACACCGTTTGAATCAGTTTAGCTGTGTTAACAAGTGAACCTACAATTGAAGTTAGTCCTGTAACTGTGCCGCTTAGAATTCTGTGATTCTGTGAATAACTAACAGGTCATTTGTATGTTCAAAACCTTGTATGTGAAAAACAAGCGTGATATTGGAATTCAGCTTGGGTCAACCTTGTGTGTAGAGTGTCCGTTTATTAGTAGCATTGTCAGTAGTACAAATAGTAAGAGTACTAACACCACTTTTATGTGCAGCACCTGTAAGACTCCCCAATTCTTTGTTGTTGTTATACTAACTCAACACTGTTTTGAAAATCAGTTTAGCTAGTTGGAAAATAAGACAGTATTTAACAGGACAGACACTGAAAAAAACTGTAAGAGAAGAAGAGTAGAAAAAAAACACACCCTAAATTCTGTGCAACAATGACTCCCAATTCTATCTTCATCACTGGTGCCAATCGAGGTCTGGGACTGGAATTGGTCAGACTCATCCTTTCACAGTCCGCACTACCAAAGTATCTGTTGGCAGCATGCAGAGATCCAACAAAAGCTGAAGAACTGCAGAATCTGGCCAAGCAGCATTCCTGTCTGAAAGTGATCACTCTGGATGTCCCCCAAAGGACAGTGACATCGATACAGCGTACAAGCAGACAGCAGCTTGTGTGGGTGAAGAAGGTCTCAACCTGCTTATCAACAATGCTGGCGTGTTTGACAAACCTGGTGGTAACTTGAACAAGTAACTCGGGACAGGATGCAGTCTCACTTCAACACCAATACCACGGGTAAGACACATACCTCACTACTTTATCACTTTGGGTCGCACTTGAAGTCTCAGTCTAAACTTTTTTTTGGATACAACTATGCACTCATTATTTGATATCTCAAATTCAGTTCCAGCTTACCACGTAAAACTCAATAAAAGGGAGGAAACCCTGACCCATTCTCTGCCATCTTAATGCCTTCATCATTCTAGTAGCTTATTGTTTCATAGGTCATTTTTCATCACTTCCCATTTTAAGACATGGCCAGAGCATAGGGTTTTGCGTAGGCTCAGTGAGTGTGCTAGATAACTGCTGGCAGATTTAGGTGTAGCACAAGTGAAATTATGCGAGCTCGATGAAGTCCTCTTGAACAAACTCCAAACTCATTCTTAAGATGGTATCCCCAGTCCACGTCTGTAGTGTTTACAATCATACATAATTTTCAAGGTGGCCTCGAAGGCCTACTTTCCTGCAGCGTAACAGTTACACAAGTTTGTGGAGTGTGGTCAGATTGACTAGAATTTTTTCACTTTTTTGTTTTTGTTTGTTTTTGTTTTGCAATGAACAGCTATCAACATACAATGTAGCAACAAAAATGTAATATCAGTTCATACATACAGGAGGAACATTTTGGACATCTGACAACATACAACATACAGAAACATATAACAATATGTCGTACACTGGAGGTTTCAAAGTGAACATCAAGATTAAAAAACCTGTCATAAAGATGAATTTGTTCTATATTAAGAAAACAGTGGCTTATACTTATTCCACTGAGCATTAAAGACGGACAGGAGAAAGTTCATTTTGGCATTATATTGTTTAATTCTGAATCTCATATTTAGTAGTCTTCGAAAAGTGGGAACATTCGGAACATGTTTATCAATCTTACATTTATAGATAAAAGATTTTGCAAGCATTATAATCAGATCAAATATTCTGTCTGTTTTTACAGTTTGATCAACACTGAACAATACAAGGCTCTGTGTGACTTTGATGTTAAAAGTATTTTCGCATTTTTCATTGATTAAATGTTCTGTTAAGTTCCAAAAGTCACGGACACAGTAGCAGTTCCATAGGAAGTGTTCAACAGTCTCTTGCATTATTACACCATGTACAATTTGTAGTAGATGCAATGTCTACTGGATTTAAAATCATGTTGGTTGTAATAATCTGATGAACTATTGTCAGTTGGAACCATATTAGCCTGACATCATTAAATTTATGAATTTTTAGAGTATCAGTCGTAGCGCTGTAGACAGCTTCTTTGAAGGACTTCCAGTCTGCTTCTAGATTCTTTTTTCAGCTCAGTGTTGGTTAATTTTTTTTCTGGAGCTTCTCTTAGCTGTTTTGAAGATAGACGATATCATAATAATAATAATATAATAATTACTTGATGCCATGTCACCATCTATCAACTATGAATATCCTAACTTGAAAACAAGCAGCAACAACTCCCAAAGTGATCTACAGCGCAAAATCTGAAAATCAATCTAAGCGCTGAACAGAACACTCGCACGCACGCACACATACCACGCACGACACACACACACACACACACACACCACACACACTACACACAACACACACACACACATACCACACACACACACACACTACACACACACACAACACACATGGCTATAAATGGGGAAAAAGAAGAAAAGCAATGGAAAATTATAGAGAGCATCTTATATACAATTATGTAAGTTACAGTGTGATTCCACTCCGAGGGAGACAGGCTGCAGAGGGGGATTAGTGAGGTCAGGATTTTATGCAGAGGAGAAAAGTGAGTTTTGAGAGCGGACTTGAAGGAGACAAAAGTAGGTTGCTGACGGACAGAGAGAGGAAGTTTGTTCCAGGAGAGTCGACCAGAAACAGAGAAGGCTCGTGGACCATAGGTATTGAGCTTAGTGCGTGGAAAGCGAAAAGTCAGAGGATCGGAGGCAGAGCGGAGGTACGTGAGGGAACATAGATCTGAAGTAGGCTTGACAGGTAATCGGGGGATGCGTTATTGAGGCTTTTGTAGCACAATGGTGTCTAGTTTGTACTGTATGCGCTTTGATACAGGGAGCCAGTGAAGTTGTGCCAGGAGAGGAGATATGTGGTCAGCTTTTTTCTTTTTGAGTACAAGGCGTGCAGCATTGTCTTGAATGCGCTGTAGGATCAGCTTTGGTGGAGGTTTGTCCCTGGCTGCCTTTGGTTTTCCAAGTTAGCAGATATTCATCTAGTTGCATAGCAGCTGGTGACCAGACTGGCAGTCAGCTCCTCTCATGCATATTGTGATATGGATATCTCTTCTGCTTTTCTCTCGTGCGATTACGTAATCTGACTTGTGTTACTGCCTGGAGCACGGATGCATCCACGCTTTCTTAAACTTGTTCAACTGCTGGAACAGATGTTGGTGATGGTGGGCTCATGCTGAGTACACAGTGAAGGCAGCGTCAGTCCATTGGAGTTGCACTGTCCAGTACCGTGACATCCATGGACATTTAGCCAAGTGAGGTAGTCTACCTCCCCATGAGTGCTGAAATCCTGAAGAACGACGAGCTTGTCTTTGTGGTTGACTGTGGCAATGAGATTGTTGATATCTTCATAGAAGGCTCCAATGAGATGGTTGATCTCCTCATAGAAGGCTCCTTTGAAACAATCCGTCTTTGTCATCGTTGGGGCATGAGCTTTGATGATATAACGAAGCAGTCTTTTGTGTTCACAGATAAAATAGCACAGTACAACTCAACACATTACAACACAGTGTTTTCTGTTGACAGCACCGGTCCTTGTCACCCAGAAGTTTCTGCCTCTCCTCAAGACAGCAGCAGAGAGAAACGCATCCCAACCTGTTGGCTACCAACGCGCAGCAGTCGTCAGTATTTCCAGCATCATGGCTTCCATACAATTTTCACTATCCAAACCTTGCTGTGACAGCTACCACTACCGCGCCTCCAAAGCTGCTCTCAACATGGTCACCGCACTTATGTCGGTAGAATTGAAGGAGTCTAGTATCCTGGTGGCAGCCATTCATCCTGGGTGGGTTAAAACGGATATGGGAGGCCCTTCTGCCGATTTCGACAAGAAGACCAGTGCCATGAATGTATGGTCGTCTGTGGCCAAGATGACGGAGAAGTCTACTGGTTTGCTTCATAAGTATGATGGTTCTGTTTTGCCTTGGTAAGACACTATATCATGGACATGAAAGGATTAATGCAAGAGAACAGTTGATTGGATTTTCAAGAAACGTTTCTCTCTCTCTCTCTCTTTCTCTCTCTCTTTGTCTCTCTCTCTCACTCACCACACACACACACACACACACACACACACACACACACACACACACACACACACACACACACACACACACCACACACACACACACACACACACGACATTTTAAATCTCAGTTCAAACATAACCGTGGAATCTTCTTGTCCGTGAATTATCTCATGGTTATAACTGGTCCATCCAGATGTGTCCTAAAAACAACATTAGCAGTACGCAATCAAATGATTGTTACAACATCATATCTGTGATTAACAGTGTCAGCGTGAAGCAAGGAAAGAGAGAATCAGACTAAGTATTTGAGAGAGAGAGAGAGAGAGAGAGAGAGAGAGAGAGAGAGAGAGAGAGAGAGAGAGCATGAAAATAACCAGACGAATACATGATTGAGACAAATAAATACCAAGAGATTCAAAAGAAAGCAAAACAAAACTTAACATGCGTGCATATATTTAAATATAAAGTCGAGAAATTGATTTTGCATGATAAAAAAAAAAAAAATCTATGTAAATGTAGGATGATGTTAAGTTTATGTATTTAAAATATCAGCGACAAATCAATAAAACAGGTAGAAATGAATACATGACAAGATCGAGTTGAGTTCTTACTTTAGTATTGTGTGTGTGGTGTGTGTGTGTGTGTGAGAGAGAGAGAGAGAGAGAGAGAGAGAGAGAGAGAGAGAGAGAGAGAGAGAGTTTCGTTGCTTTGGCCAACAGTCATTTTGTCAAAGCTTTTACAGTTCAGCTGTACAAACATACATCCAATACACACAGTCACGCATGTGTTTATGCATATATTGCACACAAAGAGAGAGAGAGGAGAGAGAGGAGAGAGAGAGAGAGAGAGAGAGAGAGAGAGCGTGTACAAAATGAACAATATGGAAACGATTGCTGATAACATTATACCATTTACAGCCAAAATATAACATCAATTTTGTCACCACGCTTACTTCAAAATGTAACATCAATACAACGCTACAACATGATAACCCCAGTCTGAAATAAGACTACATTCTTATAGGACTAGGTTGGGCATAAAACATTCCTGTAAACGTCGTGGAGCACACACACCCCTTCCCTCCTCCTCCCTACTTAAACGGATCTGAGTCTCCCCCTTCCCTCCCAACAGACTAAAACGGATATCAACCCTCCCCCTTTCCACTACAGATTAAAGCGGATCTCAGTCAACCCGCTCCCTCTCCCACTTCGCCTTGTGGACTTAAATAAATCCCATAGTCCTCCCCTCCCATGCAAACTGAAATTGATCTCAGTCTCCCCTCCCACCTTTGGGAGATTAAAATGGATATCAGTCAACCTCCCCCCTCCTCCCTGAGACTAAAATCGATCTCAGTGACCCCCATTTCCCCACTACTAAAATGGATTTTTTCCCAAAGACATGGTTTCATTTGTCTTGCCTCACAAGATCCAGCATAATATACATCTAAATAAAGGACACAGTGAGAAACAAGGGAAAGCTGCCCAAGAAGTTGAGAAGCAAAGGTTAAATATGGAAAATATAGAAAATTATGGAAAAGGTTGAAAGCAAAATCACAGTGACCCCCAGCAAAATAGAATCAGCAAGGAGGAAACAAAAGCAGAAAGAAGAAAGCGCAAGATTGCTTCTTCGGAGACCTCTTCCAGTTCGCCAAGAAACTATTCAAGTAACGAAGATCCGGGACGCGAATAATGGACAAAAAAACAAAACAAAACAAAACTGTGGACTGGCATCTCAGGAAAACATATTCCAACCATCAGAGTGACACACACTTGAAATGTAGTATGGCCTGAAACGCCGGGAAAAACGTGTACTGACAAATCACCAACAATGGATGAAGTAAAGAAAATGGTAAAGAAAGCCAGACCCAAATCATCCTTTAGGCCCAGTGGAATACCTTACTGGTTGCATAAAAAGAATGTCTGAGTGTTCTTGAGTGACTCCACACACTGATAAAATACGCATTGTCATATGTTTTCTGTATGTTGTATGTTGTCAGACGTCCAAAACACACACACATACACACACACACACACACACACACACACACACACACACGCATACACACACGCACGCACACACACACAAACGCTTACACACACGCACGCACACACACACCTACACACACCACGCACACACACACACAACACACACACGCAAACACACACGCCGCATACACACACCACACACACACACACACACACACACACACACACACACACACACACACACGGCATGGCATGGCATAGCACGGTCAAAACCGCTAAGAAAATTGAGAAATTACTTTAAGTTCCCGATTTACTTTTCACACAGGCCCTTGTCTTAATAAATGTAAGGGAGCTAACTGAAGCCATAAGCGCCGGCAGTCAGAATAATAACTAATACTGGGTTGTCCTCCGCTCTCCTCCTTTTCCTCTCTCTCTCTCTCTCTCTCTGAATGTGATTTTCTGAGATTCTAAATCATTACGTTGTGAGACGTATATGGTTGTTGTTGTTGTTGTTGTTAGTGGTGGTGGTGGTGGTGGTGTGTGTGTGTGTGAAAGAGAGTGTGTGTGTGTTTGAGTGTCTGTGCGTGCGTGCGTGCGTGCGAGCGTGTGTGTGTGTGTGTGTGTGTGCGTGCGTGTGTGTGCGTGTGTGAGGGAGAGAGACCCAAACTTTACACACACACACACACACTCTCTCTCTCTCTCTCTCACTCACTCACAGAGAGAGAGAGAGAGAGACCACGCACGATGATAATGGGTCAACGCAGATCACTAATAAAAAGCAAACAAACATTATAACGGTATGGACAGTGTGGCTATTCCCTCTGTCCTACACTCATTTACACAGTGTCTCCAACATGGCGGCCACTTCCTAACAGGAGCTCGCTGTGGGGCCTGTTTCACCCTCAAGGCTGACAGACGGGTGTGCGATAACACCAACAAGGACAGTCTTCATTCAGTGGTCGTGTCTACATTATCAAGTCACACCTAGTGATGACTGTAGCACTGTTACGCTGATACATTAATAAGCTGAACTCTGTGACTAATCGCTCAAAGTCAACGACCTGCTTAAGGCTTGGGAGAAAGAAAAGTCAAATTGACCAAGAAGAAAACGGATGTTACTTGTGCTTTGTCACGGACCGACAGCCATTGTTAGATCCTATATAAACAACCTACTGCACTCCATTTACATTGTGTCATTTCACATCGAAGACAACGACACAGAGCACGTAACAGCTTCTCTTTGCTGTTCTTTACAGAGTGTATTGTTGTTGACCGTATTGGTCAGTAGCATAAATAGTAATAGCACTGACACCACTTCTACGTGCAGCGCCTGTTAATCTCCTTAATTGTTTGTTGCTGCCAAACTAACTCGACAATACTTTGCAAAGCAGTTTAACAAATTCGGAAAAAGGACAATTTTACAAAAACAAATAAAATATTTTTTAAAAAGACACGGAAAAACACTGTAAAGCGAAGAAGAGAGAAGAAAACTAAGTCACTGTACAACAATGACCCCCAATTCTATCTTCATCACTGGTGCCAATCGAGGTCTGGGACTTGGACTGGTCAAATTCATCCTCTCACAGTCCGCACAACCAAAGTATCTGTTGGCAGGATGCAGAGATCCAACAAAAGCTGAAGAACTGCAGGGTCTGGCCAAGCAGCATTCCTGTCTGAAAGTGATCACTCTGGATGTCACCAAGGACAGTGACATCGATGCAGCGTACAAGCAGACAGCAGATTGTGTGGGTGAAGAAGGTCTCAACCTGCTCATCAACAATGCTGGCGTCTTTGACAAACCTGGTGGTAAGCTTGCACAATTAACCCGGGACAAGATGCAGTCTCACTTTAACGTCAATGCCACAGGTAAGCCATTTCCCTATATTAAAAAAATTATATTGGGTCTCACTTAAAGTTTCAGTTTCCGTAAGTTCTTCTTCTGATAGAGCTGTGGACTCAAGATCTGCCATCTCGAGTTCTGTCCCAGTCCGCAGTATTAAAAACTGGCCTGTTCTCGGCCCTGTCTTAATATTTCCATCATTCTGGTGGTGTCAGCTTAGTGTTTGATAGGTCTTTCTCACTTCTACCAGTTTCAAAACCTTGCCAATATATAGGATTTCAGGTAGTCCAGTGTCACATTTGGAGTCTTACTGATACACAAATTAGTTTGCTGTTTTCTGTCATCTTGTTGCTAGCCTTACCTTTCCTTGCTCTTCCATCTCTTCTGGTTTCTGTCACTGTTACGTGGAAGATGCTACAAAGGCAAGTCACATAATCCTAACAATAGTATGTCCACGCTAGTTCAACTTCCATTGTGTAGACAGGATATTGTGCCTATGGTTAACAAATAATAATAATAATAACAATAATAATAGCAATATAATAATAATAATAATGATAATAATAATATAATATAAAAGAGTCAGTGCAGGTCAGATGACAAATGGATAGAAAAACAAAACAAAACAAAACAAAACAAAAAATGTCCTCACCTTAGGACTTTTGTTTTAACGGCTTTTTGCTATTATAAATCTCAAAACGGTAAATGTCCCTCTTGTATGGGATGCCACAGAACTTGTGCTGACTGTTTTGCTGAACAAGTGCACCTGCTTTATGTAGAATTTTAAAACAACCGTTTTTATTTTGAATTACTTTAGTGCTGTTGCAGTGACTGTTGGCACTGGCTTTCACTCACAATTATCACAATAATCCCATTTGTATAGCGCGAACGGTCCATGTCCAAGCATACTAGCTGCATTTAACATAGAAATAAATTGAACGGGAGGGGGTTGCCACGTCCATACGCTAAAGCAGTATAAATCCTGTCGGACACACACCAAATGCAGCATTAAACAAAGTTAATCAAAAATAACGACAGATCATAACATGAACTGAAATTTTTATAAAAGATAGTAGCAACACCAGTTAAAAAACATGTTTCAGTTTCAGTTTCAGTTTCAGTTTTAGTTTCAGTTTCTCAAGATGACGTCTCCGCGATCGGAACCTATTCTATATGCTCTAACGTCACAGGTGCCACGTGTATGGTGATCATGGCATAAGTCTTCATCCTGCACATAAACCCATGAGCTGTCTAGGTCGTGAGGCCCTACCTAGACTGTTTTATTTTATACTGGTATTGTATCAGCCTACCACCGGAATAATCTTGGTTACATGTAAATGACATGTGTATGTGTATATCTTACCTTCAAATGAAAAAGGAACATATAAAAAGTAAAGAAATGCGCATATGTTTAACAAATAATGATAATGAAATGTGCCTGTGGTAAAACATATGTGCATATGTATAAATCACCTGATAAATACAGTCTTTCACACACACACACACACACACACAAACACACACACACAAACACACACCACACACACACACACACACAACACACACACACACACACACACACACACACACACACACACACACACACACACAACACACACACACACACACACACATGCTGTTTTCTTTTGACAGCGCCAGTACTGTCGACTCAGACACGTTTCTGTCTTCACTGACTCAGATGTAGTGGTGGCGTTGTGGTTAGGCTGTATACCTCATGCATGAGAGGTCCCGAATTCAATTCCCAAACTGAACAGAAATGTTTATCACCCCTCCACTGTACCTTGAGTGGTGATCTGTGTGCTTATCTTTCAGATGAAACAATAAATCATGGTCCTGCGAGTAGCAGCATTCCACACACATAAAAGAACCTTAAGTCAAAACGAGTAGCTCAGTTGGTTTGAGTGTCGGATTCACATGCTAATGGTTGTGGGTTCGAATCCCGGGGTGCGGTGCATTAAAGCTGGTCTTCTCATTCTCCCATCTTAACATCATTGTTGTTCTGGTGGGGTCAGCATAGGATTACATAGTTCCCCCTTTCCCAACTTCCCTGGGATGGTTATCCCCGTCAGCCATATCACCTGAGGTGGGTGCCGACGTAAAAACTGAACCAAATCAATCAATCAATCAATCAATCAATCAACGAGTATTCCCTGGCAGAAAATTCAAATTCAGCAGGTGAAGAAAACACGCACAGGCTTCTAGAAAAATAAAGGGATGGGGGTGGGGGTGGGGGGTGGAGCCGCAGTCTGGGGCGTGCTATATCCAGATAGAGCAATCCTGAATTTCACTCAAAAAAGTCTGTTGTAATGAGATAAAATAGTACAGTACAATATAACACAGTATAATAAAGCACGTTTTCTGTTGACAGCACCGGCCCTCGTCACCCAGAAGTTCTTGCCTCTCCTCAAGACAGCAGCAGAGAGAAACGCATCCCAACCTGTTGGCTACCAACGCGCTGCAGTCATCAATGTGTCCTCAGACTGGGCGTCCGTACACATCACATTATCCAACGCCTGGTGCGACAGCTACCACTACCGCATTTCCAAGGCCGCCATCAACATGGTCACCGCCCTCACATCGGCAGAACTGAAGGAGTCTGGTATCCTGGTGGCAGCCATTCACCCTGGGTGGGTAAAGACGGATATGGGAGGCCCTTCAGCTGCATTGGACACGAAGACCAGCGCCCAATACATTTGGTCGTCTGTGGCCAAAATGACGGAGAAATCTGCCGGCTTGTTGTATAGTTACGATGGTTCCGTTTTGCCTTGGTAACACAGTAATCATGGACATGAAAGGTATGGTGCTTATTAACAGGTGGATTGATGAACAATGGAATATTCAAGAAGCCAACAATGCACACAAGATTACTGGCCACATTGTAATACCCAGGTCACACAGAAAAGTCTGTTGTGATGAGATAAAATAGTACAGTACAATATAACACACTATAATAAAGAGTCTGGAATCCTGATGTCATCTTCGTCAGTTTATTCCTTTTCTCACATTGGCCACAGCAGCAGGGAAGTTTCAGTCTTTTTCTCAAAATGTTTGTATCTGGTATTTGTTTGTTTGTAATCTTACGCTTGACAAAGGCCAGCTGGCCGAAAATTTGCGTCTGTCTTGTCTTGTTGTGTTAAATACGCGTTCGTATTCTTCTTTCGTGTTTTTTTCTGGTTCCTGTTTGCTTGAACGCGGGCAGTCACACTTGGTTTGGATTTCGTTATACCCAGTTCAGTCAACTGTTACAAGCACTAGCGTGAGATTTTGAAGTCATTGAATCATCTTATGGTTATAGCCAGTCCATCCAGTCTTGTTGAAATGCGGTGTCCTAAAAATAACACTAAAATTCTAGCAATCAATGGATTACTAAACAATTCAATGTTATTTC
>CM060308.1:42326856-42404356 GCA_030674185.1 Monoplex corrugatus
TTATATATTGGAATGTGATTCCCCTCCGAGTGGAGACAGGCTGCAGAGGGGATTGAGTGAGGTCAGGATTTTATGCAGAGGAGAAAAGGTGAGTTTTGAGAGCGGACTTGAAGGAGACAAAAGTAGGTTGCTGACGGACTGAGAGAGGAAGTTTGTTCCAGGAGAGCGGACCAGAAACAGAGAAGGCTCGTGGACCATAGGTATTGAGCTTAGTGCGTGGAAAGCGAAAAGTCAGAGGATCGGAGGCAGAGCGGAGGGTTCGTGAGGGAACATAGATCTTAAGTAGGCTTGACAGGTAATCGGGGGCTGCGTTATTGAGGCTTTTGCAGCACATGGTGTCTAGTTTGTACTGTATGCGCTTTGATACAGGGAGCCAGTGAAGTTGTGCCAGGAGAGGAGATATGTGGTCAGCTTTTTTCTTTTTGAGTACAAGGCGTGCAGCATTGTTCTGAATGCGCTGTAGGATGTGAGTGGTGGAGGCAGGAAGACTGGACAGGAGTGAATTGCAATAGTCAATGAAATAGGGGTGTTGTGGGCTGTAGACAGGGTTGTAGGGTGGCTGTAATGGGTTGTGGGCTGTAGATAGGGGTGTAGTGGGCTGTAGATAGGGGTGTTGTGGGCAGTAGATAGGGGTGTAGTGGGCTGTAGATAGGGGTGTTGTGGGCAGTAGATAGGGGTGTTGTGGGCTGTAGATAGGGGTGTTGTGGGCTGTAGATAGGGTGTAGTGGGCTGTAGATAGGGGTATGCGTAATAGGTGTGTGGTTTGTAGATAGGGGTGTAGTGGGCTGTAGATAGGGGTGTAGTGGGCTGTAGATAGGGTGTAGTGGCTGTAGATGGGGTTGTGGCTGTAGATAGGGGTGTAGTGGGCTGTAGATAGGGGTGTAGTGGGCTGTAGATAGGGGTGTGTGGGCAGTAGATAGGGGTGTAGTGGGTGTAGATAGGGGTGTAGTGGGCTGTAGATAGGGGTGTTGTGGGCTGTAGATAGGGGTGTAGTGGGCTGTAGATAGGGGTGTTGTGGGCTGTAGATAGGGGTGTTGTGGGCTGTAGATAGGGGTGTAGTGGGCTGTAGATAGGGGTGTAGTGGGCTGTAGATAGGGGTGTAGTTTTAGTTGTCAAAGCAATAGAAATAGAAAAACGTTACAACAACAACAGCAGCAACAACAACAACAAAATAATTCTCACTTGTTCATGGGTGGAATTTACCACTGTTGATTAATCATCCGGCTTAAATTTACTTCAGATCCCGTTTTAATGAACTCATTTATTCATCTATAGCTTTCTTTCTTTATCATCACCAGTCATCAGGGATTGAAGACTCTCCCTAAATTTTCGTTTCAACAGTAGTGAATTGCTGACCCTAATGTCGTGAGTATGGTGGCTAAATCTCTGTCAATCTCTTCAGCCTTTCATCATCATCTAATGCGGTACCCAGTGTGATTGTTGATGGGTCCGATGGAACTCAGAAGCACCCTCCATTTCTGTCTCTGGGATACGGCAGCGAGCAGGTCAGGCATGCTGAGGTCGGACCATTTTTCGTTTGCCACCCACCGTTTTCCTCTGTCGAGCAGGGCAGAAGCCACCAGGGTGCTAAATCCGCTGCTCATGGACATGCTCATCATCATCATCATCAAGTGCCTTGCCACATGGCTTTGGCGATCATGGCCCTCCATAATGCATCTGTCCCTTGTTGCCGCAAGCACATCTTCCACTCTCTCTGTCCTCAGCCATTTTGAAAGTCCGTCCAATACTTTTTCTCTGGGTCTATCTGGTGCTCTCTTTCCCTCCAGCTTTCCTGTTGTGACCAGGTGCTCCAATTTCCATTTCCTCAGAAAATGGCCTATACATGTTGCCTGTCCTTTCCTAATCATCCTTATCACTAGTCTTATTGCGTCTGCCTCCATCAAGACTGTCTCGTTTGTTTTCTTTGCTGTCCATGGAACTCTCAACATTCCTCTTAGAAACCTCATCTCGGCTGCCCCAATCTTGTTCTGGCTTTGCGCGTTGACTGTCCACGCCTCACAACCTTATAACATTATCGGTTCTTTATAACATTCAAGAACTCTACTCCTGATGTTAACTGATAGGCATTTGTTGGTAAGAATGCTTTTCATCTTCTTGAATGCTGTTTTGGCTTGGCCGATTCTGCTGGCTATTTCTGATGTGCATCTGCCATTGGTGAAATGATCCTTCCCAGATGTTTAAACTTATCAACCTGTCTCAAGGTTGTGCTGTTTGCTGTTATTTTGCATGAGGGGATTTCATGTTTTTTAATGATTACCATGACTTCAGTTTTCTTGCTGTTTAAGCTCCAACCCCTTACCTTTGCTGTCTATTTTTAGTATGTTCACAAGTTCCCCTCCCCCCTTTCAGTTTGTGTACCAAGGTCATGAGGTCCATCTATATCCTCCACCCTATCCTGTTCCACTTTAGCATTAAAATCTCCCATTGTTATTGACATGCTGTCTTTACAAATCCTCTCTCTCTCTCTTTGACATTAACCGATATATGACATCGTGGTACTTACAAAAAGATATGGCGAAGCCACTTTAACTAACATTTTCCCATAAATTAAAAAGATGAGGCAGAACAAGAATCTGTTTACATATGTTTTTCTCGTTTTCGATGGAATGTAATCTCTGTGTATGCATTTGCGCCGGTGTGAATGTGTGTATGTGTGTAAGTGAGTGAGCGAGTGAGTGTGTGTGTGTACATGCATTATTGCGTGTGTGGGCGTGCATGCGTGTGTGCGTATGTGTGTATGTGTGTGTTAATGTGTTTCTATTTTCTTAAGAAAATGGTCTTCTCTCTCTCTCTCTCACACACACAAACACACACGCATGCATGCAAAAGTGAAAACAAAACAAAACACAACAAAAAAGACAGACAACGAACAAACTTTCATCAATTTAATGGCAAAACCCAACTGCTGCTACGCACAACTCTAAACAGACCTAGCAGTTGTGAATTCCTTCTGTATTCTGTATAAACACTAGTTTCACTTTACATCCATTTTACCTTTCCTGACTGTGTAAACACTGTTCCTTATTTAATCCTTTTTCCTTTTATATCCTTCAAGTTCTACATTCAGTACTGTCCTTTTCTTTTTCCCTTTCCTGTAAATCTTTTCCGTGTATAATTTGGTCTATGGCTGTATGAGTCACAATTAAAACAAACAAACAAAAAAAAAGGTCTTCAATTTTTTTTTTAACAAGGCATGAGAATTGCGTTATCCATATTCTGAAAGTGACATGAAACCCACACCCTGTCCTGAATTAATTGCAGATGCTTTCAATTAATATAATTAATATACCGAAATGAACAATTTTCACACAAATATTTTTCAGACTGTTTCTGATACACAGATCAGAAGGTTATCTGGTAATCACGAAAGGCAGTGGAGGGCAGGATGAATAAGAACAGACATGAACAATCAAGTATCAGCTGATGCCAACTGATTCCTTAACTTTCGATGCATTCAAAATTCTATAAAATGACACGACAGCTAATATAAGACTTGCAACGAAAAATAAAAAAGAACAGTATATAGTTAATTTCAAGACGTTTCTACACCATGGTAAGTACTGTCATAAAAAAGAAAACAACCAATACTGTCAAATGCACACCTTGCTTGTTTTGTTGTTTTGTTTTGTAGTTTGAGTGAATGAATGGACCCTGGTCTCCATAAAATTTCGTGGTAAAAAGAAAAGATTTTGTGATTCAAAATATCAAAAAACATTCTGTGGTCCAAAATATCAAAACTATACAACTTAGGCACTACCTGACTTATGAAGGTCCACTGCTTCATGTAGGCCGTTGGTTTTAGTTATTATCTATTCAAAATAAAAGGAATGACAATGATTCATACCCTACATTATCAAAAACAAAACAAAACAAAACAAAACAAAAAAACACAAAGTCTAGGTATACATAAATTCAGTGGAGTTTTCCTCCTGGTGTTTACACAGATTTTATAGACACCCCCACCTCCTCCTGCAAACAATAACCATACTCTTTCTAGTGCATGCAGTCATTTTTTTCTTTCACTGTACGTCACTTCTTCAGCGCAGACAAAATGACATATAAAAATCGTTTACTTAAAACTCACAAACACCACTACATGTCCAACATGTAGCACACACGAAGACTTTCCTACGGATAAATATTTCATGAAAATATGTACACAACTCACCTCTACACCAGAGCCTGTATAAACAACTACTGTTCTGACCACAGCACATTCACATTTCGGACAATGGGACATTCTTAAGCTTTAAACATCATGGGCTGAGAACTGTGGACAACACCCAAATAATATAAAAACATCCGCTAAGACTAATAAATTAATATAAACAAGCATTACATCACGGATTTAATGACTATACAAATCTCTGTACAGACAGCAGAAGAGCGACAAAAGGCACATAGATAAACCAGCTGATAAAACCAGAGACAGCGCCAAAAACATGGGACATCTGAGACCAGCACTTTATCACAATGGAATGATTCCATCTACCTGGATGGCAGATACAAACATGTTCTGACAACAAACGGAAATTACTGTATATTTGATAAACAAAATCCAAAATCGGTGGTCGTTCAAGTGACAAAATGGTATTTTTGATATACAAGATTTAACGTAAAGGAAAAGTTTAATCTTAAACAGTGTTTAATCACGCTCGATGGTACATTTTGTGTTCAAAACTGAACAGAAAGAAAATAGAAAAGGTGGACTTGGTGGGACAAAAGTGTGTAACGAGATAAATAATAGGCAAATCAAAAATCAAACTACAATGTACATTTTTTACTGAACACTTTAGAAAAATGAATACCCTAATACAAGTATACAATAATACATCATATTCATGAACTGATACTGTAGAGCCATTTTAAACTTGGACGGACCACTCCAAAGGCCAAAAAACTTATAGGGTACCAAGATAGTGTCATTCAGCACATTAACAACCTATGCGCACACATACTTATACACACATTTCATGTTTCTTTTGTTACTATGTAGATTTCACTCAAAAAACTATAGAAGATTCACACATACTCAATTAATTTACCACATCAAGAAGACATCTCAGAAGTCCATGCTTACCTGAAAATTCAACTTTACATATACACATTACAAATAAGATCATTCATCAAACCAAACATAACACTCACACTCGAACACATACAAACCAAGAACACCACACATTATTACACATATATACAGAGAAAAAAATGAGAAAGCACATCTCGATTCTAGAATACAAACTTCGGTTTTATGTACAGAAGAATTTTTGGCTGTATGCTGAAAAAAGTTTTGTGGCCAAAACTGAGTGAGCGAATGAACTGCCAACTACACTCACTTCCAAAATGTGTTGTGACACTCTAAAGTGAAACTGAAATCCCTGAGACGGCAGGCATGCCATAAAAACAAAAGTCACAACTGGAAACAACACATCTCATTAAGGATCAGAGACGGTAAATGGAATGGTATTTAACTTGGTGACTGAGGGACGAAAGAAGAAAGTGGTAAGTTTGGAGGAAAGGTTGGGATGATGGTATTAAGGAGAGGAGAGGAAGAAGGAAGAAGAGCAGAGGTAAGACCAGACAAAATTGATATGTAAGGTAGCCTACTTGCAATGCTGATTCAGTTGTTCTGACATTTTTCTTAAATACACATATGAAAGCTTACTCGGAAATCGTACGAGCAAACAAGCACACACAGACAATTACCATTTTATTCAGCATTACCATTCCCAAAACTTTCATAGACGTGGAAGAAAGGACTAAACTGTAAACATCTGCATACAAAAGACTTGCCTGTATAGATCATTAAGTAAGACACAAGAGGAGATATAACAATAGGATCTCTACATTTCTGGAAAACACACCTGCACAAACATTTTTTTCTTTCTGGGTTGTGATGCTTCCTATCAAGAAACACTTTAGGCATCAAACACAGTGGTAGACTCAGCCCAATCCTCCAGATCTTTTCTTGTACTTCATACCCTTTGCATCATTTCTAAAGGATAACATCAGTTTGCTGTAAAACTAAGAGTACATAAACTTTAAGAAAAACAAGAAATAGCAAAAAAATTGTTGTGTGACTGAAGTATACAGAATGCTTGTGGACTCCATTCTATGAACATTTCATCGTAGCTGTCAAGTGTTCTCTTATACACAAGAATGTCTGAGTATGCCTTTTAATGTTACTATATAGACTATAATAGAGTGAAATTTATGAAATTGGAAAACCAGCAATTTCTCCCATCATTCCATTTCATGGACATTCATCCATGACATAATGGCACCTGCGATTTTGAATACTGCCCATATGGTTGAATGATTAGATTATGTAAACAATAATGGATATCAGTATATTCAGCCAATACTACAAATGTCCTTAAGACATACATTTGAATACATTTTCTGTTGACCTTTCATCAATCATTCACTAACAGATGAGCTATGGAGGAAACAGAGGTACAATTATCATATATATGTTCATGTACATTCTGACAAAATCTGAAATATACATATTATCAAAAGCCCCACTAAAACTGTGAACCCCCCGCGCCTCCCTTTCCTACAGGCAGTTTCCACTAATATACACACTTATTTATGATATATGTATCATATGTATGCCATAACTGATGAAACTCGCATACTATGCATAAAAAAGTGTACAGTATTTTGTAAGTAATGAAAAGAAAAGCAGCGCATAACAACTCGCACTTTGGCAAACCAAACTTCAGCTATTAAAACAATCATTCTCGTATATGAATGAGGATATATATACTTTATGAATTGTAAATATGTAGCACAAGAAATTACTGAAAATAATAAACAAATAACTAACCAAATATATGAAAATAAAAGATAATAAAAAAAAATTAGAAAGTACAGAAGAAAGACCAAACAAAACAAACAAAAAACCTCTACCACCCATTCCCAAATGATCTGTGACCCTCCACCACCAAATGAATTGCATGTCACCTCGCACCATTTGCTGCAAGCAGCTGAAATAGGAAGCACTGGCTCAATTATACGACATTGACTGAAGTGATACTATAACTCTTCCAGCAGATGCTACTACATGTAAATTCCTAATACTGCATTTGTTTCCTTGTTCAAACATTTACTAAAATGTTGTCAACACATATCCAACATCTTATGGAGACAAAAATATGTCAAACCCCCTCACGCCCCCCCACCCCCCACTCCCTGTTTTCAACAAGTTACTCCTGCGATAAACTAAACCATGATGACCTGGTGACGAGCAACTCAAGGTCAAATTTGTCTAACAATATAAGCTAATCACAACAAACAGCCAGTGACCTTCCCTCTCCAATTCATCACATTATTTGTTCCGGTTTTCCCTTTAAAACAGTCAACAAATATGGAGACAGAAAAAGGAAACCATCAATGAATAAGGTGACAGAGAGAGGAAACTGTCAATGAATAAGGTGACAGAGAGAGGAAACTGTCAATGAATAAGGTGACAGAGAGAGGAAACTGTCAATGAATAAGGTGACAGAGAGGGGAAACTGTCAATGAATAAGGTGACAGAGAGGGGAAACTGTCAATGAATAAGGTGACAGAGAGAGGAAACTGTCAATGAATAAGGTGACAGAGAGGGGAAACTGTCAATGAATAAGGTGACAGAGAGGGGAAACTGTCAATGAATAAGGTGACAGAGAGGGGAAACTGTCAATGAATAAGGTGACAGAGAGAGGAAACTGTCAATGAATAAGGTGACAGAGAGAGGAAACTGTCAATGAATAAGGTGACAGAGAGGGGAAACTGTCAATGAATAAGGTGACAGAGAGGGGAAACTGTCAATGAATAAGGTGACAGAGAGGGGAAACTGTCAATGAATAAGGTGACAGAGAGGGGAAACTGTCAATGAATACAGAGGCAGAGAGGGGAAACTGTCAATGAATAAGGTGACAGAGAGGGGAAACTGTCAATGAATACAGAGGCAGAGAGGGGAAACTGTCAATGAATAAGGTGACAGAGAGGGGAAACTGTCAATGAATACAGAGGCAGAGAGGGGAAACTGTCAATGAATACAGAGACAGAGAGAGGAAACTGTCAATGAATAAGGTGACAGAGAGGGGAAACTGTCAATGAATAAGGTGACAGAGAGAGGAAACTGTCAATGAATAAGGTGACAGAGAGGGGAAACTGTCAATGAATACAGAGACAGAGAGGGGAAACTGTCAATGAATACAGAGACAGAGAGAGGAAACTGTCAATGAATAAGGTGACAGAGAGAGGAAACTGTCAATGAATAAGGTGACAGAGAGAGGAAACTGTCAATGAATAAGGTGACAGAGAGGGGAAACTGTCAATGAATAAGGTGACAGAGAGGGGAAACTGTCAATGAATAAGGTGACAGAGAGGGGAAACTGTCAATGAATAAGGTGACAGAGAGAGGAAACTGTCAATGAATAAGGTGACAGAGAGAGGAAACTGTCAATGAATAAGGTGACAGAGAGGGGAAACTGTCAATGAATAAGGTGACAGAGAGGGGAAACTGTCAATGAATAAGGTGACAGAGAGGGGAAACTGTCAATGAATAAGGTGACAGAGAGGGGAAACTGTCAATGAATAAGGTGACAGAGAGGGGAAACTGTCAATGAATAAGGTGACAGAGAGGGGAAACTGTCAATGAATACAGAGGCAGAGAGGGAAACTGTCAATGAATAAGGTGACAGAGAGGGGAAACTGTCAATGAATAAGGTGACAGAGAGGGGAAACTGTCAATGAATACAGAGGCAGAGAGAGGAAACTGTCAATGAATAAGGTGACAGAGAGGGGAAACTGTCAATGAATAAGGTGACAGAGAGGGGAAACTGTCAATGAATAAGAGGCAGAGAGAGGAAACTGTCAATGAATAAGGTGACAGAGAGGGGAAACTGTCAATGAATAAGGTGACAGAGAGGGGAAACTGTCAATGAATACAGGGACAGAGAGGGGAAACTGTCAATGAATAAGGTGACAGAGAGGGGAAACTGTCAATGAATAAGGTGACAGAGAGGGAAACTGTCAATGAATACAGGGACAGAGAGGGAAACTGTCAATGAATACAGAGGCAGAGAGGGGAAACTGTCAATGAATATAGAGGCAGAGAGAGGAATTGTCAATGAATACGAAGACAGAGGGGACAGACAAAACAAACATGAGGAAATGAGAGAGAGAGAGAGAGAGAGAGAGAGAGAGAGAGAGAGAGAGGAGAGAGAGAGAGAGAGAGAGAAGACAGACAGACAGGAGAGAAGAGAGAGAGAGAGAAGAGAGAGAGAGAAAGGATGTGCACACAGAGGGCAAAGAAAAGCATACAGTCATCAAAATCATATTAACAAATCTCTCTTTTTTCTGATACCAAATAAAGTAGAACAAAACTGAACCTTTACATACACATGAAATAACTGCATGACATTTCTGATGTGAACATCTCTTATGTGGAAAAGACTTCCTTCAAATGTCAGAGTCATTCAGAAAGTTTCAACAGCACCTGTTTTTGATCCAACTTACTAGGGACACTACCCACTAAGCCCCCAACTAACAACTGAAACTGCTCAAATGCATAGCCAGACAATTGAGAATGCCCCCTGGTAAGCAGACCATTATCACAGTCCCTCCACTGACAGCCCCTACGAACCACTGACACACAGAACCCAACTTGAATTCACCTTGTGCATGGAAATCAGAATCAAAACTGAGGTCACAAGAGATCAGGGCCTGAAGCGCCACAGAATCTAGGACAAGTCTGATGACACTGTTTCATGGTGACAGGGATGATGACCATGATGCTATGGAGTACATTTAGAACTGAGACTACATGAGAAAGCTGTTCTTTATGCTTACTGTCATAATATATCCTGGTATCAACCAGGCATAAGCCACCTATAATATTGATCAGGAAATGAGCAATACTCTAAATAAACACATCCGCTAAGTGGATGAGACTCGACTGTAGGTTCCCAAGTCCTCCCAATGAGCCTATAGTATGCTCAACTCTGGGTTGGGGCCGGACAGGCCAGAAAACCCCCCCACAACAATCCTTTTGGATTGATAAGGGTGCAAACCCATGACATCTCAATGGGTAGTCCTTTGGATAACCACTCTACCATGGTGACAGTTTACAAATGATTTTTTCCCCTTTTCTTACTTTTTGCCCTGTTATTATCATATCAAATGCAGCATTACCAACTCCTTGATGAAAAGATTGTCATGATTCTAACCCCACAGCATGACTCTATACTCACACGATGCTAAAAGCATTTTCAACAACATCACTAAGTAAACAATCTAAATATATTCCAAAGTTTATGCATCAACAAGTCCTTGACAAATAAATTGTCATGGCTCCATTTTCATGCTAATTGCATGTAAATATATTTGTTTGATGCTGTATGTGCCTGTCACCAATTGCCCTAACTGAGCAACTTGATTATACCGGATGGTTTATGCATTTGTTGCATAACAACTATGGACCAACAGACTGCCATGATTCTTAACCCATTCCACTCCCTTGTATCTACAAACACAACGGAAAGAACATCTTGTATTTTCTGTTTTACTGATTGATTTATATTTTTGTCTCATTGAACATTTTTTTGGAAAAGCAACAATCACTTCTACGTTTAGAGTATATTGTGAAAACAAGGTTGTCCCATAATCCTAGACTGCAGAGAAGTGAACTGGTGTTGTTATTGTTTAAAGCCCAGCCGACTGCATAGAACCATATCAAGGGCTATATCTGCTTCAAACATACAAAGCTTCAACAGAAAATTAAGAACACATAGATCTATCAATGCTTTCATGGACTGGTAAAGACTTGTCTCAGGGCCAGCATTCTAAGAGTGGTGCCCATCACCTCTCCCTTGCTGCTCTGCCTTTCCCAGACCTGAAAAGGCTCGGGTAAACATCCATAGCTGGGACACTGAAAGCAAATCGTACAAACACAGTTGCTCTCCAGTCAGACTTGACATGTGCATCAGGTTGGAAGGCAGGAGCTACCTCTACTCCTGCCAGTGTCAAGGCCTATATTTTACAGCTGATTAAAAGGCCTGTTGCTTTAAAAAAAACAAACTGTAACAGCTAAACTGTTATACATATTTGTTTCTTCCTGAAATGCATAATCTGTTAAATAAACAAGTCTATCACCAGGCATATTTTGTTACAGACTGCTGAGTATGCTAGGGTGATGGATAGATGATGGTAGAAAACATGGTAAGACATGAGACCATTATGTCAAGCTGGGTAAAAGATCATGCCCAACGTCACTTAGAAGGAAAAGACGTTGAATGAAAGAACAAAAGAAATCAAGGAGAAGGATGCAATGGCATTAAACATATGGCTGTAAGAGACAAAAAAAGACATCTGGAACTGTCAACTGGGCATAGAATTATCAAAGCTACAAACGGTCAAAGCAAACACATGTAAGTAGTTAGTTGAAAGCATGAAGCAAAGCCAAACATCACCAAAAACCCCAGAAGCACACCAGGGCACACAGTTCTGAGTTAGAGGCTGTCCCATGCACAAGCACAGAAATATGGAAAGAAGCATCATGGTTTAATGACAAACATCAGACAGGTCATGCACTAAAACTATTTCTATATGTCAGCAACTCAAACATATCAAGATTTAGCATTGTACTTGGCAGAATGTTGATTTATATAAACTAGGTTCCATTACATCTTAGCAATTCATCTTTGAAAATGATTCCTGTTCTGACCTTGTAGACGTTATAATTCAAATGTAAACAAAGACCAAAACTCACACAATTTCACCGACACTTTCATTACTTTGTTCCAAGAGTCTGATTAGCCTATAACAACAGAAGAAAGGAAATGTCATAACTTTCACAAGATGTTCTTTGATGGACGGATTTAAGGAGGTATTTTACTGTTTCTTTTAACAGCTTTCCTAAATGGTTGGTTTCAATGTTGCCCCAAATATCAGTAACTTTTCATCTTATGACAGTGACTGTAGACTATACACTGCACAGATACAAATCAAGGACTAGAAAGTTTCAATTGATCAATGTGTAACTATGCAATCAGGTATATCAATGCAAGTGACAGTTTCAGTTCTTACCACATTTCAGAGATTTCATTTGAGGAACAGCTGCAATTACACTGGACACACACGCGCACACACACACACACACACGCGCACACACACACACACACAGACAAACTCCATAAACACAGTCACTAGACCTATCCTTTTAATCATCACAGCTTGCAGCCAGAATATAATCTTTGTTTATGACTTCCAGTATCCTCTGAACACTTCATTCTACAATTTTCTCTGCCAAACTAACTGCCTCAAGATCAGTCTGCATCAAACTTTTAAAACTACACATATACTGTTATCAACATCCAACAGCATGCTGCACAAATCTGCCTGTGTGGCAGAGTCACTCTTCATAACTGGCAGATAATTCAAGCTGACAAAAGGAACACACACACACACACATCAATGAAAACATCAATTTTCACATGCCACTGCTAACCATATTTTTTCACATAGTAACTACTGCTGCTAAAGACCCTGGCCGAACACCAAAATTAGAGATTTATTGCTATGTAAGATACCATTTGACTATTGCTGTACAGCTGCCACCTTTCTCAGTTCCAAACCCTGTTCATGCAGGCAAGATGTCTAGTAGGTGACACACAATATAGTATACACAGACGAAGCAGTCGTCAACCAAACAGAAAAACACAAGGCAACCCAAAACCAAACTCTGGTCCACGAATTTTCAATGCAACACTGGGAAAGGTTGACCAACAAATGGGGGCTATACACCTTGACCGCAGAGTTATGTCTCCCTCTGCAAGGAAGGGGACAGAAGGATGAGCGTATGGCATGCAGTCAGGTTATCGCGAGTCATCGCTCATCGAGCCAGCCTGCCACAGAAAGAAATACAGTACAGGAAAATGCCAGCCAGCAGGGTTAGTCAATACAGACAGAGCTTTAGGGCATATAGATTATTCTACACGTTTTATATACATCACTGACCATGCATGCCAAACACAGAATGGTCAAGCCATACATAAACTTTCCTTTTCTTCCTGACACCTGTTGTCACTCTTGGTCAATGTGACTTTCAAAATGTGCTATGTCTATTGAAATAAGATTAATTAGGAATGACAATTGGGTCAATAAATCAGATGAATATCCAATCCATCTATAAACTGCCAACAAATCACTGCAAGTTATTTCATGCTGATTTCATCTAAAGGCTTCTGTGAGATCCTGATATGGACATGGTAAGATCACACAGGCTTCCATGGGTCAAAATGAATCACTCTCATTTTCCTTAAAAAAAGAAGACACAGAAGAAGGAACAAAAAACAAAACAACTAAACAAAAACAACAAATGCAGTATCATTTTGTAATAGCAGTTTCATGACAAGAAATAGATGTCTTAATTTCTGAAGCAATCAATATAATATGAAACAAGTGCGATGCATGTTTCAACATTTTACTCTATTTCTTTGATACAAATTTCAACATTTTGCTCAGCATAGGCCACTTCCCCTTTCTCTTCCCATTCCTGTCCCAGAATACCAGTCAAGCGAGACAATCATTTTATCAAAACTGACAAATTTACTTTGGCATCTTAAAAATGATTTCAATAAGTCAGCATCTGTATAATGCACTTGTATCAACACTAGGCAGTATGATAAAATTTACTTGTTAAAGCATAGAAAACACGTTATGTAATTCTGAAATATATCATTACTATAGGTCACTTTCGTTTCACATGTGTACAAACAACACAGACATGCCAGCATTTCAAACACTGCACAACACACATGACCGCACTCCAAGGGCACTTTAAACTAAGCACCATGATGGGTAAGAGTACAGTTGGACTTCTCTGCAGTGCAAAAATGCGTGCTGTGAACAAATCTGTACAAACTCTCATTGAAAACACACTCCACACATCACCATCTTCATGTCAGCATACAACAAGAAGCACAAATACATATGCACAGACACAGACACAGACACAGACACACACACACACACACACACACAGACACACACACACACCAAGATGCAACAACAGGACATTAAAAGGGATCTGAAAAACCAGCACAAGCAGTCCTGGCTAAAGAACAATGTATCGCAATGTTAATTCTAGGAGTGTTAAATCAAGACAGAAAAACTATGATCTGAGATCTTGTTTTTTGAAAATTAAGTTTGGACAAAGAAATAGGCATTAATGCCTTCAAAAACAAAAAAACAAAAACAAACAAACAGAAAAAAGCACAACTCAAGCATTTAAAAGATATCAGTAGACAGTCAACTATATTAGACAATCTAATGAACACAGTCTGATTATTAGGAGAAGAAAGATGAGAGAAAATGACAATACCGGAAAATGAGAAAACCAGTTTAAAGATGGCAAAAAATGAGAGTACCACCTTAAAAGTGATGAAGTAATAATAATAACAATAATTCCATTGTTAAGTGTGAACATCCATGTCAAAGAATGCTCGTTGTTACACTTTACCTAGCTAAAATGAGCACTATTTATTCACATGCCAGAGAAAGCACCATGAACCAAAAGTCTTTAACTTGTTTCTTTGCTTTCAGTTTCATCTCCATAGAATGGGCCAGTGAAAAACAGCTGAAAATGAAACAGCAACCAATACAAAGACCTGCTCAAATGATATGTTGTCATGCTGATCCCTTGAGGAACTCCTAACTGAGTACCATACTGAACTTATTTAAAGATTATGGGCTCCAACCTTTCCCCCAGGATGATGAAAAAGGTTTACAGCAAATCTATAATTTACTGATTTGACAAAGATATCTTAACAACATCCAATTCTGCAAGCCCCTGAGCTGTATTTAATCCTCACCTTCATACTCCAATGATAATTTGAGCTGCCCTCTTTCATTCATGTTTCTTGTGATTTCATTATAATGAATTGTAAATGCAAATTTTATGTTGGAAAACAGGTTTCAAAGAGAAAAAGTATGATCAATCATGTTAAACAAACAAAATCAAATGTAAGTAATTCTTTTTGAAATGACAGTCACAATCACACACAAAATCCCCTATTTTATATGCCGGCTGCAAAGGGTAAAAAAAACAAACGAAAAAAAAAGACTGACCAGAGTTAACATTCTGCATTTAGCTGCATCAAAACCTCACAATGCTTAGCAGCATCAAAACCTCACAATATGTTAGCAAAAACAAAAAAGACCCCCCATCCAAAAAAAAAAAAACCCCAAAAAACAAAACAAAAAAATCAAGCGATTTGAAATTATGGAGAGAAAAAAGTGATAGCCATTTTAGCCCGGTGTCTCAAACTGGTGCTATAATACTGAACAGGGAAATATCTTCAATTTCTCCAAAAGACATGATGCAGGTTTCATTTCACCTTCATGGGGCAGCTTACATATACATGTACAATGAAGCCAGTCTTCAGCACTCTGTGAAGTTGACACCAAAGACATTTTTAAAATATTACCTTCTGATACATTTACAAAGCAGGTGTATGGTTTTGTTCCATCTTTTCTTTCCAATCTGCCCTTGCAACTACTTCATGGATTATAAAACAAATGCAAAAATTTCAAGATTTAAAACAAACATCAACTTGACAGGAAATCCCATACAATTTCATCTTTGGTCATATTAAGCAGTATCATATCATTCTTCTGAGTAGTGGCATATGGAGACTGGTCAGAGTCACTAAAACAAACAAGTAAACAAACATCAAAGGGGCAAGTACAAACAGGACGGCAGTGTTTTAACACCAGATTTGCAACACGTGGGGCGACAATGGCTGACCACATGACATTCTCCCACACCCCCCTACTGCCACTGAGACAGGACACAGGTTACTGTTATACACAACCATACTCGTACCACACAGAGTTCTTTTTGGGTCGGTCATGCCCCTGGTCATCCCCAACGGTTGTTCTCTGATTGGCTGATGGATCCCCTCTCCCAGTCACAGACGGAGGGTTCACACTTTTCGTCTGCGGAGGAATGCGTGCCATGGGGGTGGGGTTGGTGCTATGAGGACGCTGATCCATGACTGGGCGGTGGTTGTAGTCAGCATGACTTCCATCTTGGGGAGAGGGACGGTAGGGGTGCTGGGGTCCTGGGGGGTTTGAACCTGGACCAAGTCTCTGTTGAGGAGTCTGCGGGCTAGGAGAACTGCCATGGTAATTAGCTCTTGCCATGGAGCTCTGAGGGCGGTGAGGAGCTGAGTAAGGGTTGCCAGCATCTGGTGCATCGCGACCATATGGATCTGGCCCATGTCTGGGGCCAGGGGTTGTGCTCCGGCCATACCCGGGACCTGATGGTCCTGGATTTGAGTCCTGTCGACCTGGTCCCTGAAAACCACCTGGTCCTCCTTGGAAACCAGTAGATGAACCTTGAGAACTGGCAGTACTGTAGGAATGTTGTGCTGGATGTGGTCGGCTAGAAGGAGGGTTGTGGTTGACCACTGGGCCCGAGCCTCCAGGCCCTGAGTACCTGTTGGGCAATGAACTAGCAGAAGAGCTTTGCCCACCTGGTCTGTGATCACCTGGTCGTCCTTGAGAGGCTCCAGCGTTAAACTGTGACACACGCCCACTCACTACCGACGTGTCGATGGACACTCGTGAAGAAGGGTCTCTATCACGCGACTGTCCTTCTAATGATAAACGTGGCATCATCTCCCTGTTATGTCTGGGTGGGGCCACTGGGTTACTGCTGTTGTTACTGTTCACATGACTACTCTGCTCCCCACCACTACTGTCTGATTTGTTGAACAAATGTGGAGGTACAGATTTAGGTCTCTCAGAGAAACTGGACTGACCATATTCCTCGTCCTCCCGGCGAGGCCTGAATTCCCCAGTCTGTCGTCTCTGTCCATACTCACCACCTTCCTTCCTAGACACAGGTCCGTTAGCACTGCCCACCATGGGCTCTGCACGCATACGCTGCCCTTCCCTCTCACCCATACTGCTCTGTCTATGAGGGGCAGAGTTGGAGTTATTGCTGTCCTGATGGAGCTGAGGGGGATGTTGGGAGGAGGTGGACGACGGATGACCCATGACACTGGCTGGACGCTGGTATGGCCGGGATGCATGGGAAGGAGGGCGTCTGATGGGTGAGCCCACAACACTGAAGGGGTCACTGTCTCTGTGGGAGTTTCCAGAGTCTTCCTTTGACTCTGCTTCTCTGTCTCCCTGTCTTCTTGGTCCTGCCCTATCCCCTCCCTGGTCTGCACCATCTTGCTGGTTATAGCCGTGAGGGCCAACCGAGCGAGAACGAGGAACAGGCTGCCTCTGCTCTCGAGACGTTCCAATGGCCGAACGCCGTCGCTCTGGATCTATGGGTCTCCCATCTCGACCACCTCCCTGCTCCAACCCAGGACCCCTGGTCAGACGATCTAGACGCTCGGTGGGTGGTAAGGACTCTCGCCTCACTTCTCGATCTGCTGGGGTAGGGGGCAGCTCACGATTGTTCAATGATCTTAGAGCCGGATGGGGCAGAGGAGGTGGAGAGCGCAGGGGCTCAGGACCACTCAATCTGACAGTGTTCTGTTGAGGACTAGTGGGTGGACGGGATACATCTTGTCCTGAAGGCAGGCGGTTCTCCATTCTGCACAAGACAAAAAAAAAAAAAAACAGGGTAAAATTACGATGCCACTGTCCAATTTTTGTCCTCAGTTGTCTTGAAAACTGCAACTCTCTCTTGGCTAGATTTTCTTGTGATGAGTTATCCCACCTTCAAAAATCCAAAATAATGCTGCCAGACTAGTTCATAAAAATATCAGTGTGATCATATTACTCCACTGCTCATCAAACTTCACTGGTGCCCATTAAATTCTGCATCTATTATAAAACTGCCATGCTTGCCTTTTTCTGTAATGGCTCTTTTCTGTCATGCTTACCATCTTTGTCCATCAATCTGCAGTCCAGTTCTGAACTGCTCATCACAGTGCCTAAAGGAAACACAAAAACTTATGGCCAGAGACCATTTTGCTACAAAGCTGCAGTCATCTGGAACTCTCTTCCCCTGACACTGAGTAATGTCCCTTGTCTTCCTAGTGTTTGAGCTAGTTTTTCCATTTGAATAATCAACCAAAGGAAAACAGCAGAACGGCGATTATGCTGTGTAAAATTGGACTTATGTAGACTCTGAGCATGTGCATGTGTGTGTGGTGGTGGTCTTTGATTTAATGTCTATTCACTAAAGTGATTTTAGACAAAAAAAAAAAAAAAAAAAAAAAAAAAAAAAAAAAAAAAAAAAAGGGGGGGGGGGGAGTGATAGAGGAGGAGTGAAGAAGATATTTGAAAATTGTCAATTTTGAATTTGAGAAAAGATGATCTAGAAAACAACTGTTTTGAAGAGGGGAAGGTAAAACTAACAAATAATGTTATCATAATTATCGATTTAAACAAACAAACTGACAAACAAAATTAGTAAATATCCGGAAGAAATGAATAAAAAGTAAAACTAATAATTGACTAACCACAACAATGAACAAGTCAAATAACATTTTAAAGGTAATTCGCTATAGGACTTTTTGACAGGCTAACAAAAAATTCATACAGTAATGATGATGAGGCAAATATGTCAGAAACTGTACTCACAGATAGTGTTGGAATATGTCGTTTTACCCTAACGCAAGAAAGAATATGACTATGTGTTATCTTCTTTCCACACAGACACACTATGTTATTGGTATATTTTGTTTTGAATGCATCAAGTTTCCATCTGCACATAAGGGACTGTATAGTTCTGCTGGCATGAAGCTGCTTAAGTATTTTGCTAACTTCAAAGTTCATGTGACATTTATCATACTTTTTCTGTTTTAATTGGAACTGCTTCCAGACGTAGTTGTCCACTAAAGTGTAATTCTCGTGCAACGAGAGAGAAAGCTGGATATTGTTTGAATCTGGTGAGTTATTAGCTCCCCGTTTGGCAGCCCTGTCAACTTTATTATTATAACTAAAAGAACTATGAGAAGGTATCCAGCAGAAAGTAATATCAGTGCCTCTTAAAGATAAATTATGAATCAAGTGACTTATTTCCAGAATCATTTCTGATCTTGTTTGTAATTTTGATAATTCAAGAGCCTGAAGTACTGATTTTGAATCAACGCAAAGAAGTATCTGAAAAATTGTCCTAGGAAGACTTATCAGAAAGTTTAAAGCCATTAATATTGCAAAGAGTTCAGCTGTAAAGATAGATTTATCAAGTCCTATGTAGAAAGATTTTTCAATTTTGAGAGCAGGTATTAAAAACGCTGAGCCTGCTTTTCTTTCAATTACTGACCCATCAGTGTAAATTTTCAAATGATCAGAATATACGTCGTTTATATGACATTTAACCTGACTTGCCAGTAAGTTTATATTGTCTCCTTTTTTTAAATTAGTGTGGTGTACGTCAAATCATGCTCTTTGGAGTTCCCAACTGGGTACTGGCGAAAAGGAAGGTCGTATAGATACAGGATCTACGTCTAGATCAATTCCTGAGCCTTTCATGACGTCAGATGTGTATGTTGCAAGTGTGACCTGTGAAGATATTGATTTAGCTCGTTTTGGAAAGTCGGTATCTGATCTCAGTTTAATTTCTGTTTCTGAGATGTTTTCTACGGTAGTGTTTCTTAACAAAAATTTAGTAGAAGCGACTTTCCTTTGCTCATCAAGTGGCAACAGTTTGATTTCATTATATGTCCGAAGACAGGAAGCATGCATTGGAAGACCCAGTGCAAGTTTGAAACCTTTACAATCTATGCTCTGCAGTTTTTTTAGTAAGTGTTTCGGTGCACTGAAGAAGATTTCTTGAGCATAGGTTAATTTAGATCTAACAAGCGATTTACAAAGATGAACAAGTGTTGATGAATCTTGACCCCATGTCTGTTTGCGAACTATTTTTTATGAAATTTAAACTTTTTTGAGCTTTGGTTAATAAGTATTCAATATGCTGATTCCAAGATAATTTTGCTGTAAGGAAAACTCCTAAGAATTTAATCGACTCGTTAAACTGAAGAAGAGTATCTCCCAGTTTGAAAGTGGGAATATTTACTGGGTTAGCTCCGTTATTAAATAAAACTATTTTTGTTTTTTCCAGGGATAGATGTAACCCATTTTCTACCATGTATCGCGCTATTTTATCAAGTTCTAATTGGTAGCAATTGCGTGTATAATTGATACAGCGCAAAGGAGTTTTCTTTTTCATATTTACCTGCATCCACATGCATAAATCGTCAGCATATTGAGCTAAAACTACATGCTTAGATACTTTACTGGGTAAGTCATGCATTAATATCATGAAAAGAAGGGGAGCTATAACGGATCCCTGAGGGATACCCATTTGAAGAATTCGTTTCGTGGAATATACATTTTCAATCCTCGTTTGAAATACTCTGTTTTCTAAGAAACACTTAACATAGCCAAAAATGTTACCTGTCAGCGCAATACTTTTAAATTTGAATAACAATCGGGAGTGCCACACTTGATCGTATGCTTTCGTTATATCAAAAAATGTAGCTAAAACACATTGACGTCTTGCAAATTGTTGTTTTATATTAGTAGTTAGCTTTGTTAGGATCTCTACTGGTGACCTGCCTTTTCGAAATCCTGCCTGATTTACTGGTATTATTTTATTCTTTTCACAATAGTGCATCAGTCTCTTTAAGATTATTTTCTCCATTAGTTTACATACATGTGATGTTAATGCAATTGGCCTGTAGTTTTTCAAATCGGTATTACATTTACCTGGTTTTAATACAGGAACCACTATTGTTTCTTTCCAGTTGTTAGGCATTATCCCACTATTCCAGCATTTTTGAAATATGTCATGTAGCAAGATTATAAAATTTTCTGGTAAATTTTTCAGCATCTCATTGGAAATTGCATCTAGTCCAACTGACGTTTTTTTTACTTGGAAGGGACTGAATGGCATCTTTTAATTCTTGAAGTGTGAGTGATGCATTTATGTAGTGAGTATTGTCAGAGGCAGGGTCCTTATATACATCTTTCTTTTCATCTCGTTCCCTATAATTTCTATCAGAGACAGGGAGTCCTTCTACACGACAGGCCTCAGCAAACACGTCTGCAAAAGCTTCTGCTTTTTCCAATGAGCTAGGAATAGGGTTATTTTCTAGCTTTACTGGAATTGATGGCAACTTAATCCCGTTTTTCATTAATTTTAGTTTTTCCCAAATCTTTATCGTGTCTTTGTGGTTATTTACTTCACATTTACAAAAAGATGTCCAGTGTTGTTCTTTGGCTTGCATGTGTGTGTGTGTATGTGTGTGTGTGTGTGTGTGTGTGTGTGTGTGTGTGTGTGTGTGTGTGTGTGTGTGTGTGTGTGTGTGTGTGTGTGTGTGTGTGTGTGTGAGAGAGAGAGACAGAGAGAGAATGAGAGCGAGAGAGAGAGAGAGAGAGAGAGAGAGAGAGAGTGTGTGTGTGTGTGTGTGTGTGTGTGTGTGTGTGTGTGTGTGTGTGTGTGTGTGTGTGTCTGTGTGTGATGCAATATCCATGTCAATATTTATGATTTCTTTCTAATAACATTCACAGAGTTGTAATCAGCATTCAGGTGCAAGTAGGCTGTTAAAATTGTGATTATCCTCCTCCTCCTCCTTATTATTACTTTTGTTATTCGTATTATCATCATCTTCCTCATCATTCTTCTTCTTCTTATTATTATTATTACTACTACTACTACTATTACTACTACTATTACTACTATCATTATTATCATCACTAACAGGACCTGCAAGAATTACAAACAATAATGGAACACTTAGGCCACAACTGGTGACAACCTCACCTTGAGGAAAAAAGTGTTACAAAACCTGACAACTTGAAAAGGAAATTATCCGGTAACAGCACACAGGGCTTAAAGCAGGAGGGAAAAACCATTGAAACTAGGGGGGTCCGGGGGCAAATCAGGGGCCATAACTTGCGCGCCTTTGCTATGAACGCTTGCAAACCGATCATGGATGCCTTGCTCCCTTTTTTTTTTTTTTTTTTTTTTTTACAAACCGAAATCGCGGAATTTGTAACGTTTTAAGCCCTGAGCACAACTGCCATAAACTGTCACCCTGTTACCCTGACTGTCTGACTGACTCGGGCAAGTGAAGGTGGTCTGCTTTCCTCTCTATATATTGTCAGCATTGGTGTCTCATGTGTTAAATTCATCCTTTGACTCCCGCGCCCTTTCCATCAACTGCAAACATGTAACCCTTTGATTCCCTCACCCTATCCACCAGCTTTCTGCTTCGCTAACATAGCTGGCAATACAGGATGCTGGTGGACAGGGTGTGGGAGCCAAAGGGTTAAACAAGAACTGTAAAATATCACTGATGAGATTTTCTTGAAAGTTAGTATACCTATTACAACATAAAAGGCTTTTCTTCTCCTCCTTTTTTTGTGTTGATTTTTCTCAGAATTAGTGTATGCAACTTGTATTGTTGTGCAGGTGATATGTTGCTGTACAGTCTGCACAGTCCTGTCTTTGGTGGGCATGCACGCTGGGTATTTTCACATTTGCATAAGCAACAGGACATTGACCTGACTTACAGGATTTTTACCATGCAATTTTGGTGTTCTGTGTATGTATGCTCACAAGCTAATTTGGGAGATCATAAAAATCCAAAAGTAGGTACTCAGTCAGGATTAAACCTAGACCTGATTGCAGGTTGAATATCTTACCCATCAGATTAATGCTAATAAAAAGCCCTAACTGGGTTGAAGAAGTACATGCCTACTGCCAACAAAGTCTACCAACAATACAACTGTTTCACATTACAAATTACAGGACTTTATAGGGCGTTATAGGACATATGAAATGACGCATCCTGACGGAATTTATTCTGTACACCCCAACACACAACTTCTGAGCTTGAAAAGTAAACTTCACCTGCTATGCTGATGAGGGACAGCGTACTTATGCTGGTCGTCCTGATACCATCTGTCAGTGTCGCCCCAACGATCACGCTCATCCGACCCTTGACCCCTGTGTCCGGATGACTCACGTTCCTGACCTCCTTGAATCCTGTAGCCAGGAGGGTCTCCTTTGGGTGTGGAAGTGAGCATGTCCACCCTTCCCACAGGCCCTGGGGGTGAGAGGTCAGAGGTGGCCGCACTTCCGCCAGAGATGTGTGACACTTTGGAAAGATTGGGGTCCTGGGCACTGCTGCCCATGCGTGATGTATCCTGACTGCTGCTCCCTACGCGCGACACATCCGGCAAAGGGCCCAGCTCTGGAACAGGACTGGAGATGCGACGCAGGTCTTGTTGTTGTTGTTGTTGCTGCTGCTGTTGCTGTTGATGATGAGCTGCAGCAGCTGCCTGGAGTCGCTGGATGGCATTGCGCTGACTGCTGTGGTCAGAGTTCTCACTGCTTCGCGACTCGGTGTCATCCTGACTGCGTCGTCGTCCTGACAAGCGTCGCTGTGGACAACAAAAACAATCCAGACTAGATGACAGTCCAGAAGGAAAGAGCAATGTTTCAAACTTAAAATCATTATTCATTTGATAAGAAATTCGTTTATCTTGTTTCCTTAGACGGAGAGAGAAAGGTGGGCTGGAGAGAAAGAATGAGGAGTAGAAAGATGTAGAGAGTGTAGCTGATGCCAACAAGACACAATAATATGTACCATTTCTAAAGAAACAAATGTCATTCTGGCTTCTTTGTGAAAAAAACAACATCAAAAACCATTCCCTTCATCAATGATAAAAAAAAAAAAAGCTGCAAAGTTGGCTCTAGTGATATTTATGTTGTCATCTGACTTAATAGGACTTCCATTTCAAGGGAGAATACTGAATTGTTCTTTCTCATTCTTTCTACCTGTCACAAGGCACACTTACACAACACAATATTCCTCAGCACACAGACGAAAGATAATACCACAATCAGTAATTCTGAGGTGGTATTTTTTTGTATTGATCAAATCTGTCATGGACTTAAACTTTAATATTCCAAATAAAGAAATGACATGGTGAGGATAGGGCAGCACTTACAGAATCTTTGGGAGACGGACTGACTTCAGCCTCTTTGTTGGCCTCTTTCAGGAACTGTTCCAGTGTCAGCATTTCACTGCCAGGTGACATACGACCTCGGGGTCGCTCTCCTCGGGGCATCAGAGGTGTTGGGGACAGTGTACGGAACCCTCCCTCCATGTCATCCTCCACGCCGGGGTCTCTGTTGAGATTCTCTGTAGACTTGGCTCCTTTTGATGGATAGAAATATAAAGGGTTTGTATCTTTGGGAGGAGAGGTGGTTAGTGAATGGGGAAATTGTGGGTGGGTGGGTGGTGGTGGTATATGAAGGTAGTGTGTTGTGTGTGTGTGTGTGTGTGTGTGTGTGTGTGTGTGTGTGTGTGTGTGTGTGTGGCGCGCGGTTGTGTGTGTGCGTGCGTGCATGCGTGTGTGCATTAAAACACTTTCATTATTCTCTTTCCTTCTAAGTGACCCACACTTGCATGTAGGTCATAATCCACAGAAGAGACATGTCCCAATATCATCTCACAACATGTACCGATATCATTTCTCTAATGGTCATTTCTGACACACAGGTAATCAACGACAAATAGTATTCCAAACCAGACAAATCCCACAAATTTTGGAGAAAATCACCAACAACTTTCAAAGGCAGTTCTATCCATATTCAAGTTTTCCTAAATTGGATAAAAATAACTGCTGTCCATTCGAAGGGGCTGGTTTCCATATTTTTGGATTTGATTTGGATTTAGTTCTTTTTTTGTGAACATGGATTTACCATGTGAGAGAGATCATACCGTTGCAGTGTAGTGCCATCCGTCTCTATTTGTACAGAGTTTTCAACAGAGACAACTCTTTAGTTGTCATGAGATTTCAATGTGTGCTGAGTACATGCTGCACACAGGATCTCGGTTGATCATCACATTTGGGAGACCAGCAAGCACCCAGACCTCTAATCACGAAATTGTGGAAGGGGAAAAAATTCCTGTCCATTCCATGATCCGAACCTGGATTTCCACCCTCTAGGCACGTGCCGTAATCAGCAGGAAACACACTGATATTATAATTTTAGGCACAACCAGGTACATATCTTCTGGTTACAATTTATCAACAGAAAGTAAATCTCTGGCAAAATTAAAAACATACAGGTACGCATCACTATAACCCCTTGAACTTGAATATCATATGTCCTTACTGTCTGAAATAAGTACTCTCTCTCACAATCAGTTCTTAGACACATGGAAAAATTCAGTTCTAAAACAATGGAAATTCATCAATATAAAAAACAGAACTTTTGCATGGACAAAAACAGACAGATAGTAACATAATCCCCTGGGACATCACATTTTCTATCAAAGATATTCTTTTTTCTTTTCTTCTTCTTTTTTTAAATTTTGCCCCATTTTCCATGCCATCTCAAAAGCCACAAAACCTGGCACAGTTTTTACAATGTGATGATGATAATGATGATGATGATGATGATAATCATGATGTGCTATGGAGTTCTGCCTGGGACTGAGACTGCATGACAGTGCTATACTTCACACTTACTATTATAATATATCCTGGCATCAACCAGGCCCAAGTAATACAACCACTTGTAGTGTTGGTCAGATGTGACAACACCCTCAATGACACATCCATGAAGTTGATGAGACTCAATTGTGGGTCCCAGTTTTCCAAATGAGCCCATAGCATGCTCAACTCTGGGTAGGAGCCGGTTAGAGCTGAAAAATCCCACAGTGATTCTTGAAGGGACTGATGGGGATTCGAATCCACAATCTTCCAGTCTGCAGTCCGCTGCACTAACCATGACACCACACAACTGGTCTATCAAAGGTTTTCTATTAACCCTTTCAGTCCACCACCCCACCCATCAGCTTTTGGTTTATTTGTCAATGAAATCAACACAAATGCATTATACAGAATAAGCAAAATGAGTGCACACACACTTGAACTTAGAAAGGACAGATGAAATGGGTCAGCACAAACTGAAACTCCAAGAATAAAAAGTAGTTGTGAACATAGCATACAATGGGTCAACAAGGAATCAAGTGACCATCACATCATATTTATCATCTGAAAAGCATATAACAATAACATAAAATGAATATCTGAACACAGATAATGATAATAATAATGGTACTTTATCTTCCAAAGTTGTAAGCTGAAAGTCCTTTTTTCATGACAATGATACTGATAATAACAATGATGATGATAATTCTTTTTTCCAATGGTAGAAGTTATGAGCTAAAAGTCCTTTTTTCGTGACAATGATACTGATAATAACAATGATGATGATAATACTTATTTTCCAATGGTAGAAGTTATGAGCTAAAAGTCCTTTTTTCGTGACAATGATACTGATAATAACAATGATGATGATAATACTTATTTTCCAATGGCAGAAGTTAATATTATAAGCTAAAAGTCCTTTTTTCGTGACAATGATACTGATAATAACAATGATGATGATAATACTTATTTTCCAATGGCAGAAGTTATAAGCTAAAAGTCCTTTTTCATGACAATGATACTGATAATAACAATGATGATGATAATACTTATTTTCCAATGGCAGAAGTTATAAGCTAAAAGTCCTTTTTTCATGACAATGATAATGATAATAACAATGATGATGATAATACTTATTTTCCGATGGCAGAAGTTATAAGCTAAAAGTCCTTTTTTCGTGACAATGATACTGATAATAACAATGATGATGATAATACTTATTTTCCAATGGCAGAAGTTATAAGCTAAAAGTCCTTTTTTTATGACAATGATAATGATAATAACAATGATGATAATGATACTTATTTTCCGATGGCAGAAGTTATAAGCTAAAAGTCCTTTTTTCATGACAATGATAATGATAATAACAATGATGATAATGATACTTATTTTCCGATGGCAGAAGTTATAAGCTAAAAGTTCTTTTTTCATGACAATGATAATGATAATAACAATGATGATAATGATACTTATTTTCCGATGGCAGAAGTTATAAGCTAAAAGTTCTTTTTTCATGACAATGATAATGATAATAACAATGATGATAATGATACTTATTTTCCGATGGCAGAAGTTATAAGCTAAAAGTCCTTTTTTCATGACAATGATACTGATAATAACAATGATGATAATGATACTTATTTTCCAATGGCAGAAGTTATAAGCTAAAAGTTCTTTTTTCATGACAATGATAATGATAATAACAATGATGATGATAATACTTATTTTCCAATGGCAGAAGTTATAAGCTAAAAGTCCTTTTTTCATGATAATGATAATGATAATAACAATGATGATAATGATACTTATTTTCCGATGGCAGAAGTTATAAGCTAAAAGCCCTTTTTTCATGACAATGATACTGATAATAACAATGATGATGATAATACTTATTTTCCAAAGGTAGAATTTATCAGTTAAAAGCTATTTTTTCATACTTGCCATTGCTTACATGCTGAATGTGTTCATGTTTTCAAAAGCCAGCCAATGACATGACTTACAGACCTTTCAATATACAGAAAGAGAGATGGGGAGGAAGTGGGAGTAGGGAAGAGAGGGAAGAATGAAGGGTGGAGAGAGAGAGAGAGAGAGAGAGAGAGAGAGAGAGAGAGAGAGAGAGAGAGAGAGAGAGAGAGAGTGAGAGAGAGAAAGAGAGAGAGAGGATGATGGTCATGATGATGATGACAATGAGAAGATACATGAATTCGACGCCTTCATTTTCTTATGAGAAGATGTATTTGAAAATCAATGTTTATGATGTACTGCACTTATGCAACATGTATACATGAATTGCAATGTTCAATTAATCATATTCAAACTCATCATGGTTTGAAAAAAAATTGATCAGAAAAAAGTTATAGCCCCTAAGACAATCAACATAAACCACGCACAGAAAAAAAACAAAAAAACAAACCCAGTCATGTATCCCCTCCCTCTCACCAAAAGAAAACAACAACAACAACAAAATAAAAACAAACAAATCAACCCCCAACCCAACTCTTAGTTGCTTGAAAACAAGAAACAATTTCCATAACAAATATTCAAGTCACATCCTAACATGCCTTTACTGGATTTTTAAGGTTTGAAATAAACAATAATTTAATACAGCACATTTTTGCAGAACAGATCAAAATTGAGTTCAACATTCTTATGTACAATAATCATTCAAAGATCTGCTTCATGCCAGTAGGCATAAGTTCTCGTTTATGATAGTCTGAATCACAGTCACCACTCTGGTTAACAGCAGTCATTCATTAAAAGTTTAACTTTGAAAACAAACAAACAAGAAGCAAACAAACAAGCAACCAAGCAAATGAAAAACAAACAAACAAAAGTGTCAAAAACACATAAAAAGCAAAACAAGCAAACTGTGAACTAAAAAGAATGATAACCTTTCTAACACACACACACACACACACACACACACACACACACACACACAATAAATCAATATGAAAATATGAAATGCAGCTAATCATCATCAAGCATTCACATTCTCTGAACAGGATTCTGAATTAAAATCTCCAAGTAAATTGTTTGGGGGGAAAGGGGGGGGGGGGGGAGTCAAACAAGACAACTTGAAAAACAAAACCAACAGATCAAGTGGCTGGGCAAGCCATATGTTCTTTTGACAAGTTTCATATACATGCTGTCTACATCATGTAAATAGCAACATTTCTGAAAGCAAAATGGAAAGGGGGTAGAATTCTCTTTGTCATGTTTAATCATAAAAGTTATCCATTGGCTATTGTTCATTAGATGAAATTATAGCTTTTGGATTTTGCCTTTGACTGCCCATCTTAGTGTACCATTCTAACGGTGTCAATGTAGAATCAGATAAGCCTTTTCCCCCACTTTTTTGGATAGTTATCTTCATTGATTATGTCACCTGACACGAGTACTGATGTAAAAGTGAAATCAAACCATAGTTTTCATTATTGTTCTCCATCAAAATGTCACAATATGATGCAATCTGTTCTGTAGCCATGAAATGAAGTTTAATCTCTAGTCAGTCATTTAAGTTTTATTTTTGTTGTACTGATTTTACATACACCATTTTCTCTCTGTATGTAGTTGATGAAAGTTAGAAATATACACTATCCTCTCTCATAAATCTCTGTAGTTGATGAAAGAAAACTGGAGAAGGCTTATCTGATTCTACAGTCACTCAACTTTTTCTCTGTATGTAGCTTTCCCCCTTTTTTTTTTTTTTGTTTTGAATATGAAATCCAGAAACTTGCCCAGCCAAACACTCTTAGACAGACTATTCAAGTTTACTATTGAAGGAGATATGGAGGGTGATGTAGTGACCCTGCGCAGGCAAGATTCCAAATTCTTCTGGCAATCTGTATACAGCTGAATTCACCACATGCAGACAATAACAGTTAGATGTGGTGCCAACAGGAACTGTTCGAAATAGACATTACCCCATGATCAATCAAAATAACTAATGATCTAATGCTTGGTTCCAAATCCAAAAACAGTGTTTACAGAAATGTTCTGGCTTGAAATACTTTGTGACACGAAAAGGGTAAAAACTACTTGCTACATGGCTTTTGAACAAAAGCAATACATGTTGCTGATTTGGTATATTTGATGTTCATTCTATCATCCCTCAATATTCCAAGTTTTCCAATAACTTGGAGAATACAGGATGGCCAAGACACATTGATATATTTTTTAACCAGCAATATTCCATGTTTTCCAATAACTTGGAGAATACAGGATGGCCAAGACACATTGATATATTTTTTAACCAGCAATATTCCATGTTTTCCAATAACTTGGAGAATACAGGATGGCCAAGACACATTGATATATTTTTTAACCAGCAATATTCCAAGTTTTCCAATAACTTGGAGAATACAGGATGGCCAAGACACATTGATATATTTTTTAACCAGCAATATTCCATGTTTTCCAATAACTTGGAGAATACAGGATGGCCAAGACACATTGATATATTTTTTAACCAGCAATATTACATGTTTTCCAATAACTTTGAGAAATACAGGAAGGCCAAGTCACATTGATATATTTTTTAACCAGCAATATTCCATGTTTTCCAATAACTTGGAGAATATAGGAAGGCCAAGTCACATTGATACATTTTTTAACCAGCAATATTCCATATTTTCCAATAACTTGGAGAATACAGGATGCCAAGTCACACTGATATATTTTTAACCAGCACTTTCAAAGACTTTTAAAAAATATTATTAAGAAAAAAATTGTACATTTCCCAAAAAGCTGCAAATATGTATCAATAAACTGCTTATATGTCCTGCTAATATCTTGTTCACGTCCTGGCTACCACCATGGCCTAAAAGAATGACCAAGTCATCATGTCAGTGTAATTTTTATGTTAGCCCAACAAAAATGGTTTATGATGATTTGATGACCAAGCTCAAATATTTAATTTACCATTATTGTCATTTTTGAATCCTCACTTGGACTGACAGAGTCACATAATAAAAAGACTGTTCAATTGAAAATCATCTAAAAATAATATCAACAAGAACACTTTTTGGGATCACTCGCTCATGCACACATACATACATGTATGCATGCAACACACACTCATGGGGCTCTTCCACATAATGAATAGAAATGTACATCTTTGCAGTCATCCAACAACAGTATGTCTAACATCTAATGACAAAATAAAACCATCATGCACAGGGAGAAAAATGTGGGATATCTACTGCACAAACACATGGTAAAGGTAATTCGTGGTGGGATGCAGTTCTTAACTTCAAAACCACTGGCCAGTTATAAAATCAGAAAAACATAATCTATTTGAAATCAGTGGAACACTTATCACAACTCAAGCAAAAATAACTTCATTTTGGGTTTAAACAAATCAAACCTGATGTACAGACAAGTTAAACAAGCAAAAGGATGTGAAAACAACACAGAAAATGACATGATTCACACAACATGAAGAAGGAAATGACAATAAAAATGACAACCAAAGTTCATAAAATAGTGAAAAGCTGTGAATAAAGGGCATGCCAGCCAAGTGGTTTGGACTTTTTGAGTTTCCAATTGGACAGTCAGGGTTTGATTATGTTTGAATAACTGGATAACATCTGACAGATATAGAATAGATTTTTCTCCTTATCTCCAAGGTCAACATACATGCAGACCTGCTTGTGCTTAACTCCTGTAATTCTCATGTTAAATATAATCCAATATGCATATTAAAGAGTCTGTATGCCTTGTCAGTAGCCAATGGCTTATAGAGACATGAAAACCAGAATACATGCCTATCAAAAGCATACATGCCCATTGAAGACAAAGTAGGCCCTACACAGACTGAGCTGAAATATGATGCTTGCAAAGTGTGGGCCAAACAATGTGCATACAAGCATCACAGCAAACATTGCTCAAAGTGAAAAAAAAAACCACACACACAAAAATATAGAAAAGAAGCTATGAACAACCCACTGCATGTCTAACAGCTAAACAGAACAGAGACTCGGCACATCAGTGTTATCACTATCAGTAAAGATATAGAGGGTTCTGTGATTATAATTGAACAAAAATAGAAGGGTCTTGATGCTACTGTGACTGTTAAATCTTAACTGCAATTGTTCAATGACAAATGAAAAATAAAAACCAAAGCCAGTAAGATCCTGTTGCTTCACACTCAACATTCACTATGATATGCATGATGTCTACTCAGAAGGCCTTGGTCTATAATGACAGAGAAGGATGACAACATCATAGTCACCATGACCAGTGTGAGAAAGGCAGAGGATATACATGTGTGGTCTGTACTACAGTTGGTCAGTGGCATTTATGTTGAGTGTAACTTGAACACTGTTCAAGCATTTACTGTACTCAGTTAAATTTACAAAAGTGCTCCACTGGTGGACTGACAGTATCTTACACAAAATGGTAAACACAGACAAGTTTCTGAGGTGGAGAGGGCAGGACCTGTTGTGCCAGACTAAGGTCAATGCTAAACTGACACTATCAAAACTGTTATTTTTAAACTTTCAGATGTACAGGTGTAGCATCATTGCATGAACTATACAATAGTATTTGGTGTAACATGAATGGAAAGATCTTTAACATTCTGGTTTCTAAAATACAGTTTCAAAGGATTAGAAAATTACTGACAGCACTTGAACATGGTAATAAATTTCTGATCAGTTCACCACAAACTTTCAGAATCTGTCCTGGAGAGATTAATCACACTCTAAGAATTCCATATACACTCCATCCAATTCCAACAGTGATTATGATTCCTTGAGTATACATGAACCCAATGAGTTTGGGATGGAAAGCTGGTGATATCTATAATCTCCATTCATTTCCCTTAAGACATGTTGGAAACAAAAATAATCAACATTTAAGCAAAATGTACCAAGGTACAAGCTGACAATAAACCATTTTAGCACATGTATGAACAGAAACAAGACATTCAATCTAACAGTAATGCCAAGGCAAAGCATGAGACCACACCTGACAATGTGTTCTGAATGCATTATCAACACTGCTTTTCACTTCTGTTGTAAGAGTCCTGAAAGCTGGAGCACCTTAGAGGTGAGAGTTTCTTTATTGTTTCTAACACTTTGAGTAGCTCACACTGTCCATGACAGCAATACAAAAACTTGATCCTTTCACTCTCTTACTCTATCCACAGCTTTCTGCATTATCAGCCATGAAAGCAAAACAAAAACAATACTTTGACTCCAGCTTCTTTTGCAGCTGGTGGAAAGGGTGAGGGAGTCAAAGAATTACATTTTTGCAGCTGGTGGATAGAGTGAGGGAGTCAAAGGGTTAATGGAAAACAAAGAACACGCTGTTACATCACAGAAATTTCATGAGTGTACAGAATTTGACTGGTGCTTACAATAAACACGACAGATTTATTAATGTTTGTTCCTGATACTTTGTACTCAGTTCCTCTATCCAGGACAGGTCTAAAAGCCAAATTCTTAGCAAATACTAGAAATACTAGAGAAGCCTAACACCTGACAAGTATACCATCTGTACCAGAACAATTGACACCCTTCTGAGAGTGAAGATGAGTACCTGATTCTGTCATAGCTGATAAAAAGAAGGCACATAGAATTGGTAGTGTTTTTATCTTGATGTTATCTCTGGGAGCTTGTACTTAACTTTGAATGCTAATCACAAGACAACACACACAGATTCTGAATGTGAATCTCCATCTGATTAATCAGCATGTTGTCACAATAGGAACCCATTCTGTTTTTTGAAAAATCTTCACATGTCAGGCATGGTAGAACATCACAATCACAGCTGCACAGTAGCAAAAGCATTAGTAAAATGTTAGTTCCGAAATAACAGAAGGGAACCACTCTCTTAACTCATGCTACAACACCAACATGGTGCTACCTCGCAGTCTGGTCACTGTATTATTCCTGAGATGTGGGGAATCAGGGCGTGGCAGGGCGCCGTAGGACTTTGCCAGCGTTTTGTTCTGGTTGGACAGTCCTCGAGGACTGTCTTGTGACTGGCAGCGTTGTCCATCCATTGTTTGGGCTGCGTGCAAGTGTTGTCTTTCTGTGATTATCCCATTTTTTCACCATTTTTGTTGTTTTTTTTTTTTGGTGTATGTGTGTTTATCTTCATTGTCCCCATTTTTCCTTTTCTTTTGGAGGTGATGGTGGTGGTGGCATCAAGAAAGCAAGAGACAGAAAGAGAGAGAGAGAGAGAGAGAGAGTGGGTGTTTGTGTGTGTGTGTGTGTGTGTGTCTGTGTGTGTGTGTGTCTGTGTGTGTGTCTGTATGTGCGTGCACATGTGCATGTGTGTGTGTGCTTGTGCACATGTGTGCGTTTGTGTGCATGTGTATATGCATGCAAGTAAGAATCAAGAGATAAATAAACAAATGAATAAACGAATGTCAGTACACATGACACGAGACGGATTTACACTTTTTTTTCTCTTGATTTTGCTTCTTTCTTTTGCACTGTCTTTCTCCCATGATAACTCCTTCCATCAACTGATCCATTATGGAGAAACATTAAAGATGTCGTTTAAGTAGATCTGTCATATTCCATTGTCAAAACAAACACAAAAACACCATATGACAGGTGGAGAACCCACAACAAGAAACCAATGATATACACTTGCACCAAACACATTTTACACATCATCGTTTTATAGACGTGAAACACAGAACAATACAACACAGCTACCTTGACATCCTATTATGCAAAGCAATCCTCCCTCGCAAACAAAATATTTCATGCAATGAATTATACTCAGGATAATTTCACTCTTGCAAGGTAAATTTTCTTTTCTTGTTGTGATGTATGTCATGATGCTTGATAAAAAGGCTTGTATAACTTCTTTTCCCTCAAAGTTCCTTTTCAATTTTTAGTTACAATATACATAACAGATAACATGGCATATAACAACAAGCAAATATGTTAATATATTCGTAGGCATATAACAGTAAACACGCATGTCCATATGATGAAAGGACGCAACATTTGAAAAATAAATATGGCCCACAGAACCGGTCTCAGAGTATTCCACATGAAAAGAGACAGCCAGACTGACACCCAGCCAGACGTACTGACTGACAGACAAAACAGAGAGATGAACAGTCAGACACTCACACATGAGAGAGAGAGAGAGAGAGAGAGAGAGAGGAGAGAGAGAGAGAGAGAGAGAGAGAGAGAGGAGAGAGGAGAGAGAGAGAGAGGAGAGAGAGAGAGAGAGAGAGAGAGAGAGAGAGAAAGAGGAGAGAGAGAGAGAGAGACACACACACACACACATACAGACAGACACACACACACACCATTGCTTTTAAAAGTCCAAACAAGCCACAAATAATTCTAACCACACACATAATCCAAACTTGCAGCCAGCTCACCTTTTCTGCCACTGTCGTTGACCGTTTCCATGGAGTCGCCATGGGAACCAGAGCCTTGGGAGGAGTTGTCATTGAGTGCAGTAAGGTCAGGGCGGCTCTTGCTGCGTCTGGGGGCCTGTGAAGTAGATTGCTACAGATCATGAATTAATACCCCGAGTGACACTGCATGTGTATCAAGAAATCAAACAGTGAATGAGACTGATGCTCAGCTGAAGTATCAAAAAATCAATAACATTAAAAACACCAGACTGATACACACATACTAGAAATAATATCATAGATAAGATAGCAAAATATCAACAATTAAAGCTATGAGTGATAAAGAATAAGAAATATGCTAGAACTAATACTACACTTAAAAAACATCAAAACCTCAAGAATCAACAGAGCAAAATGAGAAAGCAATTATACAACAAATAACTACCACGAAAGAATTTAAAAAAAATAATATGCATGATGAAAAAAAAAAAGAAAAGGTTTCTAATCATATACAATCAGAGATAATAAAACCAGTGTTTCTAAAACTCACCCTGGAAATGATGTTCCTGGCTTTTCTGGCAATCATGGCACCAATGCCCTTGTTCCTGTAACAATGCAACATTCGTACATCTCAGTTTCTCAAACATAAACAACCTTAAAGTCAAAAGAAATGAAGTGGTATAGAACTTACTATATCTTTTTTCATTATAGACCTAACTACTCTCAGGCCTGATTAATAAAAGCAGTGCCTGCTCGTATTCTCCCTGCTTTATCTCCTCCAATCCTGAACAAGGTCAGATGCCGATTTAAAAATCAGGATGTGCTGAAGGGAACATGCACAGACTTCATTACACCAAGCTCAGATCTATGCAATCAAATCATATGTTCTGCCTCTTCATTAAGTTCAAGTGAAAAAAAAAAGCTTTTATCAATTGCCTACACAAGAACCAGAGAGAAAAAAAATCACAGACCACTAGCTAAAATGGATTTTTGTAAATGTGCAGACATAAGTATGCACATACTTCCACCAATATATACATAAGCTCTTAGCTACACATACATACATTCTGCATTCTAAGCTCAACAAATTGAGGAAAAGATGTACTCACTTTTTAGGTGTATTCAATCTGTTCTTGTAGTGTTCCATAATCTTTTCTTCCAGTCTCTCCTTCTGTCGACGCAACTCACATAACTTCTCCCTGAAACAGCAGGGAAAAGAAATAAAAAGGAACAATAGGGTAGACTTGAATGGAATTGCAAAATTCGACTGTATTGAACTGCCTCAAACAAATGAAAGGCAATAGTCTTCAGAACATCTACTCGTGAAGCCACTTCTTCTCAGCTACAATTTACGTCAAAAACACAACAAATAAAGAAAATCAACTGAACTATTTTGGCCAATACATATATATATATATATATATATATATATATTTTGAAGCACAATGACTCAATATAAGTCAAGCTTATTCAAAACCAGTTATGGACAACAACATGTTCTTCATATCCAAAATACTTAAATTGTAATCCACAAAATAACAACAACATGAAAAACCAAATTAAAACAAATAAAGCCAAACCAAATAAAGATTTTCAATTTCTCAAGCTAGCGTATTAACATTCAGAAAAAAATTCTGTATGGGCCAATGTCACAAACGTTATATGATGGACAAGATCTAAAATGATCATGTCATAAGCTGACAACCAAACTAATAAAACAAAAACAAAAAGATAAAAAACAACCTTCAAGTGTCTACGTTCACAGAACATCAAATACATGCCTCAAAAATCCTGTACGTCATGTTAATGTTCGGTGGCTTCTGGAAACATGAAAACACCCAGCATACATATCCCCCAAAACAGAGTGTAACTCCTTACTGATGCGATAAATGAACATGGCCACACTTTTTTTTTCAAAAACCCACTCATATATTCAGATGCACTTGCTAGTTGCAAAACATGGACAAAAACCAAGCAAAAAAACCCCCAAAACAAAACAAACCACACAAAAAAAAACCATAGCCTACACCCCAGTAGGATGTCTCTGCTTACAAGTATTGTTTTTCTTCCTCAGCAAAGTGATCTTTGCTGTTCAAGGCCTGTGTGAGAAGATCCTGGTTCTGGTTCAACAGCTGTTGGATCTGCAGGAGCAGTGTCTGGTTCTCATTCTCCAGTCGCTCATTCACCTGGTACATTGTCTGAAAAAGAGAAGAAATATGTCAAACAAACTTATGAAATTCACATAAGAGAGCCAAGCACTGAGTACTGATAGAACGGCTATGCAAGAAAACTTCACCAGGATATCGCTGTTAGAGTCCATAAACTGTTAACTGCCAGATTTGAATTTGGTGCTTGATAACTTACAGGACACACACATGATGTAAAAACATTTGAGAATATGGCATACACCCATTAAACTATTAACTTTATATAAGGCACGCATACAATTTACACATGTGAAACCTAATTTAACTGTGTATATGGCATGCACACAATATGTATGCAAGGAACCCGAGAACATTCGATATGTATCCATGAAAATATATGATGCATATTCATGAAAGCATACAATGTATATTAATGAAGACATATGATGCATACCCATAAAACTTGAAAACATATCATGTACATCCAAGAAAGCTTATAATACCTGCCCATGAAAGCATGCTATGAATATTCATGATGTATGCTCACAAAACTAAATGATGGCATATTCATGCAAAACATATGGTGTATATTAATGAAAATGTATGACGGATGATTAACTTGAAAGAATACTATGTTTATCACTGAAAGCATGTGATATATGCATGCTTACGTATATTCATAAAAAGTATATGATGCATACCATGAAACCTGAGAGATATCATATACCCAATGAAACTTAAAAAGCATGATGTATAGCAACAATACATAAAAACTTATCATATATTCACTTAACAGATGATGTATGCCCATGAAAACATACTTTACATATTCATGAAAATTTATGATGTATATACTTGAAACAAGCAGTGAACAATGGACGTGCAGGTGAACAGGACCAGGTTGCAAATTAAACATTGCTCATCATTTACAACAACAGGTGCTGTAATTTGTTACTTATACACTGTCATGTGCACATTTCTCCCAGTGTGTGTATATACAACAACAGGTGCTGTAATTTGTTACTTATACACTGTCATGTGCACATTTCTCCCAGTGTGTGTATATACAACAACAGGTGCTGTAATTTGTTACTTATACACTGTCATGTGCATATTTCTCCCAGTGTGTGTATATACAACAACAGGTGCTGTAATTTGTTACTTATACACTGTCATGTGCACATTTCTCCAGTGTGTGTATATACAACAACAGTGCTGTAATTTGTTACTTATACACTGTCATGTGCACATTTCTCCCAGTGTGTGTATATACAACAACAGGTGCTGTAATTTGTTACTTATACACTGTCATGTGCACATTTCTCCCAGTGTGTGTATATACAACAACAGGTGCTGTAATTTGTTACTTATACACTGTCATGTGCACATTTTTCCAGTGTGTGTATATACAACAACAGGTGCTGTAATTTGTTACTTATACACTGTCATGTGCACATTCTCCCAGTGTGTGTATATACAACAACAGGTGCTGTAATTTGTTACTTATACACTGTCATGTGCACATTTCTCCCAGTGTGTGTATATGTTCAAGCGTATGCCATCCAAGATGAGCATGCAGTACACACATGTAAGTTAAGCACACAATACAGTCAACTCATCAATCTTCATCCCTAAATTAAACCAACCTCCAGCCTGTTCTCAGCTTTCTGCACTTCACTGACAGCAGAGGTGAGGTGCTCCCTGCATTCAGTCAACTCTCCCATCTGCTCTGTGGACTTCAGCTGCAGGGAGTTGAGTTCACTCTTCAGGGCTTTGTGGCTGGCCAGTGAGTCACTGTAGTCTTTACTGAGCCGGTCGTAGGCCATACGCAGCCGATCATGATCATCCCGCAGACGATTGTAGTCTACCTGCAAGTTGCCCAGTGACCGCTGTTCCAGTTTCAGCTGCTGCCGCTCCTTCTCCAGGATGTCGCGGATCTTGTTCACATCATCTTTGCCCTGTGACAATGCATGAAAGAATGAAACTGTTTTCCTGGTAGTAATAATGTATGACTGTGTGACTACGGTGATAATACTGTAACAGTGATGATGTGGATAAGACAGTGGTTATGTACAAAAATGACACATGCACCTGGTATGCATACATCTACATAGAGCATGATTTTGCATTGAAGCTGTTCTGCTAACACGTAGGAGGAATTCTTGCAATTTTAATGTGTACTAAAACTAACATAAGGGAAGTGACTTTCTGTGCTGGGACACTTCAGACAATTTCGTAGCAATTCTTTCTCTTGTTGATTGTCATTCTATTATTTGGCAGCGTTTCTATATGAGTTTGAGTTTGCCACATTGCAAGTTACAAAATCACATGTATCTCACCATTTCAACTTACAGGTAAACATTTCATGTTTTGTGAGGATTTGAGGCTGTTTATGTGTACATGATTGTGTGTATGTGTGTGTGTGTGTGTGTGTGTGTGTGTGTGTGTGTGTGTGTGTGTGTGTGTGTGTGTGTGTGTGTGTGTGTGTGTGTGTGTAAGTGTGTGTGTGTGTGCCTGTATATGTGTGTACATATTTACATGCATGTGTACGTTCATGTGGGTATATTTGAAAACTTAAGTTTTTGAATTTTGTCTCAATTTTCATCTCCGTCTCAAAGCTGCTCAGCTTTTGAATTTTGTCTTGACTTTCATCTCCGTTTCAAAGCATTGATGAATGGTTTAAAAAAAAAGCACACTAACCTGTAAAAAAGCATCCAACTGTTCCTGGACATCCTTCAGCTCACTCTTCAAGGCTTTGTGCAAGGACTTAAGAGAGCCATGCTCTGAGATAAGCGCCTCATATTCCAATGACAGCTGCTTGTGCAGGTCTTGGAGAGTTTCATGGTCATGTCCCAAAGCCTTGTAGCGGCCTGCGATGTCTTCCTGACGCTGAATCAGGACATCATGTTCCGTCTCCAGGTTCGACAACTGCATCTGAAGGTCGGACTTTTCCCCTGCCAATGACGCACACTTGCTCTGGAGTGTTGTGTTCTCCACCTGATTCAGAGACACACAAACCACAGTCATCCATCAACAACATGGCACATATCTATCATACAAGCAAAATATGATATCTTCACAAAATACATTTCCTCCTTTATGACTGGTTTAAACAACGAAAATGGTATTTCATATAAATACTTTGGAATATATTTCTCCACAAAATTGAGTTTTACTTACTTTCTTGCTGAAATTTTGGTACCTAGGGCTGAAAAAATCTCTTCCATGTACTGTGAGCAAACTGTATAAAACTGACAGTCATTGACTATCTTTTTGAAACCGTTTTATGCCCAGACATAATCAGTTGTTCCGCATGGATCAAAGTTATGGGGTCTAGAGCCTAGTACATCTAAAACTGAAAAGATACATCTTTTGCATTATCTTGATGTCAAAATGAAAACAACAAATGAATCAGTACATGGAGAATTTGGGAGGTTTACAATTCATATCAGTGCTGTTGCAGGTTTTATAAGACACTGGTTGAGAATAATCCAGCTGAATGAACATGGACACCAGTCAAAGCATATAAGTCTTTGAAACAGATGGATGAAACAAGTAAAACTAATTGGGTTGATTAGAATCCTACAGATAGATGAAACAAGTAAAACTAATTGGGTTGATTAGAATCCTATATACCTAAAAGATTTTTATATCTTTTGAAAAATTAAAGTGCTGGGTGTATTCAGTCTTGCATCAAGGTATTCAAACAGGTACAAATTAATACAAAGTGGTAATGCTGGAAAGCACATATTGACAACAGTGATGGATTTCAGTTTCATTGAACATTTAAGACAAACTGCGATCATGAATTATACATAACATCAAATATGAATAGACACGAGGTATGCTTTCACAAAATTTACATTTGGTGTACCAGGTCATTTTCCTCCCTCACCTGTAGCTGAGCATTATGTGACTGTAATGAGGTGTTATGGCCCTGGAGCTGTGAGTTCTGAGACTGAACACTGGCCACCTGTTTTTCCAGCTTGTCACACTGCTCTGAGGCAGACATCACGTTGCCCTGAAGGTTGCTGTTGTCAGCTAGCAACGTTGCATTCTGCAACATGATTTATATATTGTGAGCATTAACATAAGACAGTCAGACATTTTTCAGAGTTCCTAAAATGCACTTCATGTACTAAATACAAAAAAATTATATCAATAACATTTTTTGATATTTTTGAATAAATGAAAAAGTCTTGATGCTGAAAACAGAATGTATCATCCAAGTCACTCTCCCAGGAATTGATGTCCCTTTGTTAGCCGCATCACCTGAGATACGGTGCTGTTAGCTCATCTAGCTAGAGTGCCATGCTGATAATGCAGGGGTTGTAGGTTTGACCCCCAGATGCACCAAAGGATTTTTTCATATCATTCTAATAGAGCCACTAATTCATAAGTCCCATTCCCCTCCCCATTTCCAGACTTTGCCAGTGCACAGGTTTTGCACAGATTCAAGAAGTGTGTCAGGTAAATGCCAGCAGATATCGGTGGGTGGAGCAATTATGGAATTACCGAAGTGCGATGAATCTCTCTTGAGCACACTCCAAAAACTGGAAATGTTACACATGAAAAAAATGACCTGCCCCTTAATTGAAAACATCATGGCTCACTTCAAAGGAGTATTGATAAAACCTCACAGAGCTGAACCCATGTTTTCTAATATATTTCAACTACTGATCTTCAATGCTACAACTTTGAATTGTTCAATACTTCAAATGTTTTTTTGTTTTTTTTTAGTTGCAGACACAAAATATAGACTACATGCGATACAAAGAGACTTACAGTTCTTTCCAACTGCACCAGGTGATCTTTCAGTTCCAGAATTTCTTTGGTGGGGTTAGCAGCACTGGACTGAACATGATGCACCTCTGTGCGTACCCTGTACGAAACAAACAACAGGTAACATATATATCTTGCTGTTTCACATAAATTACTTGATTACAATCAGAGCCATTTTTGGAGAGGGTGGCAGTGTCAAAGAGTGCAGTGGCCAACACTGAACCTGGTGATGCCAACAGGTGAGACAGGTGAGAGAAAATCAAAAGGAGCTCAAAAGACTATCACATGTATGTCCTTGTGTACATTCAAAAGATCAGTTATTAAAAGATGCTGAACAATAATACTGGATTTATACATCCACACATGGGAAGATTCAGGTCTTGAGCATTCTTCATCAGGAATATTTTGATCTGGTTTTTTTTGGAACTAACTTTTGTTTCTTGGGAAAAAGTAGGGTCTTATTCTGCATAAACTCTTTTTTATGAGACAAACTTTTTAAGTTCACTGGTTTGATTCTTTTATTTATTTATTTAACTTAATTTGTGTATGACTTTTTTGTGTATGCCTTCTTTTAAGCCTTCCAGTAAGGTATCCCATTTTCGAGGTACTTTGATTCTTATACTTCATGGTATTGTGGCTCTTTACTCTATCCAACAGACCAAGCCATGATCAAAGAGTGTAACATAGATTTTTGTTCATCATATTTGGTGATACTGCAAGCTGAGAAAGACTATGACAACAAATAATAAATGATTCTGCCCTATCACAGAATCTCAAACTACAACAACCATCCTTTTTATGACGACATGTGCTGCTAACTTATTCACTGATTTGAAAAAATTGCAGAAGCTCCTGGTGTTTTCATGAAGCTCTTGGTGTTCTCACTAAATCACCTGAAAACTGGGGGAAACAAACATACATGCACTAATATAACATACAAAGATTTATAAAACAGTACTCACACTGACATCATACATACACATATACATTAACATTTTCATAAGCGACACAGTTATGTAGTCAACATACACAAACCCACAACATAATATATGTAACACTAGTTACACACACACACACACACACACAACACCCCCACACACAACCACAACTTGGCAACTAACCTGTCTCTCGTTCTAACAGCTTTCTCCTGACTGCTGTGAGTGTGACTTGCCACCTCCTCTTCATACCACTGCTTGACTGTCTCACTCTCCCGCCTGGCCTCACGCAATTCATCTTGCAGCTTCAGGTTACGCTTCTTGGACTCCTCCAGTCTGATGACAGTGACAAGACAGTCTACACCTGACAAAATGACTTCTTTGAATTCTCCATCCCATCCCCTACCTCCCCTTTAGAAAAGACGTTTAGATAAAGCAGTTCTAAAATTTGATTCTTAACAAATAAATGAAGGTATTTGTGGGGACAATGACATGACAGTCTACACCTGATAAAATGCTTCTTTGAATCCTCCCATCCAATCCCCTACCTTCCCATCAGAAAAGATGATTTAGATAAAGCGGTTCTAAAATTAGATTTTCTCTTAACAAATAAATGAAGGCACTTTGTGGATGACTGTTATTTAAACAGGGGCCATTACAATACATAGACTTGAGATTCTCTGTTGCTCTATTTAACCAACTCAAGCCTTATCATAAACAGTAGTTGGTGTATACATTCTGTACCCAGTTTGACTGAAACATGGCAATATCAATTTTAACTTGTATAACAAATTTCTTTTGATCCTGAAGTTGGACTATGCGTTATCCTTGGTAATGTGTTCAAAACTGCTCGGTCAGATCCTTATGGTAATGATACATTTACAAATAGGCAAGAAACCATAGTAAATAATACCATCAGGCAGACACCAAACAGACGAACAGACAGCAGATACCCTGACAGCCATTTGATTTGAATGACCTTGTTTCAAGATTATAATCAACCAAAAACGTTGAACATTACCTTGTTTCTAGGGCCTGGATCTTTTCATCCTTGATCTCACTATTTTTCTTCAGCGTTTCCTGCATCATACTCTCCAGTGCCTTCAGTCGACTGAAACAAGCATTGTTAAACGTGACACACAAATGCCTCCATCATTTAGTTCTTGTATAAGCTGAAACTATACAGCCTTGCATGGAAACAAGCACTGTATTCAGTGAAATGAAAATACATGGGATACATTATTCCTGACATGCTGTTTAATTTAATGTATGTGTTTTCTTAAAAACACTACATTCAATTTAATCTGTAATTTTTCAGTCCTGAAACGCTATTGGGATACTATACAGAGGCTGGTTCATAACAGAAAGAAAAGGAGAACTTTCATTACTGCCTTATATACTAATGGCATACTATGCAGCAAGTACATAATATGTTTATTCAAAACATTGCCATTCAATCTATGTATACTTAATACACCATTATCATCATCATTTAATATAAAAATAAATAAGTATTTGACTCTTCTGCAAGTATTTGTTGTATACTAAGCTGGTCAAGTTAATGTCATTTGATTCCATGAAACAGAAAAATACTGACAAAATCATTTCATTGCTGAATATCAAGGCTATTCCATCACTTTCATAATCAATAAGCTATAAACAAACTAATACCTGATTACGCTTAACCCTTTAACTCCCTCTCCCTATAAGGTGTGAAAGGGTCAATGATCTAAAAAGTTAATAATGGGTTTGGATTGGATTACGACAAAAGAACTCTAAACTATATATTCAACTCTTGAACAACTCACTTTTCGTCCTGGGACTGTTCGACCATAGCCAGTTTCTGGCGATTGATGCCAATGTGCTCCAGCTCCTGGTGCAGTTTCTCCAGCTCATTGCTCAGCTCCTGACTCTGGATCTTCTCCTTCACCAGCTCCTGCAGAATGAACTCCTGGATGTAGGGTCAGTACTGTGGCCAGCAGTATTTGTTACATTACCTACACAAGCCTGTTCTTGTTTTTATCCCATGTATCTAATGATCTTACTGTAGAATCAGTGATGCTTGAACAACCTCTGTGTTCATGGTACATACGGTAGTCTACCTGGTCATCTTTATCATCCTTGAGAAATCTGTATCTTTTTTCCTTCTTTTTTTTTTTCTTTCTTTTTCTTTCTTTCTTTCTTTTTCTTTTTTTCTTTTTTTTTCTTTATTTACTACCCGATTTTCTGTACTGCTCACATGTCACTACTGCATGCCATTTGGCTCTCCAACACACCTCCGCTCCTACCCAATCTGAGGTCATCATGACAGCTGTGACATTTTCATATTGCTATGATGCTGATGAGAATGGGCATGACAATTATGATGCTATGGAATTCCAATTCAGATCGAGACTGCATGACACGGCTGTACTTTATGCTTACTTTCTTAAAGCTGTCCTGATATCAACCAAGTCTGACAGATACAGACACCTGCAGCACTGGTCAGGACAAAAGAGCAACACCCTCAATGATGCATCCTTAAAGTGGCTGAGACTCAACTGTGTGGTCCCAGTCATTCCAACAAGCCCATAGCATGCTCAACTCTGGAAAGCAGCCTGTCAGGGCCAAAAAACCCAACAATTTTTTTGATGGAAGGGGTTTTGAATCTACAACCTTCTAGTCAGTAGTCCACTGCATAACTGCATTGCCACACTGACTGGTGAGGAAACAGAAATAAACCTGGAGCTATGGTAGATGTCAATCAGAAACTGCATGGTCACACTGACTGGTGAGAAAACAGAAATAAACCTGGAGCTATGGTAGATGTTAATCAGAAACTGCATCACCACAATGATTGGTGAGAAAACAGAAATAAACCTGGAGCTGTGGTAGATGTTAATCAGAAATTGCATCACCACAATGATTGGTGAGAAAACAGAAATAAACTTGGAGTTAACAAAACCTGGAGCTATGGCAGATATTCATTAGCACCAACAAACACCACAGATTATGTATCACATCCAATGACAGGTTTGTTTTCACTATGATTATCATTACTGTTAATCTTCTTGTTTTTAATCACTTGTTTGCAATGAGCACCTGGTCACAACAGGAAAACTGGAGGGAAAGAGAACACCAGGTAGACCCAGGGAGAAAGTATTGGACGGACTTGCAGGGCGGCTGAAGACAGAGAGGGTGGAAGATGTACTTGCAGCAACAAGAGATAGATTCAAGAGGAGAGCCATGATCGCCAACACCATGCAGCAGGGCACATGATGACGATGATGTTTGCAATGAACTTCCGCTACAGGTTCAATAACATGTAAAATAACACATGCGGTTGCACACACATGAAAATCTATATTTGTTTTCGTCACTTCTCCCCAGTGAACTTAAGTTTTGTATGATCAGTATTATTCCAAGCATTGTATACATATGCGCGCGCGCACGCACACACACACACACACACACACACACACACACACACACACACACTCACACATATACAGACTACTGCATATTTTTTTTACTCTGATAGAAAATAAAACTCAAAGCAAGAGATCGAACATAATAGAGTTGAATAAGACAGAAATATACATAATCTCTTTATACACTAGCGCAGACAGATGATCAGAATTCATTATCTATTATGAATTTTCATGAGATCCATGAAAGAATTATACTCTCTAATTTTCATACAAAGATTATATCATGTACAAACTGAAAGCGGCTGCATCTTGCCAAAGTTTGCCTTGAGCCACTGGAGGTAGTCATCATACATTATTTTCTTTGATGACAACCACAAAAGCAGCTTTTCGTGCGCAACTGGTTGTGAATAAATATCATATTCCAGGAGATCATTTCTATGAAGGAAAAGTAACAACACAAAACTGTAGGTAGACAAAGTACAGTACACTTGTAATATGCATAAATCAGAGCCTGGAATTGCTAAGAAAAAAAAAAGAGGAAACTTCTAGGGGGGTCCAGGGGCATGCTCCCCCAGAAAAATTTTAAAATCAAGACTAAAATCTGTGCATTCTGAGGCATTCTGGAGACAAATTTAAAGGCATCTAACACACTGAAAATCACAATGAATATCAGTCAAAAGAGTATTTAATAAACATTGGGCACAAGATCAGGATCCATCATACACAGTAGATCGTTTCAGTGTGTTCATACACAGACATATTCATCAAAACTTTTTTTTAAGTATGGTCGTCGATTTTTTTTTAACGCGAAAAATATTTTTTTGCGCGATTTTCGATTTTGATTTCCGCGGAAATCCTCGTTTCCGCGACGAATTCCAGGCTCTGATAAATACCTATTTAGCATATCAGGTAGAATAATCAGAATATTTTTTGTTTGTTTGTTTCCTTTGAAATTTGTCTTTAATTTGTTGTGTTCCAATGACATTAAAACAGCACATATAATTGTACAGCATTTGTACATAAACATGCAGAACTACTTCACTTTCTTGCTCTGCACCAGTATGTTAATGCATAACATCTGTCTTTGACCTTATTTCCATTCACAGCACCTCTCTTAAACTTTCATAAATGCACAGTTAAATACTGCACTGTACACAATAACTCTTGTGAGTCTATTTTCCAAAGAATGATAAAACATCAATTCTAATCTGATTGACATCACAAAAAGATTTTCTCTGCAATCCTCATTCTCTCATAGACGTTAACAAACAGCAACAGATGCTGAAAACAAGACAACACAGTGGACATATTCTCACCTCCCTGAGGGTGGCCACAGTCCTGCGGTCAGCATTCAGCTCGGTGAAGATGTCTTTGTTCTCCTTCTCCAGCTCCTTCACCCTGCTGGCCGTGTTGCGCATCTGCTCAAGGCTCCTCTTCAATGTTTTGTGGTCATGCTCCAGAGTGCGCAGCTTGGTGGTCACGTCGTCCAGCGATGTTTCCTTCACATCCAGAGCTTGGCGCAGCTTGCGATTCTCTTTCTCCAGAGTCGCCTTGTCCTTCTGCACTTTCTCCAACTCCCCCTCCAACTCCTGCGACTCCTTTTCCCGGTCTTGGAGTTTCTTGGATGACATCTTGAAGGACTCGATCTGTTTTTGTAGCTGGTCGTTCTCAGCTTCAATGTCAGCGTTGTCTTTCTCCAGCTGCTGCAGCCGCTTGGTGGTGACCTCCAGAGTCTTCTGGATGCGCTGGTTCTCATTGTCCAAGTCCAGGAGGTCAAATTCCAGCTGCTCCTGCTTGGCTTTCTGAGCCTTCTGAGACTCCACCAGCTTGCGAACCTGCTGCACCTCCTTGTTTAGCAGGTCCTTTTCACTCTCCATTTCTGCCAGCCTGGTGGACGAGCCCTTCAAGTTCTCTAACGTCCGTTCCAGTTTTTGTTTCTCAACAGTCAAGTTGATATTCTCCTGCTCCAGTTCTTCTTTACGTTTCACAGCACTCTGCAACACCTCCATTGTTTTCTGCAGTTTGCGGTTCTCCACCTCCATGTCTGAAAACTCCTGCTCTAAACGTTCCAGTTTTTCACAGGTGTGCTGCAAAGTTGCAACCTTTTGGTGAAGTTCACTGGCTTCTTTTTCCAGATTGGCATTTTCATTTTCCAGTTCTGAGATGCGATCCACATTCTCCTTCAGTTTAGAATAGGAGCGGTGCAGTTGTCGGCTCTCAAATTCCATCTTGGACATTTGAGTGTTTTTGGCATTAATGGTATCTGTCATCCGCTTGTTCTCACGCTCAAGCTCTTTCATTCTGGCATCATTCGTTTTTTCATTGCGCTCTCGCAGTACCTGGTAACAGAAAGTCCATTCGTGAATGTGACTGTGTAGATTCGTGCATGTGTGTGTGTGTGTGTGGTGTGTGTGTGTGTGTGTGTGTGTGTGTGTGTGTGTGGTGTGTGTGTGTGTGTGTGTGTCTGTGTCTGTGTGTGTGTGTGTGTGTGTGTGTGTGTGTGTGTGCGTGCGTGTGTGCGTGTGCATCTTGTGTGCATGCATGCGTGCATGTGCGTGCATCCATGAGCTTGTGCTTACATGGAGGTGCATCTGCATGTGTTTATACGCCAGCACGACTGATTGTCCCTTATTATGTATCAGGATATGACTGCAATCATGATAACAGATCTAAACGAAGCAGACATACAGAACATTATGATTCTACAAAACAGATGTAAATGAAATGTTTATTAAACATAAAGTTAAATCAAGACGTTTTTTTTTTCTTTTACATTTCAAACATTCTTTTCAATGTTTGACTCATCCAATTACAAGTTACAGAAACAGACAAAATATCACTGTTGCCTTATATCTCAAGAGAGATTATTATACCATACTACTGTATCTAAAAGTTTATGCATGCCTGACGTTATCATGCCTGCTCCCTTCCATCTCAGCTCTCCAAAAACTAACTAAAATTAGCACCTTTAAAGAAGCTGTTTTGAGCTGTTTGTTCAAGACAGATTCATCACACTTGGACAATTCCACATGTGCTCCACCTAATTTTGCCAGCAATTATCTGCCAGACTCCCTGAGCTGTGGAACACTCTGTGCTCTGACAAGGTCTTGAAATGGGAGGGGGAAGAGGGACCTATTAAAGACTAAGCTGACACCACAAGAATGATTGACACATTAAGATGGACAGCAAGCACACCAGCATTTCATTTTGCAGGCTGGAACTGAAATCGAGGAGTGAATACACTTTCTCAGGAACTTCTCACAATATCTAAAATCTAGTTTCACCGTTGTGACAGAATGCCATTGTCACTGATGCACATGATGTCTTATTTCGACTGAAGCTTCTTCAAAGTCACTGTGATGTTGAGAAGCACAAACCTGATTTTCTACAATCTTTTTAAAAATTTTTTTATATAAAATGAGAGCTTGTAAGATGGCTTGACCATCCTGTTATTTTGGGTTTTTGTTTTGTTTTTTCTTTGCTACAAACCTCAATAGTGCCGGTGAGCTGTGTATTCTCCTGTTCCAGTTCCCGTACTTGGCGCTCTGAATTCTCTTTGATCATTTCCAGTGCCTGCTGAAGGTGTCGACGTTCGTCTTCCAATTTCTGCTGGTCCTCCTCCACTGATAGAAGTTTCTGGGTACTTTCCTGCAACCATGATGCAATGCTACTTTAGTCAGCTATTTTTTGTTTGCTTTATTCTTTCTGTTCCAACTCCAAAGCTGCCTCAATGGTGCTGATTTCCCACTGTTTATTCCAGCTCCTCAACAAAACCACTACCCCCAAGCTAATTCAGTCAAACATCGAATTTCGGGTACTAGGAAGCCCATGGGAACCAAATATGTAAAGCTGCCAAAGGGGCACCCACTACAGGGGACCCTGCACTGCTGCTGGGCCACTCTGGTGGAGTTCAATAGTGGCTGTTCTGACCCAACTTACAAACAACACTGTCTACTAACCCCTGCTGTTATTTCTTGTTACTTTTGTTTCAAGCCCAGCCGACTGCGCAGAACCATATCAGGGCTATGACCGTTTCAAAACATATACACTATTACAACAGAAAAGAAAATTAAATACACATATCAATGCATTCGCACACATAATCTAAGAAGATGTCCCTGGTGTTGACCACTCCCAGAGATTTAAAAAACACATCTGAATACAAAATACCTGAATACAAATTTAAACATAAATGTAGACACTAAAGCATATACAAAAACAGGCCTAAATTAGCAAAAGTTGTTTTTGCATACTTAATTTCCCTAGACCCAAAAATGCACTTAATACATGTACCCAATTATAAATCCTAAGAGAAAGTATGTAAGACTTTATCGAACACATACAGGCTATTGGACCAGCAAGGCAGGAAATGATAGGAAGAAATGACAGAAAACAAGAGAACAATTAGAAACAAAGACAGTGACAGAAAAGAGGAAATTTCTAGCACAGAATTTAAAGAAGGTGGGGATACTATTTATACTGAAAGAGCCCCTGGCATCCTCATGGGAGGAACCCCTGCAGACAACAATGACTGCCAAGTACCAAAGCCACAGACAGAAGACCTCCAAGGGGTAAGGAGACCAATTTATAGGCAGATGAAACTTTATATCAAGGTCATTTTACATCCAGTACAGCACAGCACAGCACTCCCCACTGAAAAGTCCAGCAAAATCATTATGTTTTGATATCATTATCCATTCTAAACAGCCAGCAAAATCATTATGTTTTGATATCATTATCCATTCTAAACAGCCAGCAAAATCATTATGTTATGATATCATTATCCATTCTAAACAGCCAGCAAAATCATTATGTTTATGATATCATTATCCATTCTAAACAGCCAGCAAAATCATTGTTTTGATATCATTATCCATTCTAAACAGCCAGCAAAATCATTATGTTATGATATCATTATCCATTCTAAACAGCCAGCAAAGTCATTATGTTATGATATCATTATCCATTCTAAACAGCCAGCAAAATCATTATGTTATGATATCATTATCCATTCTAAACAGCCAGCAAATCATTATGTTATGATATCATTATCCATTCTAAACAGCCAGCAAAATCATTATGTTATAATATCATTATCCATTCTAAACGCCAGCAAAATCATTATGTTATGATATCATTATCCATTCTAAACAGCCAGCAAAATCATTATGTTATGATATCATTATCCATTCTAAACAGCCAGCAAAATCATTATGTTTTGATATCATTATCCATTCTAAACAGCCAGCAAAGTCATTATGTTATGATATCATTATCCATTCTAAACAGCCAGCAAAATCATTATGTTATGATGTCATTATCCATTCTAAACAGCCAGCAAAATCATTATGTTATGATATCATTATCCCTTCTAAACAGCCAGCAAAGTCATTATGTTATGATATCATTATCCATTCTAAACAGCCAGCAAAATCATTATGTTATGATGTCATTATCCCTTCTAAACAGCCAGCAAATCATTATGTTATGATATCATTATCCATTCTAAACAGCCAGCAAAATCATTATGTTATGATATCATTATCCATTACTAAACAGCCAGCAAAGTCATTATGTTATATCATTATCCATTCTAAACAGCCAGCAAAATCCTTACGTTATGATATCATTACCGTAAAGTTCGGGATATTGGGCGCACCGGTATATAAGGCGCACCCACTAAATTATAGAAAAATCTAAACTATATCCACACATAAGCCGCACTGGTTTATAAGCCGCACTTTTTCAATGGCCAGGTCGATCGCCTTCAACTTGAAGGCTGCTTCGTAGGCATTACGTCGCGTTTTCGGCATGATGAGGGTGTACGCTTGAGCAGAGTAGATCTGAATACCGATCCATATGCTTCAATGTTTGCGGATTTGATTTAAACACGTGAACTTTAACTCTTTAACATGGAGCTCACCAAAAAATTCTTGAAAGGTAAACACGATTTTGGTGAGTTAAAGAGAAACTAAGAATATACGAGAATGTGACGCTCTTGGGATCAGGGAAAATCCGCAAATAAGCTGCATCGTTTTTTAAGCTACAGGGGTTAATGCCAGGGGGAAAAAAGTTGCGGCTTATAGCCCGAACTTTACGGTATCCATTCAAACAGCCAGCAAAGTCATTATGTTATATCATCATTACTCAGTCTATCTTACCTGACTGGACTCCTGTAGTTTTTCAATGCGCTTGATGAGACGCTGGTTCTCTTTCTCCAGCTGCAGGTTCACCTCTGCAGAATGGATGACGGCCCCTTCCTGCATCTCGCGCAGTTTGGCAGACAGACGCTGATTCTCCAGCTCCATACGGAGAATCTTGGCATTGGATGTTTCTGTCAACTGGTTGGACAGGGAGCCTTTCATGTCTGGCACAGAACACAGAGTATCTGTCACAGTCTGATGCCAAAACTGCACAGCTGTCTTTATGATGAGGAAAATGGTAGAACTAAAGTAATGAAATTACATGAATTCTAGATTTTTATTTATGGGATGTGTTTACGCAACTGAATTACATAAATCCTAGGTTTTTACTTCTGGAATGTTTACTTATTTTAATGCAAGTGAAATTTTACTTCCACAGATTTTTCTAAATGTAGACGATGACAGAGCATTTACACATGGATAACAATCTAAATATAAAAACAAACATTAGAACATAAATCAACATGGGGATAAACAAATCTGACAAGAATGGAAATGGCCTCAAACAGAGGCAAAACAAAACAAATAAAATACCCAACATTTGATATAAAAACATTTGACAAGAAAAACGCTGACAGAATCTGAAAAAACGCCGTAGCACTGACACAAACAAGTCTCAACATCAAAACGACTCACTTCCCACTTTGGCACGAGCATCCTCCAGTTCCTGCTCCAGACTGGCACTCTCATTCATGCTGGTCTTCTTTTCAAACTCCAGACGGGCATTTTCTTCCGTCAGAAGCTCAATACGCTCACGGTCCCAGTCACGTTCCTAAGACATTAGCACACAAGATTCATATGTCTATGCATAAGCTCCTCTAGCTTTGGGAAAATGATAAAAATCAGATAGAAGGAAACAAAAGAGAAAAAACATTTCTCAGCTGGAAGGCAAACCTGTGATCTCTTGTGCGTGAGGTGAAAGCAATATCCACTACACATGCACACAGACACAAAACAAGGATAACACTAACACTTGGTGAATTGAAATCAAACACAGTGGGTGTCTTGTCATCAAAACTGTGTACTTCCAACAGTGAATGTAGAGTATGAATAAAAACAAGCACACAGTCTGTTCTGATAAAGACACAACAGGATGAACCATCCTCTGAAGGTGACTCCAAAAACCACACTACCCTGTCCTCTGAATGCTCTCTATTTTATAAGCCACCTTGATTTGTATGCTGTACTGCCATGGGATGATATAAATATTAATGACCCTACGTGTATTCTACCACTGCAAGAACATTTCATCAAAAGAATCTCTCAAGGAAATACGGCAGCCAGGACTTAATATGTAATGGGATAATATCAATCTTTAACCCCTATGTCACATAACAAGTTTTCCTCGTTTATCTGTCTTGGGCATCTATTGTCTGTAATATAAAAAGCAGCTGTTTTAATTTCTTTCACACTACATGTTCCTCATTTGCAAAGCAAACCGTCGTTGTGTTTTGCTAAGAGGCTACTGAACTCTTCTCATTCAAAAAGTATACACTAGATACATGTAGTGTATGATTAACAACATGCTGCTGACAAGGCAGTTAAGTCAAATACCCAAACAGTTTGGTTCTGTGCAGCATGACTCAGGACAGTCATGGAGTCAGACTAGGTAACACTACCACAGAAGAGCAATACAATGGCTATTTTATGAAATTGCTCGATATATGGTAACTCTATGTTCAGTTATATAATACTTGTTCTTCATAAACTCAGCTGCAAGTGACCTTAATTTTCATGCATCTGTTGTAAATTTAGTTGAAGGAATGAACTGAAAGAGTACATCATCAGGTGATACTATATTAATCTTTAAAACATGGAGGGGGAAAGCTGTTAAAATATCAGGCACAATTCATGTACTAGCCACCTCTTATTTTAGTCTGAAAAGGAAACAGCAACAGAACAATGATTAATCTAGAATTTTATGATAGAGTGCATCTCTGAAAAAAACAAAGTATTCAAAAATCATTCCTCGCTCAAAATTCAAGTAGTATTTGTGTGGTATATCAATATAGCAATACACTTTATATTCCAGTTCACCTATCTGTGAAGAGGTTCCTGACCCTGCCCAGAGTTTGGGAATATAAAGCAGCAAGGGACAAGATGGGCACTGGCTTTATAACGCCTACCACCTCACTACCCTACAACTTTTATCTTTTTCCTTGTTTTAAACATTCAGTGTTTATCACACCCCTGTCAGCCTCACTTTCCCTTGAAATGGTTAAGACGACTAGACTCTTTTGCCCTTAGTGGTAAGACACAGTCTTTGCACTTCCTTTCTCTCTTCTTCAGAGTAAATGGTCAACGTTCTCCCTTAACACAATTATGTGTAATAAAGACCTCAGGCATATTAAAAACTGGGTTATCTGTCATGCTGCTGAGCCGTATGTGGCCTACTGTTCAGTGACATTGTCACAGTTCATGAATATTCTGTTGCCGGAAAGCATTTCTCAGCCATGACACACACATACCAGAAGAAGTGTTTTGACAACACACAGATTTATACATCAAAGCAAATGTTCTTAATACAAACTGTTTACGAGTTTGTGTCTGTCTTTAGTTCTGATGACTCTTGTTGTCCCTTACATTTACTTACACTGGTACTTGCTTGTTTTGTTAACTTTTTATTCTAACTTCTGTTTTTGCTTGTCCATGAGTGCATGAGAGAGAAAGAGAGAGAGAGAGAGAGAGAGAGAGAGAGAGAGAGAGAGAGAGAGAGAGAGAGAGAGAGATAGAGAGAGATAGTGAGAGAGAGAGAGAGAGTCAGATAGACAGACAGAAAAAGAGAGAGACAAAGTGTGTGTGTGTGTGTGTTGTGTGTATGTGTGTGTGTGTGTGTGTGTGTGTGTGTGTGTGTGTGTGTGTGTGTGTGTGTGTGTGTGTGTGTGTGTGTGTGTGTGTGTGTGTGTGATGTGCATGTGAGTAAATATGTGAGTGGACACATATTTTTATACTTATCCACATGCACCCTACATAATGCTTACTTATCTGTGCACAAGCATTCCTATCTATGCTTATTTGTTTCTGCACATGTTTCCCATCTTGCTTATATATCTGTGCATATTGCCTATTCATCTGTGTAAATGCCCCCCATTTATGCTTACTTATCCGCTTCACTTTCTTATATCCAGTTATCTAAATGAAGGGGAAGGAGCATAAGTGTGGAAATGGTGGATAAGCTGAGGGATTCCCTTAGTTTTAGTAAACTATGCAAAAGACAATCACTAATATATTCATGTCAAAATTATCACAGGCACATATACTTAACAAAATAAACACTTACAGAACTTAACCCTTTGACTCCTGCACATTATCCACCATCTGAAAAAAATTAATCCTTTGACTCCCTCTCCCTACTGACCAGCTTTTTGCAGGAAGCTGGTGGATGGGGTGAGGGAGTCAAAAGGGTTAAGGTTTTGTTTTGCGGGATGCAGGTGGACAGTACGCAGGAGTCAAAGGGTTAGAAGAAAAAAAAGCAACTTGTATGCCTTCGTTATTTCTTTGAATATCTATTCACATAAAAGCCTTTAGTCAATCAACTGATCTGACAAGAAAAAAGAATTGAAAAAAAAAAAAAAAAAAAAAAAAGGGGGGAAGAGAGAAAAGGAAGATTATCTTTTGAAAGAAGATGGCATTGCAACATACCCTCCTTGATCTGTATGTGTGCATGGGTGTGCTTTTTTGTGTGTGTAGATGTGCGTTTGTGCGCATATACACCTACATGAACTTGATATGTGTATGTGTATGTGTATGTGTATGTGATGTGTGTGTGATGCATGCATCTATGCTTGATCTGTACATGAAAGCATGCTTGTATGAACGTTTTGGCAGTCAACTTTTAAAATGAACAATTACAAAGTTCAGGTAAAAAGATAAGGATACTTTGATAACTCTCAAGTCACACAGCAGTGAGTTGGCACAGAAAGAACTTTTCTCAAGGTCAGCATTACCAGGGGGTGCCCATCTTCTCTCTCAAGTCATTTCACCTTTCCTAACCCTGAACAGGGTCAGGTACCCACTTACAGCTGGGTGGACTGGAGCCTGAATGCACAAATTTTTTTCCCATTTGCCTTCACACAAGAAAAAGGGATCTCTACCCAACCATGCCTCAATCTTTAATTAGTACAGTACTCACAGCTGAAAATTTTTCAATCTGCTGACGGTAATTCATCAGTTCATTCTCCAGTTCCACCACCGTCTCCACACGACGTCTGCTGGTTGCCAGCTGTTCCTCCAACATGGTCCGTGTTTCCTCCAATATCTGCGTCTCTTCTCGCAACTCCTGACAAACACAAGAGGCATCATGATGACAATAACATAAACCACAGCTGCTATTTTCTACTACTACTGTTACTACCACTACTACTACTTCTATTACTACTACTACTTCTATTACTACTGCTACTATTATTTCTATTATAACTGCTACTACTATTACTACTACTATTTCTATTACTACTACTATTACTATTATTACTACTACCACTACTACCACCACCACCACCACTACATCACTACTACTACTACAGGAAAAAAGTCATATGGTTTTTCTACAGAGTTGGGATTGTGTCTCTGTTCTCAATGCCAGCAATATGAGGGTGTGCTTCATCACTGCTTCATATTCCTAACCCTGAACTGGTCTGATATTGTTCACAGCTGACAGACTGGAGCAGAACATGCTGTTTTCACTGTCAGACTTGAACCCAAGCAGACAAGACTGGAGAGTGGGAGCTCTACATCTATACCAACTAGGTAAACTGTTCTGACTTTCAGCAAAACATGACAACAGACTGGGGTCCAAAAGTGTGTTACCCCTGGTGCAGGGATAAGAATTATGCATTACTCTAATGGCCACACACACACACACACACACACACACACACACACCACACACACACACACACACACACACACACACACACACACAAAACACACACACACAAGAAAACCCTGATTACACCCTCCTTAAGATAAGAAAATGTCCCAACATCATTCTGTCTCGGAAGTACACTTCAAATTTTTAACTCTTTATTGCACGGGATGGTTAAAATTAGGCCCCAATGGACTTGAATTACAGCTAGTCCTTGCTACTCTATACATATGATATAAACATATTGAAAAAAAAAAAAAAGAAACCATACCACATATAATGTCAAAGAAATCATAGAAATAAATCAAAATAAAACACTGACTTTTACATTGAACTGGTAAAGTGCTGTACAAAAGCATGAGAGATAAAGGCTGATACACTTAAACTTAAAGCAAATACATCTTAACTACTAACAACAGCAACATAATAATAATAGCAGCAGCAGAAGCAGTAGTAGCCGTAGTGCTTTAAAACAAACTGTGAAAATAGCAACAGTACGCATCATATGTATAGCAACAGTACATATTATATCATGTGTATTACATATCTATCCATCCATCCATCTATCTATCTGTCTGTCTGTCGTGTGTCTATGTGTCTGTGTCTGCCTGCCTGCCTACCTGCCCATCAATCCATCTGCCCGCCCTCCTGTCCATCCATCCATCCATCCACCTAACTAGCTATCTATCTACCTATCTATCTATCTACCTGTCTGTTTATCTATCTGTCTATCTATCTATCTATCTATCTATCCATCTATCAACACATATATTAATATAATAGATTACATCACTCAAATTTACATTGATCTGTCTTTCCAAAACAGGAATCACTCATGAATCAGTTGGTCCTACCATCTTCAGTTCTCTCTTTGGACCTTCAACCAGCTCTGCCCTACATGACCAAGCTGAAAGAAAAGAGAGGTGATCTAACCCTGTGACGTAAATCACTCATCCTTATGCTTAACACTCAGTGCTCTCAGCTCCATGCACCTCGGAGATAGTCATCTCATCCTTATGCTTATGCTTAACACTCAGTGCCCTCAGCTCCATGCACCTCTGAGACTATCTCCATCTTCTTTTCTGCTCTCCAGGCAATCAGGATGCACTTAACAGCACTTGATTAAGAGGGAGCCACACTCCTGCTTAGACAGTTAAACAGCTAAAGCATGTTTCTTTGAGAGTGTATATATTGTTATTCCAAAATCCTCAGGCAGTTAGGGGCCAGCTTTTGGACCTTGCTTTGCTCAACAAGTTCCTATCAACCTTTTCCGTTTAGAATGGATACCTCAAGCTCCAATCAGTCTAGGAGAATTAACAGCTCCCCTGGGCCTTCAGACATACTTTTTCACATCGTTATCGATCATCAAGGCTGGAAATGGGACGAACATTAACATTATCATGCTCTTACATTTGGATTCTCCCTAGCCACTTGCATCTTCACCAGAGTAGCCACAGCATAAAACATTAGCTAGAAACATGAGTTAATTCATTAAATCGATATGCACTAGTCAACATTTATGACTGCATCATTCAAAAAGAAATATTACATCATATGTTTCAGATGTGCCATTCAAAAGAAGAATATTGGTACTGATAAAACCCTTGTCTGTGGACAGATACGGCAATATAATATATACTATACCATTACAATGGCCGCAGCAGTTGGGATGTTCTGAATGTGAAATCTTATGTGTCTATTGTGATCACTATACTACAGCGCCTGGTATCAAAGTTCTTTGTTTTCATTTGTGGGCTTCAGTGTACACAAATATATATCAGAATACTTTTAAGAATATGGCTGGGTATTTTTTAACCCTGTCATTAAGGTAGTCATACTTTGTTTTCGTGGGAGTACAGGCTGGGTGCTTTCATGTTTCCATAACCACAAAACATTGGCATAGCTTACAGGATGAAAAACATGTGCATTTAACATTCTGTGTGCACACCTATATGGAGGGAATTCAGGCACTAGTGGGTCTGCACACATGCTGACATGGGAGATCTGAAAAATCTGCACCCAGAGATCTGAAAATCTGCACCCCTTACTCATCAGGCGGCACCCAGGTAGGTTCAAACCAGACCCTTCTACTGGCAGACCAGTATCCTAAAGACTTAACTATTGCGCCAATCCCTATCAAAGTCACATGTAGGCATCTTCAGTCAGACAATGTCTGTTCATGACAGGTTTCAGTGTATTCATACCCAACTTATTCCTCGTTCGATACCTGGCACATAAATTTCCTATAATGCTATTAAGATACCACAAGACAGTCAAAGAAAGGTGAGTGATAGTCCAAGGAAGGTGCGTGACAAAGTGAGCGACAGTAAACAGGTGATTCCTTACTTCTGTTCTGGCCTTGTAGAATTCCAGCTCATTGAGTCGCTCCTTGTAGCGGATGATTTCTTTCTCATACATGTCCACCTTACTAGCCTGAAAGAGACAAGGAGTAAGCCCTTTGAACATTGTGCATTATAACACTATCATAAGATTTACAAACATTGGCTGCATTATGAGTAGGCTCCATGCTTTGTCAAATTATCAACAAAATGACTTAACTCGTTGAATCACGCACCCTATCCACCAACTGCAAAAACTAAATCTTTTGACTCCCTCACATTATCCACCAGCTTCCTGCATAATAGGCATACCTCCACACCATTACCAACACAAATATTCACCATAATATATCTGTCACCACATGACTTTCAACACAATACCAACCAAAGTCTATGAGGACTTTCTGCTGTTCGGCTCTCCCCATGGTTTCTTACTACTGACAACACAAATACTTACATATATATATCTGTCACCACATGGCTTTCACCACAATACTAACCAAAGTCACACAACATCCACTAATAGCAAACTAACAGCAAATCATCAAGTGACTGACCTTTTCTTTGACAATATCCAGCTCATCTCGAAGGGAGCGTGTTGTTCTTGCCTCCTGTGTCAGGTCAGCATTCTGCCAACATAGTTACAAGTCATCTGTCATTCACACTGACATCCACTTTTATACTTTTTCTTGTTTTTTGCTGGTGTGTTCATTTGTACATGTCCACTTGTGTACAGTTTAATACATGCATGTATGTGCATAAGTGTAAGTGTGTGTGTGTGTGTGTGTGTGTGTGTGTGTGTGTGTGTGTGTGTGTGAGTGTGTGTGAGAGAGAGAGAGGAGAGAGAGAGAGAGAGAGAGAGAGAGAGTAAGGTGTGTGTGTGTGTTGTTGTGTTTGTGTGTGTGTGTGTGTGTGTTGTGTGTGTGTGTGTGTGTTTGTGTTGTGTGTGATGTGTGTGTGTGTGTGTGTGTGTGTGGTGTGTGTGTGTGTGTGTGTGTGTGTGTGTGTGTGGTGTGTGTGTGTGTGTTTTGTATCCTGTGTGAGTACATGTGCATTAGTGTGAGAAAGACAGAAAGGTGTGTGAGGTAGAGGGATTTCACACCACTTAAAAATAGAAAAAAATCTTTCAGGAAAAATTGTTCCACCTGTTCATTAATAGACATTAATGTCAAATAATATATAACTGCATCAATGTATGGACCTTAAAAGGATTTTATTTTCAGGCTACGATCTTTTACTATGTAAAATGCAATGATTACACTTTGACACGGGCTGTTCGTGCTCTACAAATGGAATTATTTTCATCAAACTTTAGTGCCATTTTTTTCTACCAACGATTTACAGCATTTTAAATGCAATTTTCAGGGTCACAATTACACAGCTCTAATTGCACCAAAAGACCCAGGAAATGGAAAACTGGAGTGGCCTGACCATATTTGTCACACCCTCCCCTTCTTTGGTTCACCTGCATGTTGCTCAATAATCAAAACCTTCAGGTCAAGCTGCTGAGAGGTAAGCAAACACTAAGATAATGGCAGCACAATTTCTTCAGTAGCACGACAAAAACCGATAGCTGAAGGTAGCACAATTTCTTCAATAGCACAACCCCCCAAATCTGATCGCTAATGGTAGCACAATTTGAAGTCTTCAGTAGCACGACAAAAACCGATAGCTGAAGGTAGCACAATTTCTTCAGTAGCACGAAAAAAAAACCCAAACTGACTGCTAATGGTAGCACAATTTCTTCAGTAGCACGACAAAAACTGATAGTTGAGGGTAGCACAATTTCTTCAGTAGCACGAAAAGAAAAAAAATCCAACTGATTGCTAATGGTAGCAAAATTTCTTCAGTAGCACAACAAAAACTGATAGTTGAAGGTAGCACAATTTCTTCAGTAGCATGAAAAAACAACAACACAAACTGAGCACAATTTCATCAGCAGCATGACAAAAACTGATCGTTAGCTAATGGTAGCACAATTTCTTCAGTAGCACGACAAAAACTGAAACATCAATGTGGTTCACAATGTCACCACAAGGGGGAAGAAGGGATTGAAGGTGACTACTAGCATTTGCTGAGAGCTGGTATAAATTACACGGTTATTTCAAAGGTATTCCTGCACTGCAAACTATTTGTTAATGAATTTCCGGCTGCAACTCTTGTCTGTTAAATATACCTATCCTCTTGACATCTGAAAACACACTGTCTTACCATTCTGACCACAACACAAATGTCTTTCTTCCATCTGAAACGTACCATTTTTCCAATTTTTGCATCAAATGGCTGCTATAATCCAAATGCTATCAAAACAATAGGAGCCGTCATCCCCAACACTGACAAAAAAACACCTGCACACAATCTGTTCAATCCAAGTAAATCTTTATAGACTGCATTCATCAAAAATCCTTTGTGAAATGCTGAAAACCCAAAACCTTTTCAGGAAACTTAAAATCCCCATGCTAAAACTGCTGACAAGGAAAAGAGGGACACTTCCTGATATCGCTGTCATTGTTTCAGACAACCAAGATTGAAATAAAATATCACTTAACATTGAAACTCCACCTTGAAAGTCAACAGGTGAACAAGGTTTAGCCCACAGCAACATGGCTCAAGTCTGCTTCCTGTGTTACAGATATTTCCATATCATTCATTTTCTTCTTTATATTTAAAGAAAAAGGAGACCTAAAAATACACACAGCTGTATTCTGTTTCTGTAAATGCAGCACATGTGCTTAGGATACACAGTTGTGTCGTTTATAGAACTTTATGTTAGTCTGTCATTATCATCATCATCACCAGTTTTCTATCTCTTTCTCTTCACTCCTTACTGGCAATGCTGAAATAATTTACTTTCAAGGCATTCACCAATATCACTTAAGGTCCTTGTTTGTCAGTCATTTCTTCTTCATTTTGCCAGCTAGCATTACAATTCCCCACCTCTTCACCCCATCCCTCCTCTAAAGTTTTCTCCACATACACATATAAAAACAAGCGAGTTAAGCTATTCCAACTTTCCCCGCAAAAACCACTACAGAAAATAATGATTTTGTAATCACTGTGACTGTGAAAAGGTTTCAGTAGAAATAAAACTTGATGTGCATTGGGGATGACTGTAGACTATCACTACTGTGAGAACAGATTATAAATATTGTCAAAAGGTTCTGAGAAAATGCTGTTCAAACATTTTTCTTTTGTGGGTGCTAATTTAAGGCACTTTTTGGTCCATGTGATCTTGATGCCTTTCCTTCCAAACTAAAGCTTTCGTGAGTTCTCAACAGTGCACACTTGACCAAAATTTGGTAAAGATCCATCCATACACAGCAGAGATACTTTTGTTCACACGTTTTTTATCACACACACACACACACACACACACACACATATGCACCTCTCTCCGGTTGATATGAAATAATCTCCCTTAAAAAAAGTTTTAAAAACAGTGAGGTGTACTGGTAAGCATTAGAGAGCGTGAGTTGGACAATGTCACACCATTATGCAAATGAACAAGTGTTGAAAGAGCTGTCAGTATAATTAATTTGTCTACATGAGGTCAACCCAGACTGAACTTCATGACCTGACGAAAAACTTTTAAAGGAACAAGCCAAAATACGAAAAAGTAATGCACTCTTTGTTTGCTTTTGTGTATCTACATTTGTTTTATAGTTTTAGCTGCTATTGTTTACTGGTGTGTGTGTGTGTGTGTGGTGTTGTGTGCATTTGTGTGTGTGTGTTACGGTGTGTGTGCGTGTGTGTTGTGTGTGTGTGTGTGTGTGTGTGTGTGTGTGTGTGTGGTGTGTGTGTGTGTGTGTGTGTGTGTGTGTGTGTGTGTGTGTGTGTGCGCGCGCGCGCGCGCGTGCACATGTGTGTGTGTGTGTGAAAGAGACAGAACGAGACAGACAGACACAGAGACAGATGACAGACAAACAGACAGACAAACAGACAGACAGAGGCACAGACAAACAGAGAGAATCATAGACACATAGACACAGTGACACAGAGAGAAAGATGCAAATCTCGACAAGTAACAAAACCAAACATCACACCAGTCAACGTGGCAAACTGGTAAGCACAGTGGACTATTAATTGGGTAGGTGTTGGTTCGAACTCCTGTCAGTCATTGTGGGATTTTTCTGCTCCTTTCCTGAGTCATGTTCGTTATGAGCTTGTTGGGAAAACTGGGACCGTACAGTCAAGTCTCAATCACTTTGCAGATGTATCACTGAGGGTGTTGCTTAAATTTCCTGCTAACAACACAGTGTCTGCATTTCTCAGACCTGGTTGACCAACAGATATTAAGAAAATAAGTTTAGAGTAGCCCTATCACACAGTTTACAGTTGCCTTACTATACAGTTTAGAGTAGCCCTATCACACAGTTTACAGTTGCCTTACTATACAGTTTAGAGTAGCCCTATCACACAGTTTACAGTTGCCTTACTATACAGTTTAGAGTAGCCCTATCACACAGTTTACAGTTGCCTTACTATACAGTTTAGAATAGCCCTATCACACAGTTTACAGTTGCCTTACTATACAGTTTAGAGTAGCCCTATCACACAGTCTAATTACATATGGAACTTGATAGCATCATCACTATTGTCCATATTCTCATTGTCACAGCAGTGTGAAATATACTGTCCAAGAAAATATTCTGTGCCCTTTTACGTCCTGTTCTCATGATGAGTTCAGCTGTGGTTTGGAGATGTGATGGAGAGCCGAACTGAATGATGTGGTGTATGGTAGTGACATAGAAAAAGAGCAAAAATATGGCATAAAAAAGAGTAGGGGGGGGGGGGGGGGAGTAAGTGTTGCTTTCACATTTAAAACAGAAGCAACACATCTAAAACACGAGTGGGGTATCTCACTTCCACTGATATATAATGCAGCATAAAAAACAAAACAAAATCAGGGGCCATGGCATGTGCGGAGTGACTTTTCTGAGCTGAATGTTCTACTAGGGAGCTTTTTTTTAGCAAAAGGACAATCCACTTTCCTTCATGCATGGTCATATTTCTCACCAGATCTTTGTTATAAATAATAATGTGTCACTGAAAACTTCTGCTTAAAAATTATCCAGATTCAAACAGTGAAAAGAATGCTTTTCATTCTCTGCTTACCCCTTCCTGCCCCCACACACAACAAACAAACTAAAAGAAAAAACAAAAACAAAAAAACAACAACAGAAGTTTGCCCACACTCCCTGAACTTAAGAATCCCTTATCACTTCAAATAAATAAAAAGCATTTTTAACATGTTCTGATTTTGGTATTATTTGTTTTGCTGGTAAATGTGGAAGAATGAATGAAAAAAAAACCCAACAAAACCTGAGTTGCAGCACGTGACTTCAGTTATACTTCCATCAATGAGTTCGCTTACATAACCTAACTCACATGTGGACGACCATCCCCCCCCCCCCCCCCTAAAAAAAAAAATTCACAAGGGAAGCAACTTGCACCACAAGAAAACAACAGCTGCTCTTGTTTGTAGCCCCTGATCTGTGATCATTATATCGTCTCATTTTCATATAGATAAACCAAATTAAAGAGAAATCATATATTTCTGTTTAGAAACATTAACAGTATCATCAGCTATGAATGTAAAGATAAAAAAAAAACCACTTTTAAAACAAATAGGAAAATAAGATGGTCATATATGACTGAAACATACAGCCTTGGTTCATGTCTGAATCTATCTCCTCCATCCATTCCCTATTTGTACGAGGTCCACCTTAATCACATAACTGTTAATCTGTTCATTCTCCTTCTTTCATTCACTCTCCCCTCACCCTAGCTAACATGCACATGCACACACTTTCTTTATCCTATTTATCAGACTGGTAAGCAAACAAAAACAAAACAAAAATGCAAGAACTGCACATACTTCATTTTAATTGTGCAGTGAGCTTAACATTGTTTGAAGCCCCAGTAGGACTACATCAACAGACTATGTTTGCCAATGTTGGATTCATTGGCAACTGGTAAGTGATGCACATCCCATTTCAGCTGTGTTTTCTCAATGGGCAGGGAATCGGTGGATGAGGAGGACAAAAATCTGTTCAGTTGAGAACATTTATTTTCAAGGACTGTTCAGAACGCAAACCTCTGCACTCTGTACTTCTCAGGAGGGGTGTTTCATCCATTATGCCACACTCCCCTCCCACATAATCATATAATGTCCTGGAAAGTACATCACTATGGAAGTACTGACCTCCACTTTGACTTTGGTCAGTTCAGCCTTTGTGTCATCCAGCTCATCTTTGAGATCAGTCACCATCTCAAGTTTGTCCTCCCTGCAAAACAACCACGTCCGCAATGTTTTTATAGAACAAGGACAGACAGGCAGACTGAATGATACACAGATATGTTATAAAATAACATAACTAGCTAAGAGCATAGAAAAAGAGGGTACTGGCCCTTGCTGGTTGGTTCTTTTGATAGAGCTGTGGACTCACGATGTGATATCTTGAGCGCAGTCACAGCCTGCAATATTAAAAACTGAACTGCTTGCTGCCAATCTTAATGATTCCATCATTCTGGTCGTGTCAGTAAAGTGTTTCAATTGTCTCTCCCCTCACCACCCCGGCTCCCTTTCCTGCTCTTTATTTTAAGACCTTGCCAGTGCATAGGGTTTTACACAAGCTTAGGGAGTCTGCCAGGTAACTGCTGGCAGATTTGAGTGGAGCACATATGGAATTGTCTGAGTCTTGAACAAACTCTGAACTCCAAATAACACCCAATACTTATACTATGCTATTACAGACTCACTACTTACAGTACTTCAACTGTATTTCAACAGCTTGGCCTATACATTTGTTTATACCTCAACATTTAAAAACACATGAAACAGAATGAGAAGGCACATTTAATTCTTCAGTTCAACAAACAGAATATCAGCCTATAAGTTATCTGGTCCATACATTTTCACCCTAAGTCTAACAAACTGTTTCCTTGTTGTTTTTGTGTATTCTTGAGAAAGGCCATTTGGTTTTGCCAATTAAATAAATGTTCTCATTTTACTTTCTTGTGTTTCTAGTTTTTATTTGCTTAAACACTGGAAGTCATCTTGACTCAGATTCTACAGTCAGGCCTCTATTTTTCAAAGCGTATGTTCACGCTTTTAACTGACGTAACCACAAAAATTATGGGAGAAATGTGATGACATATTAGTGAATTTCATTACCTAGAACTGTTTTTCTATCAGGAAAAGATGCATCTTTAAAGATGCTGCTGAAACATTTCATATACATACATATTTTAACACAAGTGTGTCATAATACAATTAATCAAACAAATATATTTTGCAGAGCAAGTTATGAATCTAAAACATAAAGAATTCCATAGTGTAACTATTTTTCCCCCAGACTGTAACCATCCGATCCAGAAAGAATGATTCAGAGGAAAACAAAACTAAAGGCAGACTGAACAATGACTCACAGCTCTTGTCGCGTGTGTCTCAGTTTGGTCTTGATCTCAGCCAGCTCCACAGCGATGTGGTGTTTCTCTGGGGACATGGGGGCAGCCACAGGAGTGGGGACATGGTTGCCCTCTGACTGTGACATATAGTAGTCACGCTCCTGACTCAACTCCTGAATTGCCTGAAAAATGTCAATCATTACACTGTTAAATACTTTACTGAACTTTCAACATTCCTTGTTTATAAAACAAAACAAAACAAAAACAAAACAAAACAAACATACATTCAGGGCCATACACAAAGTACTTGCTTGTTGTAGATCCTAAACAGCATGTTGGATACACAGTCATTTGTCATGGGTGGAATAAAGATGGAAGGGTAGAAATGATTCAGGGGTGGGGAGAGGGTGGTTTGGAGTGATACTGAGATCAAACTGTCATAGTCTGTCAAAAAAATCCACTTGCTGTGTCACAAAAAGAAAAAGCAGAAAAGTAACAAGAGACCAGCCTCATACAATTAATTCCTTCACCCTCCAACCCCACCCTCTCCAAAATAAAAGAGAAACAAATTACAAAACCCAAGGCTTGGTTGAACCAAGGACTCAAAATCTCTTATATTGAGTTTAATCCCAACCCACAACATAAACATAAATGTTAGATTCTTCATTGCCCATTTATATGCTCAAACCATTCTGATGGCATCAGTGTTTCAATGGTTTTTGCACAGGCAAAAGGAGTCTGCCAAACTACTGTCGGCATGTATGGATGGAGAACATATGAAATTGTCTGAAGGCCATGAAACCCTCTTGAACAATCTCCAGGATCTAGATTCACTGAGCACATCACCAGGATCTAGATTCACTGAGCACATCACCAGGATCTAGATTCACTGAGCACATCACCAGGATCTAGATTCACTGAGCACATCACCAGGATCTAGATTTACTGAGCACATCACCAGGATCTAGATTCATTGAGCACATCACCAGGATCTGATTCACTGATCACTATGTGGAGGTCAAAAGGACCTTTCTGTCCATGATCACTATCTGATGGGTCTCAAACTCTACAACCAAAGCCAAGTCAACATGCTGACTGTGAGATAAGTACCCCTATTTTGAGCCTTTTCTTTTAAATATTTTTTTTATCTTCTTTAACATTATCTGACTTATCACATCTGATTTACTGAACTAAATTTCAAAAGTTGAATCTGTGCACTGCAAAGACAGCAACAAGCAACCGACCTTGCTGAGGCAGAGCTTCAGACATGCAAGGATTTCAAATCAATCTGTTCTATATATATATAGATTTAGGGCGGGCAGAAGCACAGTAGAACAGATCTTCACCTGCCGGATAATGATGGAGAAACATCTGCAGCATCAGAGAGACCTGTTCCACAACTTCATAGACTTTAAAAAAGCATTCGACAGGGTGTGGCATAAGGGTTTGTGGCAGGTGCTAAGAAAGTTTGGCATAGAGGAAGGTCTCGTCCAAACCATCCAGGCGCTGTATAACACTGCCAGCAGCGCAGTTCTCCTCAACAACCAGATAGGGGACTACTTCAAGACCACAGTTGGAGTCCGTCAAGGCTGCCTACTCTCTCCCGTGCTGTTCAATCTCTTCCTGGAGAACATCATGCGTGAAGCCCTCCATGACTTCCACTCCACTGTCTCCATCGGAGGAAGAACCATCAACAACCTGAGGTTCGCAGATGACATCGACCTGATGGGAGGCAGCAACGAAGAACTACAAGACCTGACCATGAGACTGGAAGAAAGTGCAGGTGCACACGGAATGGAAGTGAGCACAGAAAAAAGCAAAGTCCTGGTCAACAGCACAACCAACACCCATGCTGAAATCTACATGAACGGGCAACAGCTTGAAGAAGTGGACGCTTTCAAATACCTTGGCGCCACTCTCACCAAAGACGGTCGCTCTACAACAGAAATCAAGATCAGACTAGCGATCGCAACAGCAGCAATGGTAAAGCTAAACAAGATCTGGAAGAGCAGAGAGATCGGCTTTCCATCGAAGATGAAGCTGTACAAGTCCCTGGTGCTCCCCATCCTGCTGTATGGATGCGAGAGCTGGACCATGACAGCAGAGACCACCAAGAGAATCCAGACGTTTGAAACTAAATGCTTCAGGCGCTTGCTCGGGATCTCTTGGCAAGATCGGAAGACAAACGACTTTGTGTGGAGCCAAATAACAACACTCGCAGGCCCACAAGAACCCCTCCTGGCAACAGTCAAGAACAGGAAGCTGTCGTGGTTCGGGCATGTCACACGCCACAACTCACTGCCCAAAACGGTCCTCCAGGGTACACTGGGAGGCGGCAGACGAAGGGGACGACAAGCCAAATGCTGGATGGACAACATCAAAGAATGGACCAGGTTGGATGGCCCCACGCTGGTGCGACAGGCGGAGGACAGGACCGGTTGGCGACGGCTGGCTTCAAGAGTGTCTCTCATCTCTCCTCTACGCCCATCACGGGCAGGAGAATGATGATGATGATGATATATATATATATATATATATATATATATATATATATATATATATATATATATATATATTTTTTTTTTGGTTGTATGCTTACTGAAACAATTGGTGGCACTGCATTCTGGTCAGGTGACCAAACCACCAAATTCTCTGCTGATAAATATGAATACTATCAGTACCATTATAACTGTGATGATAACTGCTGCCTTGTCTAACCGACAATTAAATCATGTCCATTCTGTCTCACACCCATAAACCTTGATTTTCTTTAAAAGAAACATTAATTAGGTGGCAGGATGAGGACAGGAAAATAAAATAAAGAAGATAAATGTATCAAGGACTGGCTTACATCCTGTTGCTCATCACGTTCCCTGATCAGACGAGTGACGTGACCAAACATTTTTTCCGTGTAGGCCTCCAAGTTCTCTGAGGGGTCAATCGCCAACACCGCCTCACTGTCATCTGTGACCTGAAACAAACCACCACCATCATCATTTACAGTGGACAGAAATGTAAACTGTTAATGTTTTACTGTTAATGATGACACATATTTTCTTTGTGTCTACTCTGTGTCTGTTCACTGACTCCCATGGGCTTTCTGGTATTGGGATTTTGTCTGAATGAATCCTGGAGTTGGAGGTGTATTATGACGCCAAAATAAGTGATGAATGGTTCGGGATTGATGACACTAGGAAACACAAAAGTTGAGACAAAACCCCGCCCCCCAAAAACAACAACAACAAAAAACATCAACAACAATAACAAAACAAACACCCCACTCCCAAACAAACAAAAACAACTACAACAAACAAACACCCCCCCCCCCCCCCAAATTTATCTGTGTATGTGTGTGCATATATATACATGCATACATGTGCTTTAATGTATGTGTACATATGTTGTGAAAGGATGTAGGTGTGTGTTTCACCAGTATCCATGTTACCAGAGAGTATTTTTGTATATGTATACGTCTGCATAAATGTGTACATGTCTGATGTATGGGATGTCTGCTTGTATATATGCAATAATGCACAATAAAAAATTGTAAAAAAAAAATTCTTATGCAAACCTCAAGTTTTGGCGTTAACAGCAAAGCAACATAATTCTAAGATACATAAATGAATAATAGCAGCACTTCCTTTTCATAATTGATGAAAAAATACAACAGTGATTAAAAAGCAATGATTTAGAACAGGTCATCTCAATTTAACTTCTTCTCTTTCTTCTTCTTCCTGCAACCATTACCTATCAAAGCATTCACACAAACCTAGTCAGGGAGTGGATTTTTTGCCTTTACAACCGTTCTTTATCGTGCCCTTAAGGCAATCATACTCCATCTTTGGGAAAGTAAGGGGAGAATTTGGAAGAAATACAGATGAATGATCTGTAGGCATGAATGAGAAAAAGACTTGGGACGAAAAGAGAGCACGACAGAAAAGCAAACTAGACAGCTCCAGTGGTTCCAAAAGAGGAGGTAATTTCTGCACCACCCACAGTACCCCACTGCAAGATCAAGCTAAGTCGATACTGTTATCAAAGCCAAACCTTTGACTAAACTAACAAACCTACAAGTTTGCACACATGAATACCTAGGAATGGTTCTTACAGATTAACAAAGATTTATTACACTGTATACCCCTCTCTGAGACAAAAACGCTTTAATCAGTTCACCCAAATCCTTCCAGTACCTTCCTAATCCTCTTCTATCTTCTGCCTGTTATCTATAACAGTGAATGTAAATAATGACCAGGGTCTTTTATCCTTTTATCTTGCTAGCCAGTCACATCTGAGCCAAAGGAAGACTGTCATCACTAAACAGTTTATAACTAACCACCCTGGAAAGAGAAACATTGCCCACTGATACACTGACATTCAACTATTCATTCTGTATCTGGGGATGAACTCGAAGACCTGACAGACTGTTTGTTAGATACTGTCTGAGATTCCATGGGCGTAAGCAAGAGTTGTATGGACAACCATGTCTTATTTCCAATCAATCTCTGACAACTATAAAAATTGTACATAAATGATCTTGTGTCTATTTAACTGAACCAGGTTAGGAGCTTGCAGTTTGTTTAAGAAAGGTTCATCGCACTCAGATAATGCCAAATGTGCTCCATCCAAATCTGCCAGCAGTTACCTGGCATACTCCTTAAGTTGTACAAAACCCTATGTGCTGGCAAATCCTTGAAAAGGAGAGGGGCTGGGGGGTTATGGGACCAATCAAATACTGATATCACCAGAACACCAGAATGAATGCTGCATTAATCCTTTGACTCTCGCACCCTGTCCACCAGCATCCTGCATTGCCAACCATGCAAGTAAAGCAAAAACTTAACTGTTTGACTCCCTCACCCTGTCCACGAGCTTCCTGGGTGAGGGAATCAAAGGGTTCAGTTTTTGCAGTTGGCGGATAGGGTGCGGGAGTCAAAGGGTTAAGATGGGAAGCAAACGGACAATTTTCATGTTGCAGGCTGGAAATAAACTCAACACATGAGCTCCTGAGTCCAGAACTCTCTCAATACAGCCAGCCAAGCACATACCCTAATTATGACTGTGGATACAATAACACCAATTTTACACACAACTCTTAATTTGTAAAGAGAGACATTTACAGAGACAGATACAGACAAAAAAAAAAAAAAAAAAAAAAAAGAAACAATAAAAGAGAAGGCGGGCAAGTGGATGAATGAAACTGCGGGTGAGTGAGTGAATGAGCGAGTGAGTACAACACACACTGTACATAAACTTGGCGTATGAGTTCATACAATGTGTGATTGTATACGCTTATGCATGAAAAAGATATACGTCATTAGGCATGTATGCATACAAACGCAAAATTCACGTGAGTACGTATGAGTGTGTACCTGTCCAACAATGTTAACCTGATAGATAATTGGCTTATGACGATGTTGTACCTGTTCACCTGTTCAACAGAAAACCCCTAACACAAGTCAAAAACAGTTTTCCTGTTAAGCAGGTGTATCAAAACCACACTCCATTCTTCTCCACCCCAATATGAACTCCAACCACTAGGTGCAAACACCTATAAAACCTGCACCAATCTAATTACGTCTCAGTTGATCCTGGACATTCAAGCCGTACATATACACACAAAATAGGGGCCAGGTAGAATGACTCTTTATGTTGGTCATGGAGGAGGAAGAGAAGAAGGTGGTGGAACATGGAAGTGTTTAGGAGCCAATTATTTCCTTCTATCGTAAGTAAGGAGAAGGGGGAGAAGGTGGAAGTTAGTGTATGGTAAAACTAGAAGCCAGTGGATTTACTGACCTGCATACAAGTGTTTGTAATATTTCAATGGGGAATAGGAACGCGACAGCTCTGTACATGAACATTTGTGTGTTGTACTGCCCTGATCACTTTACAGTTATTTTTACTTACAATGTTATTTTTGTGATATTACACAATGCGAACAGTAACTATGAAAAATGACATGAAATGGAACCAACTGACACTTTATTTTCCATCAGTACAGATACTAACACACAGGCCAACTTACATCTCTGCTTTGCTTATCTAACAACATTCTCCAACCGAATCAAAATTTCAACAAGGAAGAACCCCCCCCCCCCCCCCCAAAAAAAAAATCATATGACTAAATGTGAGACACCTGTGAGTGTGTGTACACACAACCAAAACCAAAACTTCATGTCTAAATGAGTCCATGTGTGTGTATGCATGGTGTATGCATGTGTGTGTATGTGCATGCATGCACGCACATGTGTGTGTGTGTGTGTGTATATGTGTGAGTGTGTGTGTGTGTGTGGTGTGTGTGTGTGTGTGTGTGTGTGTGTGTGTGTGTGTGTGTGTGTGTGTGTGTGTGTGTGTGTGCATGCGTGCACAACTTGGTGGACTGGAATCTATTTACACTCATACTAAAGAAATAATTGCTAGGGCAGCATGTTCAAGCCTATGACTCCCTCACCCTATCCACCAGCTGTAAAAGCTTGATTCTTTCACTCCCTGACACTACCCACAGCATCCTGCAAGGCCATGATGACGGAGTGAAAGGCTTTAGATTCAGTTTTGCTATCATGGCTGCCAATGCTGGAGGACAGGGTGAGGGAGTCAGAGGGTAAAAGAAGAACAGAAAGGCGAGAACGGGGGAACATATTTCATTCCCACAAAAGCAGCCACCATAACTATCAGCATAACCATCAGTCTTGGTATTACAGAAAAAAAAAAGATAAAAATAGATAGATACTTAAAAACAGTTTAGAGGCTTTAGAGAGGATTTAGAGAGAATTAAATGTCTTGTGGATCTGAAACATGATCCTTTTTTTTTACTACAATACTGGTGATCCACCAATCGTTTTCTTGGCGAACAGAATATTGACTCTCATGACTTAGTGAAAAGACTATGAACAGACAGACAAACTGACTCTTCCAGTGACTCAGTGACCAGACAGACAAACTAACTCCTCCACTGACTTGGTAGACAGGCAATGAACACATTGACTTGTCCAATGAAAGTGAACAGACAGTGAATAGATATAGTGACTCCTTCAATGACTTAGTGAACAAACAATGAACAGACATGGTGACTCTTCCAATGACTTGGTGAAGAAACAGTGAAGAGACAGACTGACTTCTTAAAAGACTTAATGAACACACAAACTGATTTCTTCAATAACTCATTGAACAGACAGCGAACACACAAACTGATTTCTCAATATGACTTAGTGAACAGACAGCGAACAGACGAACTGACTGCTCCAATGATGTAATCATCATCCATCATCATCATCAGGTGCCTTGCTTCATGGCGTTGGCGATTATGGACTTCCATCTGTCTCTATCTCGTTGCCTCAAGCATCTCTTCCACCCTCCTTGTCCCCAGCCACTCTGCAAGTCCGTCTAGCATCTTCTCCCTGGGTCTACCCGGTGCTCTCTTTCCCTCCAGCTTTCCCGTTGTGACCAGGTGTTCCAATTCCCCTTTCCTCATAAAATGGTCTATAAATGTTGCCTGTCTTTTCCTAATCTTCCTAATGAATTATCTATTTGTGTCTGCCTCCATCAAGACTGTCTGGCTTTGCTTGTTGACTGTCCACGCCTCACAACCGTACAACAGAACTGGTTCTATATAACATTCAAGAACTCTCTTCCTGATGTTAATTGATAGGCATTTGTTGGTAAGAATGCTTTTCATCTTCTTGAATGTTGTTTTGGCTTGGCCAATTCTGCTGGCTATTTCTGATGTGCATCTGCCGTCTGGTGAAATGATCGTTCCCAGGTATTTAAACTTATCAAACTGTCTCAAGGTTGTGCTGTTTGCTGTTTTTTGCATGAGGGGATTTCATGTTTTTTACTGATCACCATGACTACAGTCTTCTTGCTGTTTAGTTTCAAGCCCTTACTTTTGCTTTCTATTTCAAGTAGGCCCTGTATTCACAAGGTTTTGTAGGTCCCTTTCACTTTCTGCAATTAGCAAGGTGACGTCTGCCTATCGAATGCTGTTTATCATTTTTCCTCCAATTATGGACAGTGAAATAAAAAATAATAAAAAATGATGTAATAAACATACATTAAACAGACAGACACACTCCTCCAAAGATTATGTGAGCAAACAGTGAACAGAATGACTCAGTGAACAGACATTGAACAGACTGAGATTAACTGTTCCAGTGACTCAGCAAACAGTCAAAGAACCGACAGACAGCCAAAACAGATTAACTGTCCCAATGACTCAGTAAACAGTCAGTGAGCAGACAGACAGCCAGATCTGTTATAGCTGGTTGTCTGCTCAATGACTGTTTACTGTTCCAGCCAAAACAGATTAACTGTTCTAATGACTCTGTAAACAGTCAATGATCAGACAGACAGTCAAAAGAGATCAACTGTTTCAATGACTTCTTAGTAAACAGACGTGAGCAGACAAGCAGCCACACTAACTTCTCCGTTGAATAAGGCTTGCAGCATAATTTATACCAGTGAGCCGAGAGCAAGACCTACTTAATTCAATTAGTTAACCCAAGGGAAACAATGAATGCTGCCTATGTGGAGCGGTATAATACGCGTATACAGCTCCCCCCCCCCCTCTCTCTCTCTCTCTCTCTCAAACACACACACACGCAAATACTACAAACTCTCTCTCTCATTCTAAAGATACGCCATTTGCACATACATAATGCGCATAAGCATCAATGCACATACATACATACACACACACACATTCCATTTCCTACACATATACATTCACACAAACAAACACACACACACACACACACACACACACACACACACACACACACACACACACACACACACACACACACAGTACACTCACACACTCTGTCTCATGTTTTATGATGCACACTTTGCGCAATTGCACACACATGATGTGGACAAGCGCAAATGCACTAGCACACACATATACGCAAACAACAACAACAACAACACACACACATACACACAACAAACACACACACACACAACACACACACACACGAGTACCCCATCCCCCCCCCACACACATATACACACCGACTCAGGTAGGTAAGCTGAGGAAGATGCACGAGGCTGATGTGATTAGCAGACACAGGGGGCAAGTTAATTTGTGTTGCGTTGTTACTTATGGTGGGGGGGGGGGGGGGTGGCCTACTGTTTCCACACACGGCGGGTATAGGTAGTGTCTTCCAACAGTTGTAAGGAGACTGCTGTAGAGGTTCTGAAAATCACGGATTTGCTTGTTTGCTTATATGTTTGTGTGTGTGTTCATTCGTTATTTTTTTTAACGTCTGTTCACATATGTGCTTATAGACAAAAAAAAAAAAAAAAAAAAAAAGCCAAGGCAAGTAAACAGATAAATAAACAAATAAATAAATGAATAAATAAATAAATAAATAAATAAATAAATAAATAAACACATAATTGTGTGAGTGTGTGTGTGTATGTGTGTGTGTGTGTGTGTGTGTGTGTGTGTGTGTGTGTGTGTGTGTGTGTGTGTGTGTGTGTGTGTGAGTGAGAATGAGAGTGTTTGCTTGTGTGTGTGTGTGTGTGTGTGTGTGTGTGTGTGTGTGTGTGTGTGTGTGTGTGTGTTGTGTGTGTGTGTGTGTGTGTGTGTGTGTGTGTGCGTGTGCGCGCGCGCGCGCGTGCGTGCATGCGTGCTTGTGTGTGTGTGTGTTCGGGAAGGTGGAAATCTGGGGAGAGAGCGTACATGAACGATGCTGTTCCATACGAAGTGAACACATTGGAACAGCTGCAGGGAAAGTACAGAAGCTCAGAAAAATATTCGGGGTTTTATCCGACTCTGTGTGTGTGTGTGTGTGTGTGTGTGTGTGTGTGTGTGTGTGTGTGTGTGTGTGTGTGTGTGTGTGTGTGTGTGTGTTGTGTGTTGTGTGTGTGTGTGTGTGTGTGTGTGTGTGTCGTGTATGTGTATGTGTGTGTGTGTGTGTGGTGTTTGGGGTGAGAGTGGAGGGAGGGGCTAGGGAGAGGGAGAAATGAAGAAAGATCCATAAAAAATAAGTTCAAAATACGAAAGCAGACTGATGTTGATATAACGTTTCCACAATAGGCAGACGTCTAAGAACAGCTAGGAAGAAACATAACCCAGTGGCAAGTACAGTCAGCATTTTGTCTCTGTGTGTTTAGAATTAAACTCCGAAAATAACAGGATCAGTTCAAAATTCAAAGGCGAACACTCTGTGACTTATTGTTATTATTGTTTAAAGCCCAGCCGACTGCGTAGAGCCATATCAGGGCTACAACCGTTTAAAAACACATACAATACTTCAACAAGAAAAAATTGGAAAAGAAAATTAAGTACACATATCAACGCATTCGCGCACGTAATCTTAGGAGATGCCCCTGGCGTTGGCCACTTCACCCAATTTATCGCATAGGGGATTTAAAAACATACTTGAATACAAATTTGAACATAATTAAGGACATCAAAACATTTAAAAAAAAAACCCAGGTCTAAACCACCTTATATTGCTTCCGCATATCTCATTTCCCTACAGCCAAAAATACACTTAACACACGTATCCAATTATCAGTCCTAAGAGAAAAGTACGTAGGACTTTATCGAACACATACAGGTGAATGGACC
>CM060308.1:42406856-42416856 GCA_030674185.1 Monoplex corrugatus
GTGTGTTGTGACGTGTGTGTGTGTGTGTGTGTGTGTGTGTTTATGTGCTGTGTGCTTGTGCTGTGTGCAATTAACAGGCAACCATAACTCATACTCATATTTTTCCCTGCCCCGTCTTCTGCATCACTCCTGTGTTAACTAACCCCATGCCATTCATTCCGGCCGACTCTCCTACACCTCTCCTATTCCACTGTAACTGAGGTCACCACGAACACAGGGCATGAAGGACCACACAATCTGGGACGGTTTGTCACACTGCAATGTGGATGGGAATATGCAATGGACATGGCAGATAATAATGATTCTGTGGTGTACTATCTCAGATTGTTATTGTTTGTTATCATTATTGTAATTACTACTACTGCTACTACTGCTGCTGCTGCTGCTACTACTACTACTATTACTACTACTATTATCATTATCATCATCACTACTATTGTTATTGTTGTTGTTATTATGTTGTATTATTTCTTTCGTCACGGTGGATTTATCATGCGAAACTCATGCTGCTCTTCCCTTTTCAGTGTGTCGCTGCAGTGCAGCGCCACACAATCTTTTTAAAACCAACCAAGACTTCAGAACGACAAGAAGACTAATTGGATATCAAGCGGTAGAGACCTGGGAAATCAACCTGTCTCTCTTTTGTTTTACACCAGGGCAGCCTGGGAGTGACTTGCTCTTCACGATTTTCAACTACCATGGAAGCTTTAGTGTGCGCAAGCCAGCTGCTCAAGGGTCTCTGGCTCTTTTCTCGTCCCCTTTCGAAGGACTAGACGTTCAGTTCGATTTTCCGATCGAACTGAGGCGAAAAGTCGAGGCCTAAAAAGGGAAATGAACCCTGGAACTCGAGTTTAGTAATTGGCAGGCGAACGTCTGAGCCATTTTTGCCATTCTTCTCCCCTTTTAAAACTATGTGACAGGGCTGAATTCCAACGCTTTCTTTGATAACAATGCATCCTGGCGTCAAGCATTCTCGAGAGGATACAGACACCAGCGGCGTTGGTCAGGATATTTGAGCAACATCCTCTACGAAGCATCCATGAACCGGATAAGATTCGTTTGTTATATCCCAGTTTTCCCAACGAACCCCAAGCACGCTCAACTCTAGGCAGGGGGTGATCGGAGTTGAAAAATCCCCTGTTTTGGGCTGATAAGAACCGAACCTACGATCTCCCAGTAAGTAGTCTGTTGTGCTAACCACTTCGCCAAGTTGACCGGCTGATCACAGGTTTTTACTTCGACGCACAGGTGAAGGTGGTTCAGATGGATTCACAAGATCTCATGTCTCAAGATTGTTCCCCACTCACACCATCAAAGCTGGCTTGTTCGCTGTACCTCGTAATGCCCCCTTCATTCTGATGGTGTCAGTCTTTCACAGGTCCCGTTACCCTTCCTCATTTCATGGACCCTGCTAGTGTGCAGGTTTTTTGTTTTTTTTTGCAAGACCAGGGAGTCTGCCAGATAGCCGTTGGCAGATTTGGATGGAGCGTATATGGAACTGTCCAAGAGCGATACATCCCTCTTGGAAAAACTCCACAGATTCCAGATTTATGAATGGTAGGACAGTTTCTTAATGAGTAGCACAATGAAACAGTCTCCACAGTACCAGAAAACGTCCACATACAAAATGACCAACTTAAATCCCATGTATCCCACATGTCCTGACCAACTTAAATCCCAGTATCCCACATGTCCTGACCAACTTAAATCCCAGTATCCCACATGTCCTGACCAACTTAAATCCCAGTATCCCACATGTCCTGACCAACTTAAATCCCAGTATCCCACATGTCCTGACCAACTTAAATCCCAGTATCCCACATGTCCTGACCAACTTCAGTCCCAGTATCCCAACTGTCCTGACCAACTTAAATCCCAGTATCCCACATGTCCTGACCAACTTCAGTCCCAGTATCCCAACTGTCCTGACCAACTTAAATCCCACTATCCCAAATGTCCTGACCAACTTAAATCCCACTATCCCAAACGTCGTCTATGAAATGCCCTACTCACATTGGATTATATCAAATGTCCACTTATAAAATGACCTCCTCATACCTACAACGTCCACCCATATAATTACCCACTCACATCCAAATATCTCAAAATCCATCAATACAATGACCTCCTCATATCCAGTTTCTCAAATGTCCATCCGTAATAATAATAATAATAACTACAATATTTATATAGCGCAAAATCTTGATAAAATCAAATCTAAGCGCTGAAGCAGACACACACGCAAGCACGCACGCACGCACACACACACGCACACACCACACACACACACTACACACACACACACACACACGCATGGCTATAAATGGGGAGAAAGAATAAAAGCAATAAAAGCAAGAATAAAAGCAATGGAAAATTATAGAGAGCATAGCATATACAATTATATATATTATAACCATGTGATTCCCCTCCGAGCGGAGACAGGCTGCAGGGCGGGGGGGGGGGGGGGGGGTGAGTGAGGTTAGGATTTTATGCGGAGGAGAAAAGGTGAGTTTTGAGAGCGGACTTGAAGGAGACAAAAGTAGGTTGCTGACGGACTGAGAGAGGAAGTTTGTTCCAGGAGAGTGGACCAGAAACAGAGAAGGCTCGTGGACCATAGGTATTGAGCTTAGTGCGTGGAAAGCGAAAAGTCAGAGGATCGGAGGCAGAGCGGAGGGTACGTGAGGGAAGATAGATCTCAAGTAGGCTTGACAGGTAATCGGGGGCTGCGTTATTGAGGCTTTTGTAGCACATGGTGTCTAGTTTGTACTGTATGCGCTTTGATACAGGGAGCCAGTGAAGTTGTGCCAGGAGAGGAGATATGTGGTCAGCTTTTTTTCTTTTTGAGTACAAGGCGTACAGCATTGCTTTGAATGCGCTGTAGGATGTGAATGGAGGAGGCAGGAAGACCAGACAGGAGTGAATTGCAATAGTCAATGCGAGACATTATGAAGGAGAGAACGAGTTTTGCAATTGTTTCGACAGAGAGTACTTCCTGATCAGCCTTATACGATGGAGATGATAGTAGCAAGATCTGGCAGTTTGAGAAACAAAGTTGTTCATGGAGAGGGTAGAGTCAATGCAGACACCAAGGTTTTTAGCTGAATCAGAAATTGGGACTGATGTGTTACATAATGGGAGAGAAAGAGGAGGCAGCTGAGAAAGTTTCTGACGGGTGCCAATGAGGATAGCTTCTGTCTTGTCGTCATTAAGCTGAAGTTTGTTGAACGTCATCCAGTTCTTAATCTCTGAGTAACACTCAGTGGTGCAGTCAACAGGCGCTGTATATTATCAGGTGAGTCACTGTCTTGAAGTTGGGTGACACAATCATATCCGAATATCTCAAATGTCTGAATCTAAAATGATTTGCTCGTATCCCAATATCTCAAATGTCCAACTGTACAATGACCTACTCATATCTGAATATACCTCAAATGTCTATTTATAATATGGCGCACTTACACCCGAATGTCTCAAATATCTACACATAAAATGATCAAGTCGTATTCCGGTATCTCAAATGTCCACCTAGACAACGAAGCACTCACATCAAGTAAGAGATCTTAATTGTCCACACATAAAGCAACAAACCCACCCCTCTTTAGACTACGTTACCTGATACTACTATCCACTTCCCAAGCTTTGATCAGGTTTACTTCCGCCAAATCGGACGTGTCTCTTTGATGTGATCTGTAATCTTCCTTTAGAACCGTGACGATGAAACGACAGATAAGCCAGATAGGGGTTAACCTGACCTATCCATGGACGAACAAAGAGAGACAAATCAACGACAAAGAAACATGGCGGAGGAACGGGGGGGGGGGGGGGGGGGGGGAAGTCAAAGCAGAAATAGAGAGGATAGTGAAAACGTGTCGAGTGATGTTTACATCTTTCTTCCCCTTCTGAATTTGACGCAGACTGTTTAAGCTAGGGAAAACCGTATGCTCAGTGGAGTTTACACAAATCTGGTGTAAGCCGAGCTGATCTGGCGTTATGCGTCTATATGCTTGGGGCACTTTGAGTGCTAAGCAAAAACGACCGTGGGCTGCTTTAAATGGGTAATGGTCACAAACTGAACTAAGTGTTTGGAAACAACAAACGCTACCCTAGTGAAAGTCTAGGTGACGAACTTTTCACACAGCAGGCAGCTGACTGTAAATGTTGCCCAGGCTTTGACTTCTAGCCGCTAATCCCCTCCCCTTTTCAAAAACGTCCACAATTATGGAAACCAACTCACCCATTTTCTTCTCCAGACACAACATACTATGAGGTCAGGGTCATCCAATGGTGACTGTGGTGGTCAGTGATAATATACTGTGTGGTTCCTTGGTTAAAACAGTTACATTTCGTATCTCCGGACTATTTGATGACAAACTTTCTTCAGGGGAGGGTGAGGGTGGAGGGAGAATTTAAACTTGGAAAACGTCTACTAGTTAGTACTGACGGGACCGAATTTAACATGAAGTGCCTTCACCCTTTGACTCCATCATTTTCTGTCCACCAGCTGCAAAAACTTAACTTTTTCACTCCTCACTCTATCCACCAGCTTCCTGAAGGACAGGACAGACAGAAGGAGAGAATGGGTTCGTTTTTTGCGAGGTGGTGGTGGACTGGGTGAGGCAGTGAAAGGGATGTTTCCGCTTTACTGTCATGGGTGATTATGCGGGAAGCTAGTGGACAGAGAGATGCAGTGAAAGGATTTTAAGTTCCTGCTTTGTTATCTTGGGTGATAATGCAGGAAACTAGTTGACAGAAAGAGGGAGTGAAAAGGTTAAGTTTTTGATTTTCTAGAGAGTGAAAGGGTTAAGTTTTTGCTTTTGTAACGTGGCTAATAGTGCAGGAAGCTGGTGGATAGGGTCAGGGATCAAACGGTTACCGAACGATCTAGGCGAATCTGATACCGCGATACGAGCGAGACAGGAGGTTCAAGGGCATTAAAGCTGCAACTACACAGATAATGAATGTAACGGACCCTGTCCATTCATGCTGATGGGGTGGACGGCAGAGACAATAATTGATCGGTCCCAGGCGTGACTAGGCTGACCACAGCAGGGCAATCACATAATTGGTGCCAGAAGAATGTAACTTGATGCCGGGGCACATTCAGCTTTCTTGCCCGGTGGACACCATTTCCCTCTATTCCTGGCCCTGTCGTTACATCACACACGCGTCCTTGCTCGCAGTTTTTACGCAATCAAATGACCTGACCATTCTCAATAATCGCCATGTGTTTGCACTTGTGACAGCAGCATGTAGCGGAGTTTTGAGAACATGTTGTTTCTCTAGTACAAAGGCTGATGATGGCAGCTATGAAAACTGCACATGATGGGGGCGTGCGGGGTTCAGTTTTTTTGCGGGAAGCTGGTGTGTGTGTGTGAGTGTGTTCGTTCGTTCTTTAATTTAACGTCTTTTCACTATAAGTGATATTAGACGGAAGTGAGTGTGTGTGTGTGTGTGTGTGTGTGTGTGTGTGTGTGTGTGTGTGTGTGTGTGTGTGTGTGTGTGTGTGTGTGTGTGTGTGTGTGTGTGTGTGTGTGTGTGTGTGTGTGTGTGTGTGTGTGTGTGTGTGTGGGTGTGTGTGTGAGTGTGTGTGTGAGTGTGTGTGTGTGTGTGTGTGCGCGCGCGCGCGCGCGTGTGTGTGTGTGTGTGCGAGTGTGTGTGTCTGTGTGTGCGTGCGAGCGAGTGAGTGTGTGTGCGAGTGTGAGTGTCTGTGTAAGCGTGCGTGCGTGTGTGCGTATGTGTGTTTGCATATCATGACTTAATGGAAAAGGCTGAAAGGCTTTGGAACTGAACAAGCCAACAGAATGCCCTCTAAATGAATGATAAGTTGTACACGTTTAAAATACAGAAACAAAATGAAAAATACAAACACAGACGGAGGGAAAAAGACTGAAGTAGAATAAAAACAAAAAACAAACAACAACAACAACAACAACAAAAAGACGCAGAGCAAAAAAAAAAAAAAAAAAAAAAAAAAAACGGACGTCGAAAACGACGATGATGAAGAAGACAAAAAGACGATCAAGATGAGGATGACAATGACGACGACGACGATGATGATGATATGATGATGACGACGGTAGTGAAGGTGCTAAGGAGGAGAAACAACCAAAAACTGCTGCACATTCAACGTTGTCATTTACCTCTTTAATGTGTTCAACAATGGCCTGTTGAACATGGATGTCAAGGCGCTTGATGTTTTCTACAATGGTCTCCTTGTGTTCACACTGCACGGCACAGCCCAATATCAGCAACAGTGTCTTCCGTACCTCGCTAAAACTGTTGTCTGAAACATCAAACACACATACAATATATTGTCACTGTTCTTTTTTTTTTTAGTATGGTTTTCATATAACACGTCGTTACTGTTTTTAGTATGTTTTTCATACAAGTCGTTACTGTTTTTAGTATAGTTTTCATGCAAACATGTCATTACTGTTTTCAGTCAGGTTTTCATACAAGTCGTTACTGTTTTTATATGTTTTCATACTAGTCGTTACTGTTTTTAGTATGGTTTTCATACAACACGTCAATACTGTTTTTAGGGTGCGGCCACACTACGAGCTATGAGCTGCGCTGTGAGCTGCGCTGTAGCGGCGCGACGAGAAAGATGACACTGATTACTGTACAGGCGGCCACACCATGGGCGATACCCGCGCGGATAGTGCTGGCGGCGAGCGACGATAATGTCCCGGGCATTTATCGTCGCTCGCCGCTCGAGCGGTGTTTTTGTCGGTGGTTTTCCCAGGTCATGACCGGATGTTTATAGAACTGGCGCGATAAGCAAAGTGGGGTCAGCGGCTGGCATAGTAGAAAGTGCAGCAGATGCTGTTTGTAGAATCTCAGGAAAAGTGAAAATGTGTTCTTCTTCAGAAAAAGACAAAACGTTGGAATTTATTGCTTTCATTCAAGAAAGACCTCCACTTTGGCAAAAAGAACATCGTGACTTTATGAACAGAGACGTTCGTACCAAACTTTTCCAAGAACTAGCTGAGATGTGTGGATTGTCAGATTATATGCTGAAACTGATTTTTATATAAATACTTGTGTGTGTGCATGCGTGCGTGCGTAAGCATGCGTGCGTGTGTTCGTGCGTGCTTGTATGCGTACATGCGTGCTTGTGTGTGTGCGCGTACGCGCATATGTGTGTAATCGTCTAATTGAATAGCTGTGTGTGTGTGTGTGTGTGTGTGTGTGTGTGTGTGTGTGTGTGTGTGTGTGTGTGTGTGTGTGTGTGTGTGTGTGTGTGTGTGTGTGTGCCGTTCCCATTGAATGTGTGTGTCCTGGTTCCAATGAATGGCCATATGCGTGTGTTCATTTTTTCATGCACGCGCGTTTGATGTGTACCTGCGATGAAATGGCCTATTCATTCAGATTTCATTTTTTATATAAGGAGCTAAACAGATTTCAAGTACATCATTAAAGTAGGTAGCAACGAAGATGTGTCTGTCTGTCTCTTTGTGTTCACTGTTGTTTTTGTTAACTTGTCTTCACATAATAAAGATTTATTGAGCACTTAGACGACCAAGTCATTGGATTAAAACAAAACAAGACAAAAACGAAAACAGAAGAGGAAAATATAGTCGGATGGGAGGGTTTTATGTTTGAGTCTAAAAAGAATTATGCCATCTCTCTCTCTCTCTCTCTCTCTCTCTCTCTGTGTGTGTGTGTGTGTGTCTACTTTTCGTTCTGTTTAATTTTCAGTCAGCCCATCTTAAGTGTGCTTGCAAACAGAAAATACGGCAAACCAATAAGGTGACATGGGGAAGAGAAGGAGGGGGGGGGGGAGAGAGAGAGAGGGAGAGACAGACAGACAGAGACAAACAGACAGAGTGAAAGAGAGAGAGAGAGGGAGCGGTTTCTATGACAGGTGTATTGCTTTACCGTGCCAAACGTTTTTGTTTTGTTTTTTGTTTGTTGGGTTTTTTTGGTTTTTTTTGGTGGTCTCTTTCTTTCATGCAAATAACTACAAATAGTCGAGTTAAACTGCCCCCCTTTCCCTTCCTTCTCCAGAAACGTTAAAAATGTACACGCTCGCACATGTGCCACACACGCACAAATGTTAGCTCGTATGCACGCATACACACAAAGACATGTGTAGTATGTACACACTTGCACATCCTGAAGTAGGAGTGAAATCTTTCTTCATGCTGTTTAAGGTTCGATACCAAAATTAATGATGATATTCACCATATACATTTCTCTTTTGATTAATGGGATGGACCCAGTACTGTCTTTCATCAATAAGAATTTCTTGTCGAAGACATGGCGATGACTCCGATAACTCATGAAGTACAAGATACCTGCTCACCGACATTCTGAAACCAGCTGTGTGAACGACAGCTAGCAGCACACCAGCACACAACCAGCCCCTAGCAGCTTGTAGTGTGGCCACTTCAGCGGTCACCGAGCTTGTAGCCAGCAGTAGGCAAGCTAACCACAAGCTGTCACCGCTTTTGGTGTGGTCACCCACCGCTCACAGCTCAAAGCTCACCTACTGCTACCCCGCAGCCCGCTTCATAGCGCCGCTCGTAGTGTGGCCGAGGGCTTAGTCTGGTTTTCATACAACACGTCATTACTGGTTTCTAGTATGGTTTTCATATAACACCGTCATTACTGTTTTCAGTAGTTTTTAGTCTGGTTTTCATACAGTACGTCGTTACTGTTTTTTGTACGGGTTTCATAAAAACTACAAACAAAAAAACAAACAAAAAAAGAAAAAAAAAGGAAGAGCCAAATAATAAAAATGAATACAAATATTCACAGACACACAAGCAATGCATATGTGCAAATGCATGTGCGCGCGTACGCACACACACACATACATACACACACAATTATGCTGAGCTAGGATATGCTTATCCTATTATGCACTGTAATCCCTCGCCAACATTTCATCCTCTGTCTGTCTCGCCTAAACACACACACACACACACACACACACACACACACACACACACACACACACACACACACACACACACACACAAGGAGACACACACACACAAGCACGCACATATACACAGGCACAGACACATACACACAGACATAGATTGACACAGACAAAGACGCACGCACACACAAAGACACAGACAGACACACAGACAGACAGACACACACACATAGACAAAGACACACTCACACATACACACACACAGACAGACAGACACACGCACATACTGAGACAAAGACACACACACTCTCTCTCTCACACGTGTACACACACACACACACACACACACACACACACATCCCCTAATATATCAAGTTCCTCTTTATGTCTCGCCCACACACACACACACACACACACACACACACACACACACACACACACACACACACACACACACACACACACACACACGACCTAATCTATCAAGTTCCTCTTTGTGTCTCGCCTACACACACACACACACACACACACACACACACACACACACACACAGAGACAAACAAACGAAACTAATCTATCAAGTTTCTTACGGCAAAAGGACCGACAGATGTTATACCATTACATCAATCTGTTCGTTTACTCGTTTCAAATATGGACACAGTCCGCAGATAAGCTCGCTGTGTTAAGCTTGTCACAGTAAAAACGACCCAAGACTAATATAATTAGATCTGTACACATGTAGATATATTGACGAAGGAACGGCCTAGGTTGACCAAGTTCAACAATGCCGGCGTGTGGGGAACAAAGACCCCCTGAGAATGGACTGGGCCTGAGAGCAGGCCCCAGTAGCTCAGTTGGTTGAGCGTCGGATTCACATGCTAATGGTTCATCATCATCATCAGGTGCCCTGCCGCACGGCGTTGGCGATCATGGATTTCCATCTGTCTCTTATCTCTTGTTGCCCCAAGCATCTCCTCCACCCTCCTCGTCTTCAGCCACTCTGCAAGTCCGTCTAGCATTTTCTCCCTGGGTCTACCTGGTGCTCTCTTTCCCTCCAGCTTTCCCGTATGCTAATGGTTGTGGGTTCGAATTTCGGGGTGCGCTACATTA
>CM060308.1:42431856-42436856 GCA_030674185.1 Monoplex corrugatus
TTGGGCTGGCCATGATTTACAGGAAAGCTGGAGGGAAAGAGAACACCAGGTAGGTAGACCCAGGGAGAAAATATTGGACGGACTTACTGGGTGGCTGAGGACAGACAGGGTGGAAGGTGTGCGTGCGCCGACAAGGGATAGATGCATATGGAGGGCCATGATCGCCAACGCCAAGCGGCAGGGCACATGATGATGATGATGATGATGATAATTCTAATTCTGTAAACATATTTTTTCATAGCAAGAGTAATGTCACAGGAGGGCGAACGCCTAGAGGATATGGGTAGAGAAAACAGGCAAGCGACTAAACATATGGTCAGAGAAGAAGGACCGATGCTTAAAGAATACTGTCAAAGGACAGCAAGAGCCTGGAGAGCTATTAACGCAGTACTCAATGAACGTGGTAATGTAAGCGAGGTACTTCAATTTCTGTCTGCTGTTGCTTCTTGCCTTTTCACGGGGTTTTGGTCATCAAAATCAATGCAGTCAGTGCATCTACAATACTAGCAACATGTTTTCTAACACTAGGCGCCCTTAGTAAACACAACACTCAGTATCAAAATTTTCCTGGGCGTCATCATCGTCATCATGTGCCCTGCCACATGGCGTTGGCGATCATGGAACTCCATACGAATCTATCTTCTGTTGCTGCAAGTATATCTCCCAACCTCTCTGTCCTCTGCCACTCTGGAAGTCCAATATTTTCTCCCTGGGTCTACCTGGCGCTCTCTTTCCCTCCAGCTTTCCTGTTGCGACCTTGTGCTCTAATTTCTCTTCCCCCCCCCCCCCCCCCCCCCAAAAAAAAGCCCATAAATGTTGCTTGTCTTTTCAAAATCTTCTTTATTAGTGTGCTTCCTGTGTCTGCCTTCTTCAAGACTGTCTCGTCTGTTTCCAGGGTGTGGACCGATCAAAAGTCCATATGCATATAATCTCAAAATGCTCGGTACTCTCTATATAAACGACTTATTGTTGATTATCTGTGAATGAGCATCTGACTTTCTTCAGGGTTGGGAAAGGTAAATCAGAGAGGGAAAGGAGGTAGGCACCGCCCTCGTAATGTTCGCCCTGAGAACAGTTGAAGTCTCCTCACAAATTAGTTCTAGGGGTCTCCTCCAGAACCGCAGTTCCAACGGAACAATTTTCTACAAGGTAAACATTCCCATAAACAGCCTGGGCGTGATGATCAGGTTCATCAACAGTGACTGCGCCTCTCCAGCGATATCGGCTAATCCCTTCATTCAGTACCGGGTATATGCGACTTCACCGTACATACATGATTATACAGCACACACAAGTTGTACTGGCAGCGCTGTAAGCCGATCCCACTTCACCTGCACACAATGTATGATTTCCATTAGCACTATGGCGGTGAAAGACAAGACCGCGGCATTCCTGACCTGCTTTTGAAGTGTACATGACTCTCGATCACTTTATGCATCACCAGGCTTTCACCGGTAAATATTAATGTGTTGGCTCTTACAGATGGTAATACTCTTCTGTGTGCTGCGACAGCATGCCAGAGTTTTCCCCTCACATGACCCTAATTCTTTTCCAAGTTTTTCTCGTATCAAGGACAGCAATACCAGAACATCAGGACAAATAGGCCATCGGTTTTGCTGCTCATGTGGTTCTGGCAGATAGTTATAATTTCAAATCTAGTTTACTCTTTGTGTGTACCAAATCAAATTTGGACACAGATTCAAACACACACGGACAGACACATACTCACATGCACACACATGTGCGCAGAAAAAGAGTGTGTATGTATGAAGAGATGTGGCATGCGAAGAGAGAATGAGTGAAGAGAGAGAGAGAGAGACAGACAGACAGACAGACAGACAGAGACAGACAAGAGAGAACAGAGAAGACAAGAGAAGAGAGAGAGAGAGACAGACACAATAGAGAAAGAGAGAGAGGAGAGAGTGAAGAGAGATAGAGACAGAGAAGAGACAAGAAGAGAGAGAGAAGAGAGAGAGAGAGAGAGAGAGGAGAGAGAGAGAGAGAGAGAGAGAGAGAGGAAGCTGGTGAATTGGGTGGGTGAGGGAGTCAAATGGTTAAGTTTTTGCTTTGCTAGCATGGTTGACAATGCGGAATGCTAATGGACAGGGTGCACAAATCAAAGGGTTAACGCTCGAGTAAAAACGTATGATTATCATGCCCACAGCGTTTAAGTTTATTCTTCAGCTAGTTAAACTGGTTCATTTCACATCAGTTATTGCGGCTGGGCAGCTATCCAAAAAGGAAAGATCTGAACCCATGCCAAGATCACACAGTCAAACCAAGGCCAAGGTCCCGACAGGCCAAAACAAAGACATCACCATCAACGACAGGCACAGGGCGGTTTCTAAAGATCTTGAAGTGGCCCATTTGAACAATTCCCGACAAATTGTAAAAGTCTACTCCCTGGCCGTATGATATCTGTGACTGTCATAACAAATATCACTAGTAAAAAAAAAAATCTGACTGCCATATGAAACCTGTGGCTGTCAACATGGTTCTTTAACCCCTTGATTCCTGCATCCTATCCATCAACGGCAAAAAACTTAACCCTTTGATTTCCTCACCCTATTCACCACCTTCCTGCAGGTATCTGGTGGATAGGGTGAGGGAATCAAAGGGTGAAGTTTTTGCTTTGCTAGCATGGTTGACACGCAGGGTGCTGGTAGAGACAGGGTGCAGGAGTCAAAGGATTAATCATTGCATTTTTCATTGCTTCTCTTTATTCTATTCCTTCTACTTTTCTTTTCTTTTCTTCATTTTCTTTTTTGTCACAGTGGACTTACCATGTGAAATTCAGGTGCTCTTCATAGAACAGCGTGTCGCCACATTGCAGCGCCATCTGATTCATGAATTACTCAAGCTACTGATAAAATGACAAGTACGTATCATGAGAGAACGTGACCAGTTTTCTCCCACTAAACGAAAAAGTCGGACCTCAGCTGTCCTTCAGGTCATGATGATCACAAGATATCGAGATCACCGGTTTGACTGGTGACCTAACGCTCTCTCCAGTCTTGTTGACTTCATCGAGCACTTTCACCTTACTGAGGCCTTGATACCACACGGTGAACAGACAGAAAAACACGCTGTATGATCCCCACTCGGCTATTATGACTCGTGGGGGTTCTGGCCTAACTGCAATGACCGTTGCCGGGCCCATACACCGTCTGTGAAGTGGAAAGGGCAAAACCTCTCCCGTCTTCCTGTCCTTTTTACCTGGCCAGCAAAACAGGGAGGACAAACAACACAATCTCTCATCCTCCCGCTTACAACCAGACACACACATACCGTCTAAGCCCCCGCTTGTTTTCTCGCTAACGAGCTTACAAGTCAGGATCAAGGTTCAGGATTAACAGCTTGGCGACGGAACATGAAGCCAGGGGAGAGGTATGGAGGTATGGGGTGGGGTGGAAGGCAGTGTGGAGGAAGAGGGGCGGAGGGATCAGAAGGATTACGGTACAGGAAGAGCGTTTGCATACGAATCCTTTCCAACTTTTCTGATCTAAACTAGCAGGCCATTCCAACTTTTTTTTTTCAAAAAAACAATCTCCTTCAATTTGTTTTCCAAACCAAGGATCTTCAATGCGTTTTCCTGAACAAGCTCTTTTCATGTACTTACCACACAAAATCCCCCTTTTCCCCCCAAAAGAAATTCTTCTAATACATTCGTCAACGAAACAAGCCCTTTGAATTCATGTATAAAAACAAGCCCTTTCGACGTATTTTCAACAAGAAGCCCCTTCAATTTATTTTCAAAAAGAAACCCTTCAATTTGTTTTCCAAAACCAATCTCCCTCCATTCATTTTCATAGAACAATTCTCCTCTATGTATTACATTATCACTTTTATTTTCAAAAGCAAACTCTTTCAAATTGTTTTTCAAAACAAGCCACGATCACTATTTTTAAACAAAGAGGATGTGCATTTTGAAACAAAAAATTTCTGTTGCCTTTTACATGTATAGACAGATGTGTCGTTTCCACTCAAGTATCAATAAAGTATCACAGCAATATACTAAACTGTCCCTTCAATTTATTTTCAAAAACAAGATATTTCAATTCATTTGTCAAAACAATCTTCAATTTACTTTCTGAAAACAAAAGCTTGCAACTTCTTGCTAATTTTCTGCATACCATTCCATAAGCAAAGTCTCTTCCAAACTCTTTCACAACGAGATTCTTTCGGGTGTTGTTTTGTTGTGGTTTTTTGGTGGTTGTTTTTTGTGTGGTTTGTTTGTTTGTTCGTTGTTTGGTTTCTTTTTGTTGTGGTTGTCGTCTTCTTTTTAAAAAAAATAATATAGTTTTTACCATAACAACTGCCCCCAAAATACCCTAAACATTTTCTTCCCATTTTCTCTCCCTCAAAAAAACTCCATCCTGATTCCATCGTGTTCCAAGATTATTCTTCTTGGCGATAACCGCCTTCGTCAAACCCTGAACAAAAACAGCTCCAGCTGTATGCACAAGCTTGAGACAAAACAAAAGACCGGGGCCACGGAAAAAGCTCATGTCCAAAAAAGGCTATCTTGATCCTGTCTCCCAGTTGACCAAATCCCAACAGGCGTGTCCAATCAATCGTTTCTTTAGAACAATGGACAGCGGTCATGGTTCTGAGCAAGCTGTCCAGGCTAAACTAACAGCACTGTGTGGGATTCCGTTTAGTCAGCAGTTTCCTTTTAATTAAAGGTGTGTCACGCGATATTTCGTTTCATGTTTAAAAAACACTGTCTTGTGTTCAGAATTGGGAGTTTATACAAGGGAGATTCATCGCACTCTTGACAACCCTATATGAACTCCATCCAATCTTCTGCCATCTGTTACCTGACAGATTCTTTAAGCCTGCGTAAAACCCTATGCTGGCAAGGTTTTGAAACTGAGGGAGGGAAACAGGACCTATGAAACACTACGCTGACACCGCTAGAATGAATGAATATGTATGTATATACCTATGAAACACTACGCTGACACCGCTAGAATGAATGAATATGTATGTATGTATGT
>CM060308.1:42441856-42444356 GCA_030674185.1 Monoplex corrugatus
AGGACGTTTTGTCTAACCCCCATAAATCTATTTAGTCATACTGACACACGACAATCACCAATTCTTGAAAAAGCATCGACCAAAACGTCTGTCAGATCAGGTTTGGCCTCTCTCTCTCTCTGCGTGTGAGTGCGTTTGTGTGTGAGTGTGAGTGTGTGTGTGTGTGTGTGTGTGTGTGTATGTGTGTGTGTGTGTGTGTGTGTGTGTGTGTGTGGTGCGCGCGCGCACGTGTAGTGTGAATGTGCACATGTGTGTGTGGTGTTGTGTGTGTGTTGTTGGTTGTTGTGTGTGTATGGGTTGTTGTGTGTGTGCGCACGCGCGCGCGAGACATCGTGTTGTTGCAAAGTTGGTGTTATTCTGTTACGTTGATCCATGAAATGTTGTCAAGTTCTACAATTTGACCACTGCATCATGCAATGTCCCTCTGAAGCTTCTGCTATACTGAGATCCAGAAATGGACGATACAGAAAAAGCTACAGCTGAATCGAGATAAGACTGAAGTATTGTTCATTGGCACCAAGCACAAGCTTTCCTCTGTAAAAATTTGTTCTATCCAACTAGAGTAAAACCTTGGCGATGTTCTTGATCCTCAACTCTCCATGCAGAAATTCATTAATAAACCTGTCGGTCGTGTTACCGTCAACTGCGACGTTTCAGTTCTGTTCGTCGTTATCTTTAAACTTCAGCGGTATCTAAACTCGCCAATTCTCTTAACTCGTATCGATTATTGTAACTCTCTGCTCTCTGGCTTGCCTTCTGCTTCTATCATATGCCTCCAGCATGTTCAGAATTCTGCGGCCCGTCTTTCACTTCATAAAAAAAAAAGCATGATCATATCACCCCCTTGCTTCAATTTCTCCACTGGCTGCCTGTTTCTAAAAGAATTTATACACTATGCAACAAGTGTATATATGATACAACACTTATTCATCTTTGTGATCACCTTTGAATGTACATCCCTGCCCGACCTCTTTGTTTAGCTTTCGATAATATTTGTTTACAAATTCCTCAATGCAGATGTTCCACTGTCGGTCGCCGCTTTTTTTTCTGAACACTGCTGAAATGACGCTGCACATGTGCAACGATTACATCTAGAAAATTTGACTCTGCTTTAACGATATTTACAGGCATACCCATATGTTGCTACAGGCATCCTAAAAAGACCCCTGAATACATGAGAAATGCAATTATCAGATTCGTATGGAATCTTCCCAGTTTGCTAACGAAATTTATGAAACGTTTTATCTCCTGTGGATGCCAGAAGAGTTCCATACTATGCAGTCTCTGGGGAGGGTCACTGGTTCCAGAAAAGACTGACCAGCAAGCAGTCAGTCTCAGTCAGTGCCCGAGGGTTACAGAACGTAGGGCCGGCGCCAGTCATGCTGTATTGACCGGGGCTAATCTCATCTGTACTGATAAAACCAGTCCCCCTTTACAGGCATACTGAATTGGTCCTCACCCCCCCCCCCTCTCTCTCTCTCTCTTGGTCTGTTCTGTTTATTTGTAGTGTCCCCTCCTCTCTCTCTCTCTCCCTGCCTCTCTCTCTCTCTCTCTGTATCTACTTCCTAGCCTGCTTCTTTATGGTATTCTCTTTGGGACTCCCTTCTTTGAATCAGTCTATCTCGATCCGTTGGCTGACTGGCTGGCTGACTGGCTGTGCATTGTTGTGTATGCACATGTTACCAATGACTCAATGAGCGTGGCATGTTGCATTTGGCACCTGGGATTGGTCTTTCTGTTTTTGGCTTTTTTTTTTTTTATCTGCTTGCCGATTTGTGGACAGGCAGAAAGACAGAGACAGAGAAGACAGGACTCCGAGAGAGAGAGAGAGAGAGAACAGAGGTAGAGGTGGGGGAAGAGACAGAAACAGAGAAATACACTGCCGTGTGCCGTGTGCCCAATAATAGTTTATTTACGGATCTGGGACATCGTCAAAAATAAAAGTGTTGTCATGATCAACGAAAAGATGTTTCAACGTTCTAGACAAACGTCTATACCTCTTGTTGTGACTGTATTTCTACTTAATGGCAGTAGTTCTATTTCTGTGACTCTATTTCATGACTGTATTTCTAACGGTACACCTCTCTCTCTCTGTGATGTATTTCTATTTCATCATGACTGTATTTCTTATTACATGTTTCTTTTTCTATCTGTTCATTACATACTCTTTTTTTTTTAAAACTGCATCTCCATTATATGCTTCTTTCTATGACTATTTTCTAGTTCATACCTCTTTCTGTTACTGGCTTTCTATTTCATAACTCTTTTGTGACTCTGTTTCTATTTCATGACGGTATTTCTATTTCATAATTCTTTTTGTGACTGAACTTCTAGTTCGTCCCTTGTTCTGTAACTGTATTTCGATTTCACACCCATTTCTGTCTCTGCATTTCTATTTCGAGTGGCTGACTAGGTCTCTGAACAACAGCTGAGCCAAAATTGCTGACTGTTTTCAAAGTATGCGTCAATGTTAGTACTGTGATATTTTCTTTCGGTCCGC
>CM060308.1:42449356-42459356 GCA_030674185.1 Monoplex corrugatus
ATCAAAATTTTGCTGCAGGGGAAAGTCAAACCCAAAACAAAAAAACAACAACAAAAACACACACAAAAAGAAAAAACAAAAAACAAACAAACAACCAACCAACCAAACCAATCAACCAATCCAACCAACGAAAATGCAACCAACTGAACAAAACAAACACGAAACAAAGCAATGCTCCCCCCCCCCCCCACATAAATGGGAATATCTATCGTTTACAATGCCCCTCTATAATATACCAAGTATCTATCTTTCATAAGTCTGTTCTTCATCAGGCTTTGCCAGAGCACAGGGTTGCGTCGACTAGGACGCCAAAATTAAATATTCCGGCAGATTTATTTTCAGGCGGACCGTCAGAGAACGACAAGCGATTCACATGCAATAAGATTTTTATGCTCTGAGCAATTTATAGCTAGTCTGTCTTGAGAGGGTGGACTTAAATCTACAAACAGAACGAGTCAGCGCTTGAAATTGTTCGATCGATACGCTTGAACAAACATTGTACAGACACAACTCCAATCGTAAACATGCCTCATGTAGATCTGCCATGGACACGAGTATCTCTTTACCATCATAGTCAACCTATCGGTATATCGCCTCGTTGGAAAGGGTTTTCACACATCGACTAACACCTCCAGCGCGTTGCAAGCATCGGGTGTTATGGATCGGCGGTAGCAGCGCGCATAGCCACGCAAATTAATATTCATTTATTTTATGTCATTCCTTTCATTTTTGAAACATCACAAACTTGTTCATATCGAATGAATTTAAAAAGATATTTTCAGCAGTGCACATTAGATCGAAATAGCACTGTCTACCAAGATCGAAATAGGACTGTCTACCAAGATCGAAATAGGACTCTACCAAGATCGAAATAGGACTGTCTACCAAGATCGAAATAGGACTGTCTACCAAGATCGAAATAGGACTGTCTACCAAGATCGAAATAGGACTGTCTACCAAGATCGAAATAGGACTGTCTACCAAGATCGAAATAGGACTGTCTACCAAGATCAAAATAGGACTGTCTACCAAGATCGAAATAGGACTGTCTACCAATCGAATAGATGTCTGACAACATCAAATAGACTGTTACCCAAGATCGAATAGACTGTTACAGATCGAAAAGACTGTCTACAAGATCGAAAGGACTGTCTACCAAGATCAAAATAGGACTGTCTACCAAAAAAATTAAATGCCTTTGAATAATTTGTTGGGGATGAAAAAAAAAAAAAAAAAAAAAAAAAAAAAAAATATATATATATATATATATATATATATATATATAATTATATATAATATATATATATATAATATATATATATACTATATTTTTAAATTTTTATATTCATTCACCTGAAGGCAGATGCATATCAGAAATAGCCAGCAGATCGGCCAAGCCAAAACAACATTCAAGAAGATGGAAAGCATTCTTACCAACAAATGCCTATCAATTAACATCAGGAAGAGAGTTCTTGAATGTTATATAGAACCAGTACTGTTGTACAGTTGCGAGGCGTGGACAGTCAACAAGTAAAGCCACAACGAGATTGCGGCAGCCGAGATGTGGTTTCTAAGAAGGATGTTGAGAGTTCCATGGACAACAAAGAAAACAAACGAGACGGTCTTGATGGAGGCAGACACAAGTAGATCATTCATAAGGAAGATTTTGGAAAAGGCAGGCAACATTCACAGGCCATTTCATGAGGAAAGGGGAATTGGAACACCTGGTCACAACGGGAAAGCTGGAGGGAAGGAGAGCACCAGGTAAGACCCAGGGAGAAGATGCTGGACGGACTTGCAGAGTGGCTGAAGACAGGGAGGGTGGAAGAGATGCTTGAGGCATCAAGAGATAGAGGCAGATGGAAGTCCATGATCGCCAACGCCATGCGGCAGGGCACCTGATGGTGATGATGAAATGTATTTAATATATTATATTATATATTTAAATATATATATATATATAAATCTATATATATATATATACATATATATATATCACCATTCGCCGTAAAAGCAGACGAAACCAAAAGTAAGGTCGGGACAGGGAGGCCAAATTGTACTAGGAAATTCTAAATAAAAACATTTCTAACTTAACCATGTAAATATTATTGTGTATGCTGTTTTCAACGAAATATGCCGATAAGGCTGAATATACCGATGGGGCGTTCACACACGTACAGTGCCCAGTTTATCGCCATAGGAGGACTGTTGGCTCCGGGATTTACAACCCTGTTATGACAGTCCAACACCGCCATGTCAGTTCCTGTCAAACATCCACCAATGCCCTGCCCGGTCTAATCATACAGCCTTGGCCTACACACGCACACGACCATTATCAAAGGCCCACTTTCCCATACCTAGCACCAGGGACGGTACTGTCAATAAAGGAACATGTATAATTGTTCCCTATCTCTCATTTACATGTTCCCCATCTCTCATTCTTCCCTTCATGCAAGTCATGTCAGTGGCTGGCTTATGGAAACGGCAAAAAACACCCCCAGCATGCAAGCAGCGGCGAGTCTGAAAAATGTTTTTGTTAGTTAATAAGTTCCACCGCTGGAAAACGATTACCACTGCCATTATCTTTCTCACAAGGCAGAGTGAGCGTGTGTAAGTGAAAGACAAAAAAAAGAGAGAGAGAGAGAGAAAGAGAGAGAAAGAGAGAGAGAGAGAGAGAGAGAGAGAGAGAGAGAGAGAGAGAGAGAGGAGAGAGAGAGAGAGCGTCGTGGCTTGTTGAAATAGCTAATGTATACTTTAATAATCTGTACACAGGATGTACACATAACAGCTGACTGTAAAGATTCAGAGTGCTTGAGACTCAATGTGTATTAGATCAATTCAAATGATTACTATGAATACACATATTTTGAGTTCGGAGTTTGTTTAGGCCGGATTCACCGCAAATCCATATTTCTTCCAACCAAATCTGCCTGTTATTATTAGGCAAACTCCATGAGCCTGCGTAAAACCCTTTGCACAGACAATGTTCTGAAAAGGGGAAGAGTGGGCGGGGAAAAGGGCCGGGGACCTATGAAACACTACGCTGATATCACCAGATCGACTGGATCATTAAGAATGGGTACTGAACAGACCAGTTTCTTGAAAAAGATTAAGAAAAGACTCACTCACCCTATCCACTGGCTTCCTGTAGGAAGCTGGTGGATAGGGTGAAGGAGTCAAAGAGTTAAGTTTTTGCTTTGCAGCTTCCTGCAGGAAGCTGGTGGATAGGGCGACGGAATCAAAGAGTTAAGTTTCTGCTTTGCAAGCATGGTTGGCCATGCAGGATGCTGGTGGACAGGGTGCGGGAGTCAAAAGATTAAAGTTTATTCGTTGTTCATCTTGATGCTCCAATCATTCTCCTGGTGTAAGTGTTACACAGGTCCCGTACCCCTCTCCACTTCAAGGCCTTACTAACACACAGCGTTTTACACGCAGGCTCGAGGAGTCTGCCAGATCCTGAAACTGGCATATTTGCGTGGGACGATCGTACGAACATGGAACCGTTCGTATGCCACGAATGTCTTCTGGACAAACTCCAGACTCTCAATATTACACGTAGAAAGAACCATAAACCAATCAATACAGCATGAAATATATCACTGCCGTTACTCAAGACACTAGACGAAAATAAGTGAAACTAGAGATTAAAAGCAAACAACCAAACCAAACCACACGCAAGCAAACGACCATGTTGGATAAGTACGAGTAGATATTACTTTAATATCAGACTGATTCAAAATCGTCTGCAGCGACGGACACGAGTTATGAACACACACACATAAATCAATCACGAAATCTTTGTGAGCAAACATGCACCATCTCTCCGTTTCCTCTCTCTCTCTCAAAGATACACACACACACACACACACACACACACACACACACACACACACACACACACACACACACACACACACACTCTCTCTCTCTCTCTCTCACTGACTCACACACACACTCACTCACTCTCTCTCTCTCTCTCTCTGTCTTTCTCTCTCACTCTCTCCCAGAATCTCCTTATGTTACACCATGGCAAAGGGCAGCGGACCGAACCCCAACCTTCAGCAAACAAGTCGTGGGCGCTAACCACACCAAACACAGTCCTCATCAGTCATACTCACAAACGTTTAGCAAGTGCGATTACCTTGAAGAGAGAGGGGGGAGAGGTAGAGAGACAGACAGACAGACAGGAGAGAGAGAGAGAGAGAGAGAGAGAGAGAGAGAGAGAGAGAGAGAGAGAGAGAGAGAGAGAGAGAGAGAGAGAGAGCGTATATGTGTATGTGTGTGTTGTATGTTTATTGCGTTATGAGTGGTGCGCGTGTGTACGTGCATGCGCACATGCGTGTGTGCGCGCGCGTGCATGAGCTTAATCAATAGCCCGAGAGAATGGAAGCTGGTCGATAGGATAACAGCATGGAAGTTTTTATTTTTTCAATTTTCAACATGCTAGAGGAAGAGGGTTAAACAAACATAAACACTCTGCACAGTTAGCGATTTTTCAAAGTACCAGCACCGCGGGAATTTGCAATGCAAGTTATTTCAGCACTCGAGACCACTTTATTATGCCCCTGACGTGAACATCAACTTTTGATGGACGAGACGATCATTACCTGATGTTCAAGTGATGAGAGACAGAAGGAAAGAGAGAGAGAGAGGGAGGGAGGGAGGGAGGGAGGGAGAGAGAGAGAGAGAGAGAGAGAGAGAGAGAGAGAGAGAGAGAGAGGGACAGAAAGAGAGAGAGAGAAAAAAAGAGAGAGAGATGCCCTTGACGTGAACATCAACTTATGATGGACGAGACCATCATTACCTGATGTTCAAGTGATGAGAGAGAGAAGGAAAGAGAGAGAGGGAGGGAGGGGAGAGGAGAGAGAGGGGACAGAAAGAGAGAGAAAAAAGAGAGAGAGACAGTGAGACACACACACACACACACACACACACACACAACACACACACACACACACAGAAAAGACGTTAAATCAAAGAACGAACGAACGAACACAGAGAGACAGAGAAAGAGAGACAGAGAAAGAGAGAGAGAGAGAGAGAGAGAGAGAGACAGACAGACACAGAGAGAGAGATAGACAGACAGACAGATAGAGATGAGGCCATAATGGACAGGGTCCGAATGGGTCATATACATGGCCAACCACCCTCCCCTCCTTTTTTTTCTGCTTGGCGAAATGGTTACCGTGTGGCGATGGGACTCAGGAGGTGACTGTCTAGTACAGTGGTGAGGCAGTGTTGCTCTGTGTCCCATCCAGCACCCTCAGGTATTTCTTGATAAGGCATTCGTCTTGCGACTCATCCACACAGCCATTTAGTAAAGGACACAGGGCAGTTTGCCCCCTAGATCGATCGATACCTTTGCTGCCGGAGCAGAATGGACCAGACATGTTCGGTTGCTGTGTAGTTCAGAAAGAGACAATGCCAATGATGCTTTATTTTCCAAAGAAAAACAGTTACTGTGGAGCCATGTGCAATAAGAAAACGGGGAACCGAAAGTAGGGCTATATGACGAAATAGTACTTTTGGGACGACCTTGGCCTAAAGATGTACCTCCCCTGTCCAAACAGAACTGAAAACAATGGACAGAAAATCATATTAAAACAAAAAACAAACAAACGAAAAGGTCCCTACGGCTAAATGAGTTTACATGCACTGTATTTTTTTCAGAAAAAAAACGTGTTTTTTTTTTTACTACTAATGTTATCGAGGCAAAACTCCCCTGCTTAAAATTAATACATACACACATACAAATACACACACGCGCGAACACACACACACACACACACACAACACACACACACACACACACACACACACACACACAGAGTCATTGACACACACACTCTCACTCCCACACACACACGTATACACACACACACTCACACACACAAACACACACACTCACTCAATTAATTTAGTCTCATACACACACTCACACTCACTCACACACACACACACACACACACACACACACATACACACACACACACACACACACACACACACACACACACACACACACACACACACAAAGGGGGGATGAGGGGTGCGACCCCTCACTCTATAGGTGTAAAAGAATTTCTTTGCCTAAGAGCACACTATAGCGAGTACATACAGACGAGGACAAAAACTGCTTACGGTAACACTAACAGTCACGACAAGACCAAAGACCAAAAATCAACAGTTAACTACAATCGTCTGTTGTAAGTGCGAGTGTCTACGCAACTGTATGCGTATGGCCTCCCACCACTCCCCTCTGTCTGTCTGTCTGTCTTTGTTTCTCTCTCTTTCTCTCTGTCTCTCTCTATGTCTGTCTCTCTCCGCCCCCCTCTCTCTATCGAAGCGGAGAGGAGATTGGGTAATGGCTAAAAAAATCAATAGCCAGTAAGTAATCGTGTGTGTATGTATGTGTATGTGTTGTGTGTGTGTGTGTGTGTGTGTGTGTGTGTGTGTGTGTGTGTGTGTATGTGTGTGTGTATGTGTGTGTGTGTAGGTATATATATATATATATATATATATGTGTGTGTGTGTGTGTGTGTGTGTGTGTGTGTGTGTGTGTGTGTGTGTGTGTGTGTGTGTACCTGTCTTAAAAGACGTAACGAGCGAAACACACACACACACACACACACACATACACACACACACACACACACACACACACACACACACAAAACAACGGGTGGTGGAGGTGATTGCGACCCTCACTCTGTAGCTCTAAAGAATTCCTCTGCTTAAGAGTTCTGTGAAACAAGTTGTAAGAATTAACCGTAGTAAATGGTACATTGATGTACATGCCAATAGGTCATCTACTTTACTTAAGCATGAGAGACAAAAAAGCAGACAAAACAAACCAAACGAAATCAAAACAAAAAACAAAAACAAAAAAAACAAAAGGAAGGAATCTTTTATTTAATGTCTGTTCACAATATTGATTTTACACACACACAGACACACACACACATACACACATAGAGAGAAAAATTAAATAACAATAAAAGGTGGGGGATGGGGATGGGGAGGGGTAGTGGAAGTTTGAATGTAAGAAGGGGAACAAGTATAACTGATAATTCAAAACAATAAATTAACAGTGTCAAATAATAACATACAACAGTTAATGAACTCTTCATAACAATCTGCCAACAGGGGATCTGAGAATCAGCTGGACTATCGAAATAATATCATTGTTTTGTTGTAAAGGATATATCTAGAGTCAGTACATGAAAAAAAACAAACCAAACCAACCAACCAAACAAAAAACAACACAAATACATGTCACCAGAAACACAAACAATGATCACTGTAAAAGAGGAGTGTTCTGAGCTTACTGTTTTTGTGTTTTGTATCTGCTTCTATGCTAGCTGAATGGGCAGCACAAACTGTTAGATTTGAGAAGTTTCACAACATGGGAGATAATTCCTACGTGACTCTCAAGAGTTATGTCCTTTAGCTGATAATGATCACTGTAACACGAGAAAGGCAAAGAAGAAAGCAAAGGAAGCATTAAGAATAAGCGAGGGGGATTGAAAGGGGGGGGGGGGGGAGTTGACATATCAACTAATGCAATGATGCAAATAGAACCATAACACATGCGACGTCGCAGCTAGTGATGTAATGTGTGTGTGTGTGTGTGTGTGTGTGTGTGTGTGTGTGTGTGTGTGTGTGTGTGTGTGTGTGTGTGTATGTGTGTGTGTGTGTGTGTGCGCGCGCACGCACGTGTGTGTGTGTTTGTGTGTGTGCATGTATGCGTGTGTGTGTATGCGTGGGAGGAGAGGATCATGAAATTGAGGAGGTGTTTGTGTGTGTGTTTTTGAGAGAGGGAGAGAGGGAGAGGGAGAAAGAGAGAGAGAGAGAGAGAGAGAGAGAGAGAGAGAGAGAGAGAATGTGCATACGTGTGTATGTGCGTGCGTATATACATGTACGTGTGTGTGTGTGTGTGTGTGTGTGTGTGTGTGTGTGTGTGTGTGTGTGTGTGTGTGTGTGTGTGTGTCCGCGCGCGCGTCTGTGTGTGCATGTATGTGTGTGTGTGAACGTGTGTGTGTGTATGCGTGGGAGGAAAGGATCACGAAATCCGAGGAGGGGGAGAGAGGGGAGAAAGCTGAGCCCCAGGGGGGGCCTAAGGAAGGAAAAGGGTCTGTAGTTGTTTAAAGCACCACAAAGCCAAGAACGACACTACCACAAGCCATCAAAGAGCGCAGACAGAGTCGTGTTGTCCTCCAAACTTCAAAAGCCAAGAGCCCCAACACGTAAAGCACACTCGCCTTAACTGTGATTACACAAAACATTCGGCGACCCTGAGAAGAAACCCTACTACTATGTCGCGTTTAAAGAAAAAAAAAAAAAAAGAAAAGAAAAGAAAAGAAGAAAACTTTTCCGTACAAGTCATTTCGCCTTGGGAACAAACAGAGAGAGAGAGGGGGGGGGGGGAGGGAGAGGAGAGAGAGAGAAGAGAGAGACAGAGACAGAGAGAGAGAGAGAGAGAGAGAGAGAGACAGAGAGAGCGAAGGGAACAAGTGGCAAAGCGTGTGGATGGATATATATATATATATATATATATATAATAGTACAGCACTACCATAAACGACAAAGGCTCAGCCCACTGAGGTATGACAGCCTTCTTACGTGTCAAACACAGTATGTGCTAGGAATACTAAGACGTACAAGTCAGTAGCTGGGAAGAGAGAGACAGAGGTGTGTGTGTATGTGTGTATGTGTGTGTGTGTGTGTGTGTGTGTGTGTGTGTGTGTGTGTGTGTGTTGTGTGTGTGTGTGTGTTGTGTGTGTGTGTGTGTGTTGAGTGTGTTCGTTCGTTATTTCTTTTAACGTCTATTCACATATGTGCTTTTAGACGGTAAGTGAGTGTGTGTGTGTGTGTGTTGTGTGTGTGTGTGTGTGTGTGTGTGTGTGTGTGTGTGTGTGGTGTGTGTGTGTGTTGTGTGTGTGTGTGTGTGTGTGTGTGTGTGAGCGAGAGAGAGACAGTGAGAGTGAGAGAGAGGGAGAGAGAGAGATGGAGAGAAAGAAGAGAGAGAGAGAGGAGAGACAGACAGACAGACAGACAGACTGACAGACAGACAGAAAGACTGACAGAAAAAAATAATTATGAAGAAATCTTAATCAAGGCGACTGCCAGCGTTCAAGCAAATAGGAACTAGAAATGCACACACAGAAAACCAGAATACGTATCTAATATAACAAAACAAAGGAGGCGCCAATTTTCGGCCAACTGGCCTTTGTCAAGCGTACACAAAACACAAGAATCACTACATAAAACTTAAGACAAAAAAAAAAAAAAAACCTAAAAAAAAAAACAACAAAAAACCAGTAGAAGACTTCCCTGACGTTTCGCTGAGCACTCTCTTTTTATTTTTCTCTCCACTATGTTTTGTGTAGGCCAGTTGGCCGAAAAAAATCGCACCTGTCTTGTTTTGATATTATATGAAATGAGCGGTCTTATTCTATTTTTGCACGCTTTTGGCCAGAGTGCCATTTGACGGGGGTGTTTGGATGGACCATTATTACATTTGGTGTTATCATTTATACACAATGCGTCATATTTTCATGTATGTACGCATACATGTAGACACACGTACATTTACACACGCACGCACGCACATACACACACACACACACACACATACACACACACACACTCTCTTTCTGTCTGTGTGTTTGTGTGAGAGAGAGAGAGAGGAGAGAGGAGAGAGAGAGAGAGAAGAGAGAGAGAGAAGAGAGAGAGAGAGAGAAGAAGAGAGAGGGAGAAAGAGAGAGAGAGAGGGGGGTGATGGAAAGGAGACGGAGGGCGCGTGGGAGAATTCTCACAGTATAGTTATGCACATGCATACGCGTCTCCGTCAAAGTATGAAAAGCATGACCGACAGACAGAAGGGAAAACACACAGTCTTTGTTTATAAACGTGCACAAAAACGAGACATGTCAACTGCGGAGTTCACACGCTGTCAGTCCCGAGTGTGACAGTGCATAGCATTATCTCAATGAAAACA
>CM060308.1:42464356-42466856 GCA_030674185.1 Monoplex corrugatus
CCGCCAGAAGAAGTTAAAGTGAATATGACTTTCCTGTTACATGAAGCTGCTCCTTGATTGTTAAGATTCAGATTGGATGAAAACTACGATCGTGTGTCCTAAAATTTCCTGGTTGCGACAAAAAGGGTACGTTTGGGCTTATGCCATAGTTCAGTCCGTAGGACTTTTGTACTTTTCTACAGGAAGGTACAATTTTCTACTTCTCTTTCACCACAAAAATGATGCCATACAAACAACGGTAAGAAAGAGCAAACAAACGAGCGAGCAAGGGGGAGACAGAGAGTGAGAGAGAGAGAGAGACAGAGAGAGAGAGACAGAGAGAGAGAGAAAGAGAAAAAGACAGAATCAGGCAGACTGACAGAGAGAGAGAGAGAGAGAGAGAGAGAGAGAGAGAGAGAGAGAGAGAGAGAAAGAGAGAGACAGATACAGACAGAGAGAGTGTGTGTGTGCGTGTGTGTGTGTGTGTGACTGTGAGTGTGTGAGTGTGAGTGCGAGTGTGTGAGTGAGTGAGTGAGTGAGTGAGTGAGTGAGTGAGTGAGTGTGTGTGTGTGTGTGTGTGTGTGTGTGTGTGTGTGTGTGTGTGTGTGTGTGTGTGTGTGTGTTGGGAGAAAATCCAGTCAAAGAAATCATTTTTCTTGTCGGCTACAATGTCATTTTGCATGTAACATCAAAAAACACATTTTAATTTAAAGAAAACAAAACACAGCAAATTTACAAAATAAGAAACAAACAAAAATTAAAAATAAAGACAGACAGACACATTCTAGAGCTAAAGAATCCCAGCAGAAGAGATCTAACAGGCTTTGATCAACCTCACAGAACACCCGAGTCGTGGCGGTGAATCACGGAAGACTGTGTTAAGCCGTGGCCAAGTCACGTTCGGAATCAAGTCATGAATGCTGCACACTTACATGGCATTCAACTCGTGCTTTTCCGGCACGAGCGAGACATTTTTCATCCTTTAGATACACTGCTACAGTGTAAGAGTTTTACCCTTTGGACACACTGCTACTCCTAAGATGTTTACCCCACTGGATATACCGCTACAGCGTAAGACGTTTTACCCTTTGGGTACACTGCAGCATCATATGCCTTGTATCTTTTGGACGCATTGCCACACAGTAAGACGTGTCTTACCCTTTGAATACACTGCTGTACCATATGCCTTATATTATTTGGATACTTTGGATACACTGCTACATACACAATAAGACGTGTCTTACCCTTTGGATACACTGCTGTACCATATGCCTTATATTATTTGGATACTTTGGATACACTGCTACATTCACAATAAGACGTGTCTTACCCTTTGGATACACTGCTGTACCATATGCCTTATATTATTTGGATACTTTGGATACACTGCTACATACATAATAAGACGTGTCTTACCCTTTGGATACACTGCTGTACCATATGCCTTATATTATTTGGATACTTTGGATACACTGCTACATTCACAATAAGACGTGTCTTACCCTTTTGATACACTGCTGTACCATATGCCTTATATTATTTGGATACTTTGGATACACTGCTACATACACAATAAGACGTGTCTTACCCTTTGGATACACTGCTGTACCATATGCCTTATATTATTTGGATACTTTGGATACACTGCTACATTCACAATAAGACGTGTCTTACCCTTTGGATACACTGCTGTACCATATGCCTTATATCATTTGGACACTTTGGATACACTGCTACATACACAATAAGACGTGTCTTACCCTTTGGATACACTGCTGTACCATATGCCTTATATTATTTGGACACTTTGGATACACTGCTACATACACAATAAGACGTGTCTTACCCTTTGGATACACTGCTGTACCATATGCCTTATATCATTTGGATACTTTGGATACACTGCTACATACACAATAAGACGTGTCTTACCCTTTGGATACACTGCTGTACCATATGCCTTATATTATTTGGACACTTTGGATACACTGCTACATACACAATAAGACGTGTCTTACCCTTTGGATACACTGCTGTACCATATGCCTTATATTATTTGGACACTTTGGATACACTGCTACACAATAAGAGTTTTATACCCTTTGGATACACTGCTACCGTCAAACGTTTTACCCTTAATGGATATTTTGCTACACCGTTAAATGTTTTAACTTTTGGATACTTTGCAACACCATAGCTGCTGAAGTCAGGGGCATGCTCTTTTTTCTCATAAAGGAAAACGACTGCCAGGATCTGTATAATTAAACAGAGTAAATGCAGATAGAATTGTGATCCCCAACAGAAGCAAGGTTAGATTAATCTCCCTGCCGTGGTTAGCACAAACAGAGAAACAGAAAAAAAGAAAGACAAACAAAACAAACCCTATACTTCACAGAATTATTAACGGTCTGATATGAAACAACACAAACAAAACGGAAACGTCTGAAGGAGATAGCACTATTAATACATACACACACACAAAACACACACACACACACACACACACACACACACACACACA
>CM060308.1:42474356-42516856 GCA_030674185.1 Monoplex corrugatus
GTTGGACACGCAATCCGTAATGAGAGAACAGACTTGATGTCCACTGTCCTCCAAGGTAAAGTGGAAGGAAAGAGAAACAGAGGACGGCCACCTGCATCACTTGCTAGAAACATCACAAACATCAGTGGCAAGAAACTCCAGGAGGTGGTCAGACTTAGCCAAGATCGAGAGTGCTGGAGGCAACTTGTGAGGACATCATGTGCAGCGGCCAACACTGTTCCCGGTGACGCCGACAGGTGAGACAGGTGAGATGACCACCATCTAAAGTTGGACAACAAGGTCTCCCAAACACTTAAGGATTGGTTACCAAACAGGAAGCAGGTAGCACCTTATATCTAACATGTATAGGTCTTTTGTCAAAGTCAATGGGCCTCCAGAACCTAGACAAAAATGACTACTTACACCCACATCCACAATCCCACGCCCCTGCACACACACACACACACACAACACACACACACACACACACACAACACACACACACACACACACACACACACACACACACACACACACACACACACACTCTCTCTCTCTTTCTCTCTCAATAGACCACGAATACCCAGACAAAAAAAAATGAGTACTTATACCCACACACACAATCCTACGCCCCTGAAACACACACACACACGCACACACACACACACACACACACACACACATACACACACACACACACACACACACTCTCTCTCTCTCTCTCTCTCAACAATAAAGACGTAAGTACATGTGATTGTTCAGACTTGGAATACTCGCTAATGTTACGGTCGATAGAACTGACGTCAAAACATTTCCTGAACCCCCCCCCCCCCCTCTTCCCCACCCCCTCCCCCATTTCCACCCTTTTCAATAAAACTGTGGACTCAAGGTTTCATGTCTCGAGTGTTTAATCCACTCCCACAGTGTAAAAGTTGGTCTGTTATTTAGCTGACCGCCTTTACGCTCCAATCGTTCTGGTGGTGTCGATGTTCTCGAGGTCCCGTTACCCTCCCCCATTTCAAGACCTTGCCAGGCTCACAGGGTCTTGTGTCTACTTAAGAAGAAAACTGCCAGACAACTGCTGGCAGTTTTGGGGTGGAATTGTCCCAATGAAGTGAATCCCTCTTGAACAAAGTCCAGAATCAAGGAGTCTGCGGGGTAATTAGTGGCAGATCTGGATGAAGCGCATTTCCAAATCATCCTATTGTGAAGAATTCGTCTTGAACCGACTTCGGACTGACTCTCTCTCTCTCTCTCTCTCTCTCTCTCTCTCTCTCTCTCTCTCACACACACACACACAAAATACACACACACACACACACACTCTCTCTCTCTCTCACTCCTCTCTCTCTCTCTCCACACACACACGCATACACGTCTCTTTCTCTCTTTCTGCCCCCCTCTCCCCCCCCCCCCAAAAAAAAACCCCCACACAAACGTGATTGCATGGGGATGGCACAGAAGCGAAATGTTTCCTAATGTCATGGCCCGGAGACCTGTACTTAAAAATCCCCCTCCCAACCCCCCATCTCTCTCATTCTCTTTGTCTCTCCGTCTGTCTGTCTTTCTGTCTCTCTCTCTCTCTCTCTCTCTTAAGGTTTAGTTAGCATGAAAAATGACTACCTTGAGTCAACCGCACCTCATGCTCAGTTGCCTTTTTACACAACCAACTACCTATCCACCTCCCAGTGACAAAGCATTCGCCCCACTCTCCCGACCGTGACATATCCGCATATTGATCTCGAAAGCAAAAATGCTTGAGATTCCACGCCGGTCCTTTCTTCTTGTTCATGCATGGCTGATGGTAAATCAATCGCTGAGACAAACAATAAAAATAAAAAACCATAAACAACAGGAGGAAACGTCTCTGTCTGTCTGTCTCTCTCTCTCTCTCTGTACAGTAGGCACAGTAGGAAGGACTATTCGTAAGACAGATCCACACGGATTTATAATAAAAAATAAAAACACCATAAACAACAACAGGAAACGCCTCTGTCTCTGTCTGTCTGTCTCTGTACAGTAGGCACAGCAGGAACGACTAGTTGTAAGACGGATCCACACGGATTTAATGCTACTGTCCTCGAGTTATAGTGTTTGTTTCATGCCCGTGTTCTCTCTCTCTCTCTCTCTCACACGCACAGACACACGCTTATTACACACACACACACACACAGAGAGAGAGAGAGAGAGAGAGAGAGAGAGAAGAGAGAGAGAGAGAGAGAGACTCACATACACACACACATATCGAAGAATAAAATACAGCACGAAGAACCATACTACACCCCTCCCTCCCTCTCCCCCACACACACACACAGACACACACACACTCACAACCACACACACACACTCACACACACACACACACTCACACACAGACACAGACAGACACACACACACACAGACAACACACACACACACACACACACACACACCAAACACACACACACACACACATACACACACACACACACACTTTCGCCACTCATAAAAAACCGAAATCTCCGTGACATCCAGGCGCCAGACCCTATAAATGGCCACAATTGTTCATGGCTGATCGATTGCCAATCAATCAATTCTTTGTCCACGGTCAAACTGATCCAGTAAGTAATTCACCACGCCGAGTCTGGCTAAGAAATTGCTTTTACGACATGTACACATGCCACTGGTCAAGAAGAAAACGACTGCTTTTTAAAATTTTTTTTTTTTTTTTTTTTTTTAACGGTTCCAAATGGTACAAGGAATTTGGAGTTTGTTCCAGAGACAGATCTACGAAACATTAAGCTACCACCAGAATGATGTAAACATTCAGATGGGCAAGTTAGCTAACGGGCCAGTTTCTAATGTTGCTGGTGTTTTCAGTGGGTTGTTGTATCAACTGTACTTGCTTTGGATATTGTCTCAGAGTTTGGAGTTTGTTGAAGAGGGCTCCGTCACACTCAGCTAATTCTATGCTCGTTCTAGAGTGAGAGAGAAAAGAGAGGTGGGGAGAGAGAGAGAGAGAGAGAGAGAGAGAGAGAGAGAGAGAGAGAGAGAGGCAGACAGAGACTGGAGAGAGAGAGAGAGAGAGAGAGAGGCAGACAGAGACTGAGAGAGAGAGAGAGCGAGAGAGAGAGAGCGAAAAAGAGACAGAGAAAGGAAGAGAGAGAGAGAGAGAGAGAAAGGAAGAGAGAGAGAGAGAGAGAGGAAGAGAGAGATGGGTAGAGAGAGAGGAAGAGAGAGAGAGATGGGGTAGAGAGAGAGAGAGGGAGGGAGAAAGACAGAAAGAAAGAGAGAGAGAGAGAGATGGGAGAGAGAGATGGGAGAGAGAGAGAGAGAAACTGCACACACGCGCACGCACGCACACACACACACACACACACACACACACACACACACACACACACACACACACACACACACACAACACACACAAAACGGGTCACACTCGCATTCACCGTTTGCAAGTTTCGTAAAAAGCGAAAGCTCATAACACCCAGGCGCCAGTCCAGTAATTCTTCACGCCCGATCGATAGGCAATCAATCAATCGTCGTCCGCGGTCAAACTGATCGAGCGGGTAGACTGTTGGTAATTTATCAGGTTGACTCTGGAATGCCAGTCCACCCGACCCAATAGGTTTTACATGATACACGACCGACATACCACTAATCAAGCTGAAACAGACTTCTTTCACGGTTGAGATGACCGGGTCTGTGGGGTGTGTTGTTTCAACTGTCCTTGAATACTTTTCTGTGTGAAAAGGTCTTTAGGACTTTCTCATTAACCCTTTTGACTCCCGTGCCCTGTCTACCAGTATCCTGCATTGTCGATCATGCTAGCAAAGCAAAAAACTTAACCCGTTTGACTCCCTCACCCTACCCACCAGCTTCCTACAGGACTCTTGTGTAGGAAGCTGGTGGATAGAGTCAGGGAGTCAAACGGTTAAGTTTTTGCAGATGGTGGATAGGGTGCGGGAGTCAAAAAGGGTTAAAAGCAAGATGGTCCAGCCATCCCAATAATCTCCTTTTTATATATAAATTATGAAAGAAAGTCTTGGGAAAGTCTACCTCTGAGTAGGCCTACTGCAGCGACCACCCCCAACCCAGCAGGCCTTACGTGGCGGATAGTGGATGCCTTTCAGATATGGACTTTACCTGCCATAAAAAGCCAGCCTTGCTTGGACGAATGAGGAGTCCCGGACTAAGCGGCGATGGTTTCTACCAGGCGGGGTGACACTAAGCAAGGCCACACCTAGAAAATACTCTACAATGTCCTAGTCACAACAGGAAAGCTGGACGGGGGAAAAAAAGAGCATCAGGTAGACCCAGGGAGAAAAATGTTGGACGGGCCTGACGAGTGGATGAAGACAGAGAGGGTGGGAGATGTACTTGCAGTGACAAGAGATAGATTCTTATGGAGGGCCATGATCCCCAACGCCATGCGGCAGGGCACATGATGACGATGAATGTCCTATGACGCAGCCAACAGGTGGGTAATGGCCGCCTCACATCCTAAACCCCAGCATTCACAGGGCTGGTCCTTTGATCATGAGCTACGGGCGAGGTAACCCCTGTGGAAAACCTGCATGGCCAAGCCAGAAGCATCAGGCCTGCAGACGTCTTCTAGGATACCATGGTACCATGAAATATAATGCAAACGTCTACATTAGACAAGAATGGCGATGGCCCACTGCGGTCAAATACATCGACAGATACGGGTTGACAATGCAGACGGCGAACAGATAAAGAAGAATTACAGAAAAATCCAGATTCTGTCCTTTTTAAGGTCACCGTGCCCTTGAATAAGATTCATTTGACATAATACTTTACAGCAGCAGACGGTCACAACACACAGTGAAAATAGAATATCAAATATCGTCAGCAGTTCCCGAGAAAGTGCTTATGTGTTTAGACACATTCCTTCAAAAAACGCCAAACCAGCCACATATTTTGCTCCGTGCGAGCTTGACCTGATTGCTTGCCCTCCAAACTTACGCATTCATGACTTCTCAAAGATCCAAACCTTTGACTAAAATGTGACAACAGATCCATGCAGAAACATGAGAAAATCTTGTGAACACATTTTACTCTCTCTCTCTCTCTCTGTGTCTCTGCCTGTCTGTCTGCTCTGTCTGTCTGTCTGTCTCTCTCTCTCTCTCACACACACATACACACACACACACACCTTCCTCGCAAATTCTGAAAAGTAAAGACCCTCGACCCAATTGATACAGTGTGACAATTTGCGTCTGGTCTACAAAGAAGATAAAGCTCAAACTGGTTATCTGTAGAGTTTCTCCCCCTCCCACCCCCTCTCCACCACCTCCCCCTCCCCCATCTTCTTTTCTCTCCTCGGGTTTCTTTAATCATCCATCCATCCCCACCCCTCACGCTTCTGTAAAGAAAACCATTGAACAGTCCGGTGCCATTCACGGCAGTCAGCAGGTACAAACTCGTCAGTCATTGATTTTACCGATCAAACCAACAAACCCACCGTCTCACTAAACCCAGTGACCACAATTATTCCCATTATCTCCCAACTATCAGATAACTTTTCCCAACGCCTGAAAAGGCATCTCACACCCGCCATCTAATACAGATGTCAGTCTCACCTCGCTGACCATAGCAATACCATGACGCTGGTCATGAAAAGCCAAATTGAAGAAGAACAAAAAAGACTGCCGCGACAGCCCAGCCATCCCTCCCCCAATCTACTATTTTCCATGGTAAGGTTAGCCAGAGACATATAAAGAGAGTTGATCGAATCATGGACTCTAGTAGACGTGGTGTTTCGAGTTCAGTCCCAGCCCGCAACAGCAAACCTGGTGAGTCTGAAAGTTATTGTTACCGTTATTGTTGTTTAAAGCCCAGCCGACTGCGTAGAGCCACATCAGGCTATAACCGTTTCAAAACAAAGTACAGACACACTGACAGAAAAAAACAACAACGAACAAACAAGACAGACAGGACGCACACTTCATCTCCCGCTCTATTGGGTATCACAGACAGATAGACAGAGACAGACAGACAGGCAGTCCCCATTCCTCTGTCACAAACAGACAGAAAGACACCCCCCCCCCCAAAAAAAAAAAAAAAAAAAAAAATCCCCCAATCTTCTGTGTATCACAGACAGATAAGACAGACGGACAAACAAATCAACACACAAAACCGAAAACGCAATACCAACAACCAAAGGGAAATAACACGATCAGACATAAGCTGGCAAAGGGCAAACAAACAAACAAACAAAGGGACAAGCTGTACTCACCAGATAGTAAGCCCTAATATTTTTGACCAGTATATCCCAGTTGACAATGCGCACAGACACATCCTCTACAGCTCGCTGTACGTTACTGTAAGCTTGTCGTTGATCTCTGTAACACACCATCAGAAAAATATATATATATATAATACATTTCTTTGTGTATACTGACATTGAGGCGGGAGGGTTGGTCGCGATTATGTGTGTATGTGTGTGTATATGAGCGCGTGCGTGTATATGCGTTAGTGTGTGTGTATGCACACGTGCATATGTGTGTGGTGTGGGAGAGAGGAGGGGGAAGAGGGAGAAAAAGAGAGAGATGAGAGACTCTGTGTGTGTGTGTGTGTGGTGTGTGTGTTATGCGCGCACGCATGTGTGTGTGTGTGTGTGTGTGGATGAGAGATGGGGAGAGGGAGAGGAAGAGCGAGCGAGAGAGAGAGCGAGATTGAGAGAGAGAGAGAGTGTGTGTTGTGTGTGTGTGTGTGTGTGAGTGTGTGTGTGTGTGTATGTGTGTGTGTGTGTGCGCGCGCGCGCGTGCGTGTTGTGTGTGCGCGCGCGCGTGCGTGTGTGTGTGTGTGTGTGGAATGCATGCGTGTGCGTGAACGAGCGTGTGTTTGACCATCTTGTGTGCTTTCATGTTTGTTTTCAGTGTGCTTTTTCAGTCTGTCTGTACCCCCAACAAACCAGTGTTGCCACGAGACACACATTTTCTGTTGTCACACCAACTCTGGCCGCAGGGTATTTCTTTTCATAACTGACGACACGGCTCTTATGGATTCGTGTTTTAAATCCCTCAGAAAATATGTCTGCGGGTGAGACTTAAACAATGTATCGCACTGTGTTGTTTGTGTTTCTGTTTGTGTCTGTGTTTGTCTTTGTGCTGTGCTGCGCTGTCCTATGTTGCGTTGTTCTGGGAAGTGTTGTACTGCAACATTAATGAAAAAGATAGGGAAAGACAAGCAATATATATATATATATATATATATATATATATATATATATATATATATATATATATATATATATATATATATATGAGTTGGGCCATTTTTATGAGGCAAAAGAAATCTGAACATCTAGTCACAACAGGAAAACTAGAGGGAAGCACCGGGTAGACCCAGGGAGAAAATATTTCAGTTTCGCAGGGTGGTGATGACAAGAAGGATAGAAGATATACCTTCCAAAACAAAAGACAGATTTGTATGGAGGGCCACGATCGCCAACGCCACGGGGCACAAAAGAAGGTTCGCACGGAAAGCCATGATCGCCAAAGTCATGCGGCAAGGCACATGATGATGATGCGTTGCAAAGTGTTTCCTACGATGCAATGCACTGCGCTGTGTCTTCTGCTGTGCAGCGTTGCACTGTGCTATTACTGGTACTGCTTGCTATTTTTGTTTAAAGCATAGCTGATTGCGAAGAGCCATATCAGGGCTATACCTGTTCAAAAGTACACAATTCTTCATCAGGGGGAAAAAAAAGGGGGGAAAATAAATTCAAATACACATATAAGTGCACCCACGCACATAATCTACGGGGATGCCCCAGGCGTTGACCACTCCGTCCAATTTATCGCACAGGGGATTTAAAAAAAACACACCTGAATACAGATTTAAACATATAAAAACGGGCATAAATTACCTAAAACTGCTTTCGCGTGTCTCATTTCCCTAGAGCCAAAAATGCACTTAACACATGTGCCCAATTACCAATACCAAGAAATGTACGTAAGACTATCGAACAATACAGGTGAATGGACCAGCAAGGCAGAACATGATAGGAAGAAATGACAGAAAGAAAAGGAGCACTACAGAAACAAAGAGAGTGACAGAAAAGAGGAAATCCCTAGCATAGAATTTCCAGATGGGGACTGGGATACTATTTATACTGAAAGATCCCCCGGCATCCCCACGGGGGATTGCACTGTGCTGTGCTGGGCTGTGTTTTGTTGTGTCGGATTGTACTGTGTTGTGTAGTGATGCGTTCCGCTGCGCTGCATTGCGTAGTGTGCAACGCTGTGTGGTGTTGTGTGATGTTGCGTTGCGTTGAGTTGCATTATATTGCTGTAAACGTTTTTCACAACTGATTTCTTTCCCGCATGACACTAAGCCGTGGATTGCACTTTTACAGCAATTTCTCAAGGGTGAAGGATCGTGAATGAAATGTAAAACACACACACAACACACACACACACACACACACACACACACACACACACACACACACACACACACACACACACATCCATTATAATCTACATAAAACTGAGAGGCCACACACACATAGTAAATTATCTCACTCTGTTGTAGTCAGGGGTTTTCTAAATGAAAGTAATAAATTCGTCTTTTCTTTCTTTTTCTTTCTTCTTCTTCTTTTTTTTTTTAAAGATAGGCCGTGAGTTGCGGGCCAACAAGAAAAACAAAAGACGCAGAGAGAGGAGCGAGAGAGAGAGAGAGAGAGAGAGAGAGAGAGAGAGAGAGAGAGAGAGAGAGAGAGAGAGGAGGGGAGGACAGAGAGGAGGGAGAGAGAGAGGGGGGAACAGAGACAGAGGCAGAGAGAGAGAGAGAGGGACATACATACATACAGACAGACAAACAGAAAGGCAGACAGAGGCAGAGAGACACAGAGAGAGAGGGACATACATACATACATACAGACAGAGAGTACGAGAGAGAGGGAACGGACAGACAGACAGACAGAAGGGGAGGGGAAGGAGTACAGAGACCAAAACATTACATTCTTCTGACCTACACTATAGAAAAGGTGAACACATACACCATTTTCTTACCTCAGCACATATATTATAGGACCCCCCCCCCCCTCCCCACCTCCTCCCCAGGCCTCTCTACACTCGCGTGCAGTCTTTGTGAATGCCTGGCTCAAGTATCGATCCAATCTGTCATCGATCGATCTTCGTATTGAGCCGTCCAGGGTGCCGCACCTCTTGGATTTTAACGCTCAAACTCTTCCCCTATCCTCTCTCCCCTCCCTCCCTCTCACCGACCCCTCCATCTTCCCCTACCCGTAATGTTTTCCCTTCTGGTCTACAGCTTTTCCGCAAGAAATCGCTGTGCTGGTTTTATGGCAAACTTCTTGAGTTTGAAAAGGAATACTCCAAGTTTTCATTCGAAAAAAAGTCTTTTTGAGTACTCGACAGTTTAGTCAGTAAGTTCTGACATCACAGACAACTTTAAAAAGCTAATCAACAACACGACATCACCTTTTCATCGAACACTACAGCAACACGTTTTCCAATTTTCTCATTAATTAATGGGGTTTGTACGATATAGGCCTATAAAGCATAAGTGTACTTCAAAACTCTATACAGCCAAAATCGCCCAACAAGCGTCGAAATGAATAACAATTATGCATCGTGGCTGTGACACTCCAAATGACAGGTTATATTATATATGTGGATTGAAAAAACAAACAAACAAACAACAATGTGATTGAAAAAACAAACAAACAAACAACAACAACAAAAAACCACAAGCTCAGCACACGCACACAAATCTCAACACACATACAAATAATAGCGTATAAACAGAGCAGCGTGACCGTTTTTGGACCAAGGGGCACAACAACAGTTTGGAATTTTTTTAAAGAGCAGTTTAACGCATTCAGATAATTCCATATGGACATAGGGCATCTGTTTATCTCAGAAGAGGGATACCCGAGATCCTGAATCTGGCTACGAATTCCAGAAGAAATCGAAGTGTAACAGAACCGTCCTCCATATGCGGCTCATCCTAATCTGCCAGCAATTGCCCGAGTCCTCGAGTCTGCAAAACTCTACATGCTAGCATGCCCTTGATCTATGGGGACAGGAGAGGGAGTGAAATGGACGTATGACACACAATGTTGACAGCATCAGAATGGTTGGAGCATGAAGATGGGCAATAAACAAACCAACTTTTATGTTGTAAGTTGGACTGAACATGGACTTCTAAATTCTCTTTCTCCCTCTCCCTCTGTCTGTCTGTCTGTCTGTCTGTCTGTCTCTCTCTCACACACACACACCTCTGTGGTTTAACTGAGGTCACTAACATTTGTCTTAATAATGGGCCACAATTTTGAGAACAGATTCTTTATGCAGGAGTTTTTGACAATAACAATTTTTCATGCATGCTCAAACTTGACTGAGGCAAGTGTTTCGTCAGTACAATGGAACTATTATTGTGACTGTTGTATATCTCTATGTGTACGAGCGGGCACGATCAATATTAAAAAGGAGTCAATTTTCGGTCGAAGGAAACTCTTTACTGTGTGTGCGTCAGGTGCATACGCGCGCAAGAAGTACGATCAACAATAGGCCTATTGGAATAAAGTCGTAAATCTTATATCATTCTTCAGTGGTGTCACAGAAGTTCGGTCTGGAACTGAAGCAAATGGACAAGCGCCAGTCATACAGATTTCTGTCCAAAATCACGACATACTCCGTCTTCAGCTGGCGTGTATGATGGGTGGCTTCATGTTCCCACAAGCCACCAGACACTGGCGTGACTTACTGGATCTTTAACGTGCCTACTTGACGATCTGCGTGCGTGAAGACACGAAAATGGTTTAGGCTCTAGCAACTCTGCATACATGCCAGTCAAAAAACACAACTTTTTTGATTTAAAGAAAACCCTAGACCAAGTTCTGGAAAATTCTTTCTTTTTCACTTTGAACACAGAGTGCACCCTATGTGCCAGTATGGTGTGCGGTGGTAGTGGTGGTGTGGAATGGTGTGGTGTGATGTGGTGTGGTGTGATGTGGTGTAGTATGGTGTGATGTGGTGTGGTGATGTGGTGTGATATGGTGTGGTGTGGTGTAGTATGGTGTGCTGTGATGTGCTGTGATGTGGGTGTTATATGGTGTGGTGTGTCGTGTCGTGGTGTGGTGCGCATGTGTGTGTACGCGTGCATGCGGGCGCGTGTGTGCATACGCGTGTGTGTTCATGTTTATGTAAGTGTGTGAAGCATCAAAACAGTCAAACTGAAAAAAATATACATATATAACACAACTTCACAACACAAACGAACAAATACATTTCAAATGAATGATGTCTGAGCCATCGATAAGATCGTCAAATCGTAAGTTTTTCTTTTGGTTTTATTCCCCTTCTAACTGTCATTTCCTGAAGAGAGGGGGGGGGGGGGGGGGGGCACGTTTAATGTCTATTGCGTTTCATCGTTTCAAACATACATCTCCACTTAACCTAAGTCAGCTTATCAAAGGAACTTCTATAACTTTTACATCAAGCAGACGAAATGAGTTTGTATAAATAAAGTAGAATTTACCAAGGGTTTAAAGCCAGTCTAACAATCCCTTTTTCATACAAAAATTATACTAGAAACTCTACATTTTGTACGTCTCAAGGTCAATATGACCCTGAAGAAGTAACAGATGAAATAAAACTTGACGTCCACCGAGGACAAAGTCGACTTTTACAACAATGACAACAGACTTTGAATATCGTTAGAAGTTTCGCAGAAAGTACAGTTCACACGCTTTTCTTCAAAAAAAAAAGCGCTAATATCAAGTACTTTTGTTTTGTCCGATGACCTTGACCTTGGTGTCTTACTTTCCAAAGTGAAGTTTTCTTCGGATCTTCAGCAACCCAGATCTGAGACCAAAATTTAGTAAAGACGTGAAAAAAAAAAAAAAAAAAAAATCGTTCAACACATTTTTATCGCGGACACATACTCATACACACATCTCTTTCCGTTCAATGTAAACTAATCTCTCTTTAAAAGAATATAATAATAAAAACCCGAGTCGCGTTTCTTACGGCTCGTAAAATGTAGCAACAGAACACCGCGCTTAATCAAATAAGAAACATATCGGTACTTTTTTGAATACCTGTGTGTCTATATACACGTAAGATACACACTGTGTAGTCTACCGTTTCAGTTGCGTGATCCCGACTACAGGCTGGTTCAGATGCCTCTTGCCACTCAACAGATATCGAACTTAAGGGTTCAAAGCAGTTCAATAGAGGTGAAGGAAGGATCTGGAGATGTAGCTGTAATCCATCAAGGTCAAATCTAATGTTGTTTGAAGTTCATCATCAAAGAATAAATCTTCACACTTGACTTTGCTAAAGGTGGACTTGCGTTCGAGAAGGTCTTAGATGTTAAAATCAAGCTACATCTGAAGTAACTCTGTGTGTGTGTGTGTGTGTGTGTGTGTGTGTGTGTGTGTGTGTGTGTGTGTGTGTGTGTGTGTGTGTGTGTGTGTGTGTGTGTGTGTGTGTGTGTGTGTGTGTGTGTGTCTTCTGTCCCAACACTGATCCACGCTGCTCATTCCGTCTCCTCAATACACACCAACCTCAAAGTTCATTCTGTTGAAATCCCAGTGCAAGAAAGCCCACAGCAGCCATGGATCATCATGGCCTCCATATGAATCTATCCATTGTCGCACACACACACATACACACACACATGCACACACACACACACACCGCGCACACACACACACACACACACACACACACACACACACACACACACACACACACACACACAGATACACACATACAGAGGGCGCAATCGACTCGCAACATTGTGTCTTCATTCGAAGTCTTGACAACTTTCCAACCCCTATTTACACCTATTCTCTTCATTAACAACCAACCGAAAGTTAATTATAAGGTGTGCACTTGCGTGAGGCATCGACCCCGAGCCATTTCACTAGCAATGCAGCGGTTCCTCCTCTTTCAATTAAACAAGTCCCCCCCCCCCCCTCTCTTCCAACGGTGGAGGTCTCCGTCCCGGGTGAAAGGCTATGAAAAACTAACGCTTTCTCTTTCACCACGAGTATAATTCAAAAGCGCAAACATCTCACCGTTGAAGTAAAGAGTCTAGGGGGAACCGCAAAGTAAACATTCACTCCGCTGAGAGAAACTGAAAAGTTAAGTTTCGTTCTCTTTCATTGCATGCCTGTATATATGTTATGTGCTCTCTGTCTCTGTCTCTGTCTGTCTCCACTGTGGGAAACAGAAAAGTTAAGTTTCGTTCTTTCCTTCATTCCATGTCTGTATAATTATATACGTTATGTGCTCTCTGTCTCTATCTATCTGTCTGTCTGTCTGTCTGTCTCTGTCTCTCTCCATTGTGGGAAACTGAAAAGTTAAGTTTCGTTCTATCCTTCATTCCATGCCTGTATACATACGTTATGTGCTCTCTCTCTCTCTCTCTCTCTCTCTCTCTCTCTCCCCCCCCCCCCCCGGCCCCTTGCAGCGATCAAGTTTTAGAATGTTCTCGCTTCTCCGAAAACCAATAGATAGTTTTTCGATTTCGCTCGTGTCTCGCGCAACCCCAATGCCCTGGTCTTCGCAAGCGAAAAATGCTCTACTTCAGTGTTTACGTTTTCTCCTGGTGTTTGCGGAAATTATTTGACGAAGGTGACACATCTGCCCCCTTGCCGTTCTCTACCCAAACAGCGAGAAGAGACACAGAGGAGGAGTCTACTTCATGACCCCTGTGCTTTGACACGTTTGCCTTAGCGTGACACGACGCCTCTCGAGCACCAAACTTGTGGCCAGTGATTTTATTACCAACGAGTTACTGTTATTATTATTGTTGTGTAAAGCCCTGCCGACTGCGTAGAGCCACATCAGGGTCTATAACCTCTTCAAAACATACAAAACTTCAACAGGGGAAAAAAAAAAAGGAAAAGAAAATTAGTACACATATCAATGCATTCGCGCACATTATCTAAGGACATGCCCCCGGCGTTGACCACTCCGTCCAATTTATCGCACAGGGGATTTATAAAACACACCTGAATACAAATATAAGCATACAAAGGACACCAAAACATATACAAAAACAAGCTTAAAACCTAAAATTGCTTCCACATATCTCACCTCCCTAGAGCCAAAAATGCACTTGATACATGTACCCAATCATCAATCCTAAGAAAAAGTACGTAGATATCGATCACATACAGGTGAATGGACCAATATAGCAGAAAATGATAGGTAGAAATAACAGAAAACAAAGGAACAAGGCAGAAATAAAAGGGGTGACAGAAAAGAGGAAATTTCTAGCACAGATGTTCCAGAAGGTGGGGTAACTGTTTGTACTGAAAGAGCCCCCGGCATCCCCACGGGGGGGATACCAACGAGTCCCTCTTGGATATGTGACAGACAATCCAGAGTGACCGGATACTGCCAGGTACAAACCTACCTTTATTCTGCTGGGTCGCAACTCTCACTCGTAGAAAATTGCAAGTTTATACAATACCTAAGATTGATGAAGATTACAGATCGTTTCCAGCGCCAGCAGGCAAGAGTCCACAGCGACTGAATAAAACTAAAAGTTGTCCAAAAGACCTGAGGTCGTTGGGCATTCAGGTGACTGAGACAACTTTTCTTGGGACCAGCATTGTCAGGGCGGTGCCTATCTCCCCTCCACCACAAATAATTTAACCCTTTGACTCCCGCACCATATCCACCAACTGTAAAAACTTGACCCTTTGACTCCCTCACCCTATCCACCAGCTTCCTGCAGGAAGCTGGTGAGAAGGGTGATGGAGCCAAAGGGTTAAGTTTTCGCTTTGTCTGCATGGCTGACAATGCCGGATGCTGAGAGTGCGGGTGTCAAAGGATTAAAGGAAAGAGTTAAGAGTTTGTTCAGGAGGATGCATCGCATACGAACTACTTCATATGCACTCATCAAAATCGGCCAGTAATTATGTGTTAGACTCTTCAGACTGCACAAAACCCTACACGCTGGCAAGGTCTTGAAATGAAGAAAGGGGCAGGACCTGTGAGATATTAAGCTGACACCACGAGAGTGACTGAAGCTTTAAGATGTGCAACGAATGGCCAGTTTTTATATCAGGGGCTGGGAATGAACTTGTTACATGAAATCTTAAATCTACAGCTCTTGTTATTGTTGCTGAATGCCCAGCCGAAGATTTCATTTTTTAAAAAGAATGGAAAAAGAAAATTAAGTACACCTATCAATGCATTCGCGCACATAATCTTTTTATGCCCCAGACGTTGACTACTCCGTCCAATTTATTACCAGACGATTACAACAAAGATCTGGATACAAATGTAAACAAACTAAGGACACTCAAGCATACATATAAAAACATGTCTAAATTATCTGAAATAGTTTCTGCACAGTTCCTCAGAGAAAAAAAAATGCATTTAATACATGTACCCAATTGTCACTTCTAGGAGAAAGTACTTAAGATTTTATCGAACACATACAGGTGAATGGACCAGCACGACAGACAGTACAGCTCTATCAAAAGAGCTAGCCAGCCCGCTTTAAAAACAAACTCGTGTAGCCTGCCTGAGGGTCCTGAGGGTCCTGAGGGTCGAATCCACGATCCACATGGTCTTGAACCAGCCCAGCTAAAGGGGCCATTTAGTAGCAACACCGAATAAAACAATTCCATACTATCTGTTTTTCAATGCAAATCAGTTTTTGGCTTTTTTTGGACGACAAACGATGGAACTAGCTTGAGTAAGACCGATACTTTTACCAAATCGCGCGCACGCGTGTGTGTGTACGTGTGTGTATTTTTATCCTGAAAAGATGGACGTCTTTTGGACTTCCAGCATCCCTGAAAATTGTCAATTTTGAGCAAAGACACACAAAGTCCTCAGAAGATGGACAAAAAGTCCAGTTCTCGTATGAAATCTGAAATAGCCAAGATCCTGAGAGTAATAAATAATGCTGCTACCATAGGCAGCGACAATCATCTCTTTCCGTAATAGTCACGCACACGCTCAAATGAGCAAGACAAACTTGAGTCTAAAACAGATAATTGTACTGCAGAAGATCCAGAAGCCGGTCTGGATAAGTGAGGAGAAGATGATCTCGCTCAACCTAGTGAGGTTAACCAAACACTGAGCAATCGCTTTCCGTGACCTGGGTGGATCATTTCCTCCTCTCTGGTTTACTTAACCCTTTGACTCCCTCACCCTGTCCATTGGCATCCTCCACTGTCAACTATGGTAGCAAAGCAAAAACTTAACCCTATCCACCAGTTCCCCGAAGAAAGCTCCCTGAAAGAAGACAGGATGAGGGCGTTAAAGGGTTAGTTTTAGCAGATGGTAGACAGGGTGCGGGAGTCAAAGGGTTAGTACGGTTGGAATATTTTGACAGTCAAGCCGATATTTGTTGAAAAATCATACAGCTCAGACCACGGGTTGTCTTCTCTGTCGCGTCTATGATATGGCCTGCAGCCTGGGTCTATACCGTGCAAAATCAAAAAGACTCCCTGCAACTGATGACCATCTTTTTACAGTTGCATACATGCAAAAATTATCAACAACCGTTGTTCTATGTATCGGTCTGTCTCTGAGCTTTTGTGCCTACACACCGCAGTTCACCAGATGGAACACTCCCCTGTAAAAGATCGGCTGTTTATAGAAAGTTGTGTATGTCTATGTCAGGGTGGGTTATACTAACAGTAACAGACGGATACCGTCAAGATAATCAAGGCTGCCACCCCTTGGCTCTTCTGATCATGCCATCAACAGCTCGAGCATTAAGGCAGACATTTATTACACCTGCATCACAGTTAAAGTCTGAAAAGACGCCATCTGTCAAGGCAAAGTCTCGCATTTATACAGTTACAACTGAGTAAGTCACTATTCAATCTACAACTTTTTCCTTAATTTTGAATTATATGATTTTCCTTGATACAAGTATGTATGACATATAAACATGTAAATAAGATGCATGTCTTCAATGTTTTCAGTGTTATCGCACTTCCGCTTTGCCACATATTTCTATTCGTCTTTGTGTCGCCTCAAAATCGAATAGACAAGTTCGCATTCACGCAGTGTGTATAAGTGCAACAGTATGCTGACAAGCACTGTAACAGCAAGTATCACATGGGTAAAGTCTGGAAAATTATATTTCTATCGTGGGTAAGTTTTAATGAGTCAGCACTGGAGACATCGTGGGAAATGGCTGCGAACTTAAAACCAGTTGTCACTAAGTAAAATCTTTCGTTCATAATCTCCGCCAATATTTTTACAAAAGCTGTATCCTAAGGCTTTTTTCCCCTTTGACAGAACAAACTGATTATGACGTTATCAAATCTGTCTTTGTATTGCATTCGTAAGATCAGAACCACTGGAAGTAATAAGCCTATTACAGTATAACAAACCTCCAATCCCCGACATTTTATTCCGACCACTTCCATGGGAATACCAAGTGACTAATAAGGTAAGTAACACATGCACTCATAATCCATCTTCACGATAAGAAAAATTCACGGTGAACCCATAAGATACTAATTTCTCCACTGTAAACCCACAATCGAAGAATACATTAATTTATGACGATGGGGCATATCTCGACGGTCCGCTAAGGCAGTTAAACAAGTGCAAGCTGTCCAAGGGACTATAATCACCTCATTAGGACTGACAGCAGGCATTACCGCCATGCAGTAGGGCTGGAAATGCTACCGCTGTCTGGCTTATAACGGCCATGGAGAACGCCCGGTGAAATAAAAGCAGCGATTCCAGCAGAACAGTCTTTGATTAAAAACGCATTAATCTGCCACAAAGCGAAATGTACACTGCCGGTATTGCCAGTAGACAGACATGGAGAAAGTACGCTGGAACTCCCAACAGCTCTGGTTATACTGTGGACCTATGACCTTACAATGGAGAAATGCACAACTCTTGGTGCACCTGAACGAGTCTCCTCACTGCCAAGCATGATGTTAAATGTCGAAATCAAGTCGTCTACGAAGGTATGAACATACAGTTTGCGGAGAGAGGATACTCTCATACTGAAATAGTCTCACACTGATCATTAAGTCTTCGTATGAGAGACATGGCATCAGCTCTGCGAGGTGAGTAGGCTGAACATAAAACCCCGCCTGCAGAGTTTATCAATAGTTAATAAAGCACGTGTCGCCATGCATTATACGCAAAGTTTATGATAACAGAGACTGTTTCGTGTCGTGATGATGTTTTAAGAAAATTTTTAGTTTTGTGGCGGGTTGTGTAACCACCATGACAAATTTCTCCACTAGACAGTGCGGTATTCATGTGTCTCCTAGTCTAAATGCCTGTTCATTGCCTTCTTCGTTTGGGGCTCTTTAGCTATTCTGGAAAGAAAACCAGAGGAAGCTGGCGCTAAGTTACTGTCTTCGGAGTTAACACGACTGCCAAAGACTGTCCTTTTGATTTTAAACACAATTCACAATTCCAAACAAAAGTCAAAATGATATAGCTGTAACAATGAATAGTATAGGACCATGTGTTGACCCTGAAAACTTCAGTACCTATAGGCCAGTCTCATTGCCTCGCATTCCACAGAATACTAAACTCAGGTCGGTCAGACGACATAGTAGGCCTACTCAAATGAAGAAGATGACCAGTATGGAAAACTCGGCCAGAATCCGCACTTTAGTGTCACTAATCACTATAATCATCACTCTCAGCCACAGACGGCTGAAGGGCTGGAGGTGTCCGTCCGTCTGTCTGTCTCTAGTGTCTGTGCGACCTGTCGTCACAATACAGACTGTATTGTATTCACCAAGGTGCCAAACAAGCACCTGGTGCCTTCAGTACCAACACCATCATCATCATTCTGTAGTCAGCCCGACTGAGTCAAGGACGAGAAGAAAATGGTAAAGCATTGATAACATCCATCTCTCTCTCTCTCTCTCTCTCTCTCTCTCTCTCTCTCTCTCTCTCTCTCTCTCTCTCTCTCTCTCTCTTGTGTCTTTGGAAAGAGTATGAGCGTGTGCGTTTGCTATCCACCGCTGTTGTTTCTGACACCTTTAGTTCGCATCTTAAAATTCATCGTCATTCGCTCGTTATTCGTTCCTTTGTTAATGGATTTATTCATTCATTTACTTTAGTCCTCTATTCATTTACTGGTCCTATCTTTAACCTTAAAAAAACATTAGATCATCACCGATTCATGATCAAGGTCAGGAAGAGCTAAAAAGAGAAAACAGGCAGATTTTCATCAGAATCAGCCACAAGAGAGTCAGCCACTTGTGTAGCATCAACATTTTTTGTTTTTTACATTTTTCTATTTATTTTTTTAGGATCATTGAACTCAGGGAGGTTACCTTTGTAGGCCTACTCACCTTTTTTTTCTTTTCGTCCCATTATTGTCTACGCCACCTTACTGGCTACAGAAACTGGAACAATTTGTATAATGCAATGATGATGATGTCGATGAGGATGATAATCATGATGTTATGGAGTTCCATCTAGGATTGAGACTGCGTGACAGGGCTGTACTCTACGCTTACTATCATAACATATCCTGGCGTCAACCAGGCCCGAGAGATACAGATACGTGTTGGTGCTGGTCAGAAGATTTGAGCAACACCCTCAATGACGCATCCGTGAAGTGGATGAGACTCGACTGTGTGGTCCCCGGTCTTCCCAATGAGCCCATAGCATGCCCAACTCTGGGTAGGAGCCAGTTAGAGCCGAAAAATCCCACAATGATATAGTTTCGAAGGGTCTGATGGGGATTCGAACCCATAACCTTCCAGTCAGTAGTCCGTTGCGTTGACCACTACACCACGGCTACTGGTCTAAAAGTCTATATTATATATTTATATCACTGTCAGCATGAAGGGGATGACCTACCTTTATTATATATATATATTATTAATATTTATATATAAATTATAATACTATATATATATATATATAAAGAAGAGAGAGAGAGAGAGAGAAGAGAGAAAGACAAGACGAGAAAAAAAAAAAAGAAGAGAGAGATGCATGCACTCTCGTTGTCATATTACTGATCACTCTCTTATCACACTACTGATCACTCAAGTTATAATCACGTTATCAAACTACTGACCAAATTGATCACTCAGTCGCTATGGTCATGCATGTGACGTCAGACAATGGCCGCGTGTCTTTAATGCCAACACTATCAGCGATTCCTTCAGCCCGGTAATCAAGTACCAGAAGCGAATGGTTAAACCTTCATGTATAACTGTGTTTGTGTTTCAGGTTACCATAGTTATTATCTATGTGCGTATTTCCTAGTCGTCCGATTTGTTGTTTGTAATATATCGCTTTTTAATTTTGTTAGTATTCTCTACCTCGTTTTTTTCCTGCCACACATGCCAACAGTATAACGGACAATAACAAATAAATCTATCTCAATGTATGAATGCATTCATTTATAAATTTGATTGTTTGTCTTTACTTCTAACTTTGCACACTAGCACTGACATGCACTGACAGATTAAAAGGGAGATATGGCAAGAAAATCTAGAAATGGAAAGGGTGGTGAGGGATAGACACAGATAGAATTATAGGAATCAGCCAAAGTAAGCACCCATGGGCTCAAAAATCGGTGCCAGCAGAGACTGCAGCCTTTCTCCGATACCAGCAAAAGGGGATGTAGATTATTCTGTCTGGCTATGCAGTCTGTCATCACATCACTAATGACTGATCAGATCATTCAGTCCTCACAGCTATGCTTGTGGTTCTAGACAATGACCTCGCGTGCCTTCAGACTGGTACCACAGACAGTAAGGTACCACAGACACTAGTCTATATGCTGGTACTGACCCTTAAGTGTTTCTATATTCAGTCCGGCAGATTCAAAGACAGAAAACAACTGAGCAAACCGCAGTAATAATCGATCTTTTCCGAGGTCTTCAGCATTCCTTTCCGGAGGGGAAAGGTGAAGGGAAGAGGTGAGGAAGTTAGGTGTGACAGTTTATGCAGACAGGTCTCTTCCATGATTTGACAAGACAAATGGGTCATGTCATTGTCGACAGACACAATCACGGTTCTCTGGACTAATCTTCACGTTTAGGCAGCTTAGGGAAAAGGAACAGAATCTTCTCTCTGTCTCTCCCTCCTCACCCATCTTCGTAAACATTTTCCGTGACACTATTCTGTCTATACTCATACTTCTGGTGCGGTACTGGAACTTGATCAATTTACAATCGTTATTTCTTAGATTTGGTTCCCATATAGCGGAGCAATCCAGTCTCCTGTGTAACTGCGAATGGACATGGGCCTGAAGGCCTGCCTCATGAAAACAATTCGTATTCGTATCCCTTGTCATCCATTCATGGAATTTCCATTAACCTTACTTTCGTACAGATCCAGGGACACAAAGTGATGTTACTGTTACTGTTATTTTTGTTTAAAGCCCAGCCGACTGCGTAAAGCCATATCAGGGCTATAACGTTCCAAAACATAAAAAATACTTCAACAGGAAAAAAAGAAAGAAAGAAAATTAAGTACACACATCAATGCATTCGCGCACATAATCTAAGTAGATGCCCCTGGCGTTGACCACTCCGTCCAATTCATCACACAGGGGATTTAAAACACATACCTGAATACAAATTTAAACATAACGAAGTACACTAAAACTATTATAAAAACGGCCCTGAATTACCTAAAATCGCTTCCGCATCTTTCATTTCCATACAGCCGAAAATGCGCCCCATACATGTACCCAATTATCGATCCTAAGAAAAAGTACGTAAGACTTTACCGAACACATACAGGTGAATGGACCATTAAAGGCAGAAAATGATAGAAAGAAATGACAACAAACAAAGGTACAAGGAAGGCAGAAACTAAGAGAGTGACAAAAAAGAGGAGATTTCTAACACAGAATTTCAAGAAGGTGAGAATACTATTTATACTGAAAGAGCCCCGGCATCCCTACAGGGGGGGGGGGGGGGGACCCACTTTGACTATCGCGTCCGTTGAACCAATGTAAATCAACGTAGCAAGAAAAAGGGAGGATTTCATTACCACACAGCCTATGAGTAATGGACCCAGAAAACTTGATAACGAAACATAAAACTTTTAAAAAAAATATGTCCAACTCCGAAAAAATATCGAGGACACCTCAGGCCCAAGGCAAGCAAAGAACCACCCACACAGCCGAGAAATCGTTGTCAGTTGTTGTCTGCAGACATACAGACACAAAATCGCCACCGAACTGCCGTGGTCTGTGCCAGGTGTAAATGATCAACCTGTGATGTATCCCAGATTAGACAGAACGCTGAACAGTGACAGACTTGACTTCCTGTCTCGATTTCCAGTAAGATTCAGAGGCTGAGACGGTTGTTTTTAAATTATTACAGAAGCTTTGTCGCTTCTTCTTTAGTACAGATGCTTTGTCGCTTCTTCTTTGTTACAGATGCTTTGTCGCTCTTTGTTACAAATGCTTTGTCTTCAAATGCTTTGTCGCTTCTTCTTTATTACAGATGCTTTGTCGCTTCTTCTTTAGTACAGATGCTTTGTCGCTTCTTCTTTATTACAAATGTTTTGGCGCTTCTCTTTGTTACAGATGCTTTGTCACTTCTTTGTTACAGATGCTCTGTCGCTTCTTTAGTACAGTTGCTTTGTCTCTTCTTCTTTATTACAGATGCTTTGGTGCTTCTTCTTTGTTACAATATGCTTTGTCACTTTTTTCTATTACAGATGCTTTGTCGCTTCTTTACTATACACGTTTTGCCGCTTCTTCTTTATTACAGATGCACGCGCGCACATACACACATACGCACGTGTGCGCACATACACACACACACGGCGCGATCACACACACACACACACACACACACACACACACACACACACACACACACACCACACACACACACCACACACACACACACCAGCAAGCGAGTAACTGCAAGTAAACAAACTCGTCGCTCATCGATGTGCCCAGACACTTGCCTCACGAAAAGTCTGTCCTTTTCATTTCAACGACGTCTTTAGGGTTCCTATTCTCCAACCACATTATCAACGAAGGAGCAGCGTCTTGTTTCTTTTTATTCGACTCTCTCACAGCCTCAAGGGTCTCTCAAAACCCCAAACAATTACACCTGACTGTATAATCTTATCAAAGGCCAACAGGGTCTGGCGCTATGCATTCTCTTTCCCCGTTCTTCACAGATAACTTGGTGAAGGTGTAAAAACAGTCCTGGGGAACAGTTTACTGGGGATCTTGGTCCAGCGGCCTGGTTCGGCTCTCATTTCTCAGAAAACAACAGAATTTATTCCCTCTTTACCGGTCTTCTAGTCAACTCCCACTTCCTTTCTTCCATGGGGATGCTAGGGAGTTCTTTCAATTAAACAACATCCCGACCTTTTCTAAAGTCTGTCCATGTCTCGGACATTTTCTCTTTTCTATCATTCTCTTCTATTTCTACTCTTTCTGTCTCCATATCCTTTTTCTCTTTCTGCCTTACCTGGTCCATTCGCCTGAATTTGTCCTACAAAGAATTTTTCGTCCATTTGTTCGTCTTTCTTTCCTGTTTACTGCACTCAAACTGCAGTATGCAGACAGTGCCGCAACATATTGCTTGTACAGTGCCAGTCAACAATTAATTTTAACACATGTGTACCCTTACTACGCATCAGACTTTCAGAACAAATATGAACTTGCCTTATACAGATAAACTAAAAATATAGCCAAAAACATAAACACGCTCTCTCTCTCTCTTCTCCCCTCTCTCTCTTTCTCTCTCTCTCTGCCCTCTCCCTCGAGTATACTAGAAGCCCGAGTTTAGCCCTCTGACTCCCGCGCCATGTCCACCAGCATCCTGCATTGTCAACCATGCTTGCAAAGCAAAAACCTAACTCTTTAAATCTCTCACCCTATCCACCAGCTTCCTGTAGGAATCAAAGGGTTAAAGGACACACACACACACACCCCCGACAGAAAAAAAATTACTTTTGATAAACATGCTGTCATTTACGATTGCCAATTTGATACTCTACGGTTATTAACTATTCTAATAGCTGTGTAGTTTAGCAGTCGTGAGTCACGGCACAGGTGTCATCAAAAGGAATCCCCCCCCCCCCCCCACACACACACCTTTTAATCAAAGTCTTATGCCAATGGCAACAATGCACACGGATATTTTTTCCTCACTGCCGACATTCATCCATTCCAACTCGATAAGGAGTTCCATTTGACTAACTTCATCTGTTCTTATTTGTTTCTTTGCTACTTAGTTTAGGGCCTACTTTGTGTTCAGTTTCGTTGTGCAGTCCTGGTAAGCTGCTCTTTCGAGATTCAATCTCACATCTTTGTGTGTTTATCTTGTTTATGATTTGTGTGTCTGTCTTGTCTAACTATGATTTGTGTGTTTGTCTTGTCTATGCTTTGTGTGTTTGTCTTGTCTATGCTTTGTGTGTTTTGTCTTGTCTAACTATGCTCTGTGTTGATTTGTGTTTGTCTTGTCTAACTATGCTTTGTGTGTTTGTCTTGTCTATGACTTGTCTTTGTCTTGTCTAACTATGATCTGTGTGTTTGTCTTGTCTATCATCTGTGTCTGTCTTGTCTATGATTTGTGTGTTTGTCTTGTCTATCATCTGTGTCTGTCTTGTCTATCATCTGTCTGTCTTGTCTAACTATGATTTGTGTGTTTGTCTTGTCTATGATTTGTGAGTTTGTCTTGTCTATCATCTGTGTCTGTCTTGTCTATGATTTCTGAGTTTGTCTTGTCTATCATCTGTGTCTGTCTTGTCTATGATTTGTGAGTTTGTCTTGTCTATCATCGTGTCTGTCTTGTCTATGATTTGTGAGTTTGTCTTGTCTATCATCTGTGTCTGTCTTGTCTATCATTTGTGTCTGTCTTGTCTTTTGATTTGTGTGTTTGTCTTGTCTATCATCTGTGTCTGTCTTGTCTATCATCTGTGTCTGTCTTGTCTATGATTTGTGTTTGTCTTGTCTATATATTGGTTGTCTTGTCTATCATCTGTGTCTGTCTTGTCTGATTTGTGTTTGTCTTGTCTATATTCTGTGTCTGTCTTGTCTAACTATTTTGTGGTCTGTCTTGTCTATGATTTGTGAGTTTGTCTTGTCTTCATCTGTGTCTGTCTTGTCTACTATGATTGTGAGTTGTCTTGTCTGTCTGATCATCTGTGTCTGTCTTGTCTACTATGATTTGTGTCTGTCTTGTCACTATGATTGTGTTTGTCTTGTCTCTATGATTGTGTGTCTGTCTTGTCTATGATTTGTGTGTCTGTCTTGTCTATGATTTGTGTTGTCTTGTCTAATGATTTGAGTTGTCTTGTCTAACTATGATTTGTGAGTTTGTCTTGTCTATGATCTGTGAGTTTGTCTTGTCTATCATCTGTGTCTGTCTTGTCTATGATTGTGTCTTTTGTCGCTAACTATGATTTGTGAGTTTGTCTTGTCTATCATCTGTTCTGTCTTGTCTATCATCTGTGTCTGTCTTGTCTATGATTTGTGTGTTTGTCTATGATCTCATGCATTCTGTGTCTGTCTTGTCTATCATCTGTGTCTGTCTTGTCTATGATTGTGAGTTTGTCTTGTCTTATGATTTGTGTGTTGTCTTGTCTAACTATGATTTGTGTGTTTGTCTTGTCTTCATCTGTGTCTGTCTTGTCTAATTTGAGTTTGTCTTGTCTTATCTGTGTGTCTGTCTCTGTTTTGTTTTGTCTTGTTATCATTGTGTCTTTGTCTTGTCTACTGTTTTGTGAGTTTGTCTTGTCTAACCTCATGTTGTATTGTCTTGTCTATCATCTGTGTTGTTGCTCTTGTCTATGATTTGTGAGTTCTGTCTTGTCTATCATCTGTGTCTGTCTTGTCTAACTATGATTGTGAGTTTGTCTTGTCTATATCTGTGTCTGTCTTGTCTATGATTTGTGAGTTTGTCTTGTCTATCATCTTGTCTGTCTTGTCTATGATTTGTGAGTTTGTCTTGTCTATGATTTGTGTTTGTCTTTCTTATGATCTGTGATTGTCTTGTCTATCATCTTGTGTGTCTGTCTTGTCTAACTATGATTGTGGTTTGTCTTGTCTATCATCTGTGTCTGTCTTGTCTATCATCTGTGTCTGTCTTGTCTATGATTTGTGAGTTTGTCTTGTCTATGATTTGTGTCTGTCTTGTCTATCATCTGTATCTGTCTTGTCTATGATTTGTGAGTTTGTCTTGTCTAACTATGATTTGTGTGTTTGTCTTGTCTATGATTTGTGTCTGTCTTGTCTATCATCTGTGTCTGTCTTGTCTATGATTTGTGAGTTTGTCTTGTCTATCATCTGTGTCTGTCTTGTCTAATCTTGATTTTCTGTGTCTGTCTTGTCTATGATTTGTGAGTTTGTCTTGTCTATCATCTGTGTCTGTCTTGTCTATATCTGTGTCTGTCTTGTCTATGATTTGTTGTCTTGTCTTCATGATTTGTGAGTTTGTCTTGTCTATCATCTGTGTCTGTCTTGTCTATGATTTGTGAGTTTGTCTTGTCTATCATCTGTGTCTGTCTTGTCTATGATTTGTTGTTGTCTTGTCTATCATTGTGTCTGTCTTGTCTATGATTGTGGTTGTTCTTGTCTATCATTCTGTGTCTGTCTTGTCTATGATTTGTGTCTGTCTTGTCTATGATTTGTGTCTGTCTTGTCTATGATCTGTGGTCTGTCTTGTCTTATATGATTTGTGTCTGTCTTGTCTATGATCTGTGTCTGTCTTGTCTATGATTGTGTCTGTCTTGTCTATGATCTGTGTTGTCTTGTCTATGATCTGTGTCTGTCTTGTTTGATTTTGTCGTTTTCTATTGTCTTGTCTATATCTGTGTCTGTCTTGTCTAACTGATTTGTGTTCTGTCTTGTCTATGATTTGTGTCTGTCTTGTCAATATGATTTGGTGTTCTGTCTTGTCTATATTTGTGGTTTGTCTTGTCTATATGATTTGTGTGTTTGTCTTGTCGATCTTGTGGTTGTCTTTCTATGATTTGTGTTGTCTTGTCTATGATTTGGTCTGTCTTGTTCTATGATTTGTGTGTTGTCTTGTCTATCATCTGTGTCTGTCTTGTCTATGATCTGTGTGTTTGTCTTGTCTATGATTTGTGTGTTGTCTTGTCTATATCTGTGTCTGTCTTGTCTATGATTGTGTCTGTCTTGTCTCTATGATTTGTGAGTGTTGTCTTGTCTAATGATTTGTGTGTTCTGTCTTGTCTCATGTCTTGTGGTTGTCTTGTCTATATTTGTGTGTCTGTCTTGTCTAATGATGTTGTGTGTTGTCTTGTCTATCATTGTGTCTGTCTTGTCTATGATTTGTTGTGTTTGTCTTGTCTATGATTTGTGTGTTTGTCTTGTCTATGATTTGTGAGTTGTCTTGTCTATACTTGTGTCTGTCTTGTCTATGATTTGAGTCTGTCTTGTCTAATGATTTGTGGTTTGTCTTGTCTATATTTGTGTGTCTGTCTTGTCTATGATTTGTGAGTTTGTCTTGTCTATGATTTGTGAGTTTGTCTTGTCTATCATCTGTGGTCTGTCTTGTCTATGATTTGTGGTTTGTCTTGTCTATATGATTTGTGAGTTTGTCTTGTCTATCATCTGTGTCTGTCTTGTCTATGATTGTGTGTTTGTCTTGTCTATATGATTTGTGTGTTTGTCTTGTCTAACTATATCTGTGGTTGTCTTGTCTATGATCTGTGTGTTTGTCTTGTTGTTTGTCTGTCTATGATTTGTGTTGTCTTGTCTCATTGATTTGTTTGTCATGTTGTGTCTTGTCTACTATGATTTGTGGTTTGTCTTGTCTATGATTTGTGTGTTGTTTGTCTTCGTCTATTGATCTGTGTGTTTGTCTTGTCTATGATCTGTGTTTGTCTTGTCTAACTTATGACTTTGTTGTTGTCTTGTCTATGATTTGTGTTTGTCTTGTCAAATGTTTGTCGTTTGTCTTGTCTATGTTTGTTGTCTGTTGTCTTGTCTGCATGATCTGTGTCTGTCTTGTCTATGATTTTGTGTTGTCTTGTCTATCATCTGTGTCTGTCTTGTCTAACTATGATTTGTCTGCTGTCTTGTCTATGATTTGTGTCTGTCTTGTCTATGATCTGTGTCTGTCTTGTCTATGATTTGTGTCTGTCTTGTCTATGATTGTGCTGTCTTGTCTATGATTTGTTGTCTCTTGTCTATGATCTGTGTCTGTCTTGTCTATGATTTGTGTCTGTCTTGTCTATGATCTGTGCTGTCTTGTCTATATTTGTGTCTGTCTTGTCTATGATCTGTGTCTGTCTTGTCTATGATTTGTCTGTCTTTTTTTTTTTTTTTTTTTTTTTTTTTTTTTTTTTTTTTTTTTTTTTTTTTTTTTTTTTTTTTTTTTTTTTTTTTTGTGTGTTGTCTTGTCGATCATCTGTGGTATGTCTTTCTATGATTTGTGTTTGTCTTGTCTATGATCTGTGTCTGTCTTGTCTATGATTTGTGTGTTGTCTTGTATATCATCTGTGTGTCTTTTCTTGTCTATGATTTGTGTGTTTGTCTTGTCTATGATTTGTGTCTGTCTTGCTATGATCTGTGTCTGTCTTGTCTATGACTTGTGTCTGTCTTGTCTAACTATGATTTGTGAGTTTGTCTTGTCTATGATTTGTGTGTCTGCTTTCTATGATCTGTGTCTGTCTGTCTATCATTGTGTGGTCTGTCTTGTCTATATTTGTGTGTCTGTCTTGTCTATGATTGTGTCTGTCTTGTCTATGATTTGTGAGTTTGTCTTGTCTATGATTTGTTGTCTGTCTTGTCTATGATTTGTGTGTCTGTCTTGTCTATGATTTGTGTCTGTCTTGTCTATGATTTGAGTCTGTCTTGTCTAACTATGATTTGTGAGTTTGTCTTGTCTATCATCTGTGTGTCTGTCTTGTCTAGATTTGTGAGTTTGTCTGGTCTATGATCTGTGAGTTGTCTTGTCTATCATCTGTGTGTCTGTCTTGTCTATGATTTGGTGTCTGTCTTGTCTAACTATGATTTGTGAGTTTGTCTTGTCTATCATCTGTGTTTGTCTTGTCTATGATTTGTGTGTTTGTCTTGTCTATGATCTGTGTGTTTGTCTTGCCTATGATCTGTGTGTTTATCTTGTCTATGATCTGTGTGTTTGTCTTGTCTATGGTCTTGTCTATGATCTGTGTGTTTGTCTTGCCTATGATCTGTGTGTTTGTCTTGTCTATGATCTGTGTGTTTGTCTTGTCTATGATCTGTGTGTTTGTCTTGTCTATGATCTGTGTGTTTGTCTTGTCTGTGTGTTTGTCTTGTCTATCATCTGTGTGTTTGTCTTGTCTATCATCTGTCTGTTTGTCTTGTTGAACTATGATTTGTGTGTTTGTCTCGTCTAACTATCAATCTATCTATTTACTTGTCTGTTTGTTCGTCTATCCATCTACCTTATTCATGTTTGCATTCGTTTCTCAAACGTTCGTTTACGAAGAAAGTCAGTGAAGCAATCAGCCAATTTTACGTGACGCCGAGTCGTACTTATCATGACGGCAATCCAGTTTTACATTAAAAGTCCAGACAAGTTTCCAGTTCACCTTTACAAGTTTTCTTCATTTTCGACCCAACAGCAAGCTAATTACAAGATAAGCACTTGCGCCAAGCAGCAACATTTGAGTTCCAGGCGATCATTCACATCAATTCAGCAGTTACATCTCTCTCTCTCTCTCTCTCTCTCTCTCTCCTCTCTCTCTCTCTCTCTCTCAAGAGGTGATGAAGTTTCTCTTGTATGCTCTTTTCTCTACAGCGACAAAACTGACTGGTTCTCAACATGTACAAGGCCCACACAGGAGTGAAAATTAGTAATAACAAAAAAAAAACAAACAAAAAAAACAACAACCTGTGGAGTTGGTTAGAATGCCCCCTAGCTTGTTGATAACACAGTGGTCGTGGGGTCGAGCTACAGGCAGGTAACAGGACGGTTTATTATTTTCATTTATTTATCTCTTTCCTTATTTATTCATTCATTCATTCATTCGTTTATTTATTTATTTATTTATTTATTTTTGATGGTTGTTGTTCTTCAGCTCTGCTGGTTAATGCAGATATCGTGGGTTTAACCCTCAGGGGCGGGCCATAGCTTTCTGTTTCTTTCGTTTCTTTCTTTTTATACACAGACTGGTCAGGCCCTGGGCTCAGTCTCCTGTCTCCAGTTCAATTCCACTTTACAATGTAGAAGTTGTTCTCCGTCCACCTTAACCCTTTGACTCCCACACTCTATCCATCAACTGCAAAAAAATTAACCCTTTGACCCCCTCACCCTACCCACAAGCTTTCTGTAGGGAATGGTTAAGTTTTTGCTTTGACAATGAAGGATGCTAGTGGACAGGGTGCGGGAGTCAAAGGATTAATGCTCCAGTCATTCTGGTGGTTTCATAGGTCCCATTCTCTTCCCCATGACAGCGCATATGGAACTGTCCAAGTATAATGAATTCCTAATGAAGAAACCCAAACCTCTTTGCTTTTCTCTGTGTGCCCCTAATGGTGTAAGGAAAGCAAGTATCTGATCTGATCTGATCTTTGAAGACAGAATCCATAATGAAACGAAAAGAAACAATTGCTCCAATAGGGCCTACATGATCCGTTTGTCTTACGCCTTCATTTCCTTTTCCATACTGCAATAATTTTGAGTGTTCTCGCCACAAACGCGTAACATCTAGAAAAAAAAACTTATGTCAAACTTTGTCCGAGTGTTTCTGTCAGATACACTCAAGTAAAACCTAGGGACGATCTGCGGTCTTCGCTTTGCCCCCTACGTCTCCTGTGTGCCAATATTCTTTTCTTTGCACAATGGTTAAAAAAAACCAAAGGAAACAAGAAAGAAAGAAAGAAAGAAAAAAGAAGAAAAGAAAAAAAGAGAAAAGCTCAGTCTGAGCCTTGGCGTCCTCTCCGTGTGTTTGTCTAAATTATTTGTCGAAGGTCGGAGCATCTGCCCTCCTGCCGTCCCCAAGCCAACAACCCAAACAGCAGGAAGAGACACAGAGGAATCTACTTCATGATACGTTTGCCTTGGCGTGACACTACGCCTGTCTTGCCTCAAACTGATCTTCTGCCTTCCTTCCATTTCCCTTTTGGAAAAGAAAGAGTTGCTCGTGATCGAGAGAATGAGAGAGAGAGAGAGAGAGAGAGAGAGAGAGTGGTGTTGTGTAGTGTGTGTGTGTGTGTGTGTGTGTGTGTGTGTGGTGTGTGATGGTGTGTGTGAGTGTGTGTGTGTGTGTGTGTGTGTGTGTGTGTGTGTGTGTGTGTGTGTGTGTGTGTGTGTGTGTGTGTGTGTGTGTGTGTGTGTGTGTGTGTGTGTGTGTGTGTGGTGTGTGTGTGTGCATTGCCTGTGTGAGTCCATGAGGGCTGAGAATGTTACGCTGAGTTTAAAATCTCAACTGCTTCAGTGCTCGTGGACAAATACTAACTACACATGGCTCTTAAACATCCAAACCCAACCTGCAAAGTATGTACAACTAAGTATAATGTACAACTAAGTATAAATATTTATATCCACAACCATTTCCTTCAGACGATGGCTCCTACGATTCAAAAATGAAAATATTGATGATGATGATGGATGATACGTCGACGACAACGACCTTCAGTAATACTCGTACTAAACGAGAGCACCCCATCACCAACAAAAGAAGGCGCAACAACTAAAGGAAGTTTCAACAATGCTGATCATCATTTTCACGTTAACATGAAGCAAGTGAAAAGTTTTCCTTAACAACAATGGATTTGCTGCTGTTGTGCCTGTGTGAACCAGATTGGTGCACGTTCAGTTTCACTAGTCACAAAGTAACTAGTCACTAACGAGAGAGAGACAGAGACAGAGACAGAGAAAGACAGAGAGGAAGAGAAAGAGAGAGAGAGAAGCAGAGAGAGAGAGAGAAAGAGAGAGATCCAGGTTACAAATTCATCCAGACCAAAAAGAAGACTCAAATGCGTCAACCTGAATGGGTACAGCTCATTTTCTAATTTACAACGACCTCAGTGAGTGGAAAATGTCAACACGCAAGAATCTGAAACTCAGACGCTGCAAGCGGAGAAATGAGTCGGCCCCATTATGAGAAAAGCACGCCACAAATCTTCAAAGGCGTTCAGAAAAACCCACTAGGCAAAAAGAAAGGGGCAGAGACCCTGGAGGCAAACTCGTTCGTTATAGGGCAGACAGAGACAGTTCAGAGAGAAAACGAAAATATCCGAAAATCGCTGAGGATATGAAACCTGTGCTCAGAGAGACAGTGAAGATTTTTGTTACTCTTCTTGATATGTACACATCGCAGAATCCACAACTTGGCATAAATGCAAAGGAAAATTTCACGAAAATCTGTACTATCGACCACTGGGTCATATACTGACCTAACCAGATAGTACGCATTATCATGTCGAAACTATTACGGCCAAGTCACACTCAACTTCAAATCTTACTCCCCCACACCACCCCCCCCATCACCCCCACCCTCACTCCATACCCAACCCCCACTTCCTCTACCCTCACCCCATCCACTGTTCTTCCCAATCCATAATACTCTGGGGATTTGTATACACTTTAAATCTGTGCCAGATGAATTCATCGCACTGAAACATTCTATTAATGTACTCCACCCAAACCTGCTATAGACTGTAATCTGACGGAAACATTCTATTAATGTACTCCACCCAAACCTGCTATAGACTGTAATCTGAAGGGCGGCCTAAATATTCTGACAAGCCACCATTGTGGAAACGGAGAAGGCTGAAATTTATGAGGTTATAAATTTTTTTCACATATAAATCTATATTTTCAATGGACTCAATGCAACTGTTCATTCGCACAGTAATCATAAAATGCTATGTTATTTGAATGTATACTGCCACTAATACATGTAAATCGATAAATCATCCATTCATCAAGCGAGCAGGCAGCAGGCAGCAGGCAGCAGGCAGCAGGAGTTAATGACATGTAACAAACGCGATACGGATACGACGTTGCATACGCTATTTCAAAAGCTGGCTCCGCCCAATAAATGATAAATGATGTGACTTAACAGCACGACTCAAACGTTACAGACGATCCATGCAGGTCTAAATTAGCTGCGACAGAATGACAGCTCATTGTCTAACTTCGCTGGAAGCTTGGTAACAGCTTAACCCTTTGACTCCCACACCCTATCCACAACTACAAAAAGTCAACCCCTTGACTCCTTCAACCTATCCCCAGCTTCGTACAGGAAGCTGGTGGATAGGGTGAGGGTCAAAGGGTTAAGCATTTGTTTCACTAGCATGTTTGACAATGAAGGATGCTGGTGGAGAGGCTGTGGGAGTCAAAGGGTTAATAGTCAAGTTAAAGCTCGTGTATTTTGTTCTGTATATATATAAACAATCCATCAGGTTGTTCAGTAACATTAATTTGACATTTTCACGTTGCGAAACATCCAGCAAGCAAGCTCTCAAGTACTTTACACTTTACAGAAGATATATAGGCCTACGTAAAGATGTAAATCAACGATAAATCAATGATATAAGCATGATATGACAAAAAACAAACAAACAACTAATAACAATAATAATCATAAGAAGAAGAAGAATTAATAGTAACAACAACAACCACCACCACCACCAAATAATAATAATAATAATGATGATGATGTGATAATGATGATGATGACATTTATAAGGTGCCTAATCTTCACTCAAAAATCAAATCAAGGCTCGCACTCTCATCATTCATCAAATCAATCACCCAACAACGACCAGGGCACAACGCACACGCTGACTGGGAGGGGGAAGACAGAGGGTAGCGGGGCGTGTGACCCCCTGACCTAAACCGTCATCCCACCTAGAGCTGTCACACATACATGTCCACAAGATGCTGAGCTAGGATACGCTCAAGCCTGATAATCGAGTGACCCTTTACCCAAGTTATCATCCTCTTCTCTCTCTTTCTCTCTCTCTCTCTCTCTCTCTCTCTCTCTCTCTCCGCGCCCCAAGATGCTGAGCTAGATACGCTCAAGCCCGATAGGCGAGTGATTCTTGATACAAGTTATCTCTCTCTCTCTCTCTCTCTCTCTCTCTCACGCGCCAAAGATGCTACTAGATACGCTCAGCCGATAGCGAGTGTCTTGACGTTATCATCTCTTCTCTCTCTCTCTCTCTTTTTCTCTCTATATATATATATATATATATATATATATATATATCTCACGCGCCCACAAGATGCTGAGCTAGGATACGCTCAAGCCCGATAGGCGAGTGACTCTTGATACAAGTTATCATCTCTCTCTCTCTCTCTCTCTCTCTCTCTTCTCTCTCTCTCCTCACACACACACACACACACACACACCACACACACACACACACTGTTTCAACATATTCTCTTTTTCTCTCGTCTTCCCCCTTCCCTCTGTTACTCGATTTCTTTTTCACTAATTCACAAAGACATAAACAGACAGACAGACAGATGCCATACGTACGCATGCGCATGAAGGACAAGATACAACACAGGGACTCACGTTAGCAAACGCAAACAACATTGACGCAGACTTACAAACAAGTCTACCAAACAATATACACAAAGAGTATTTCTCAAATAACCGATCATACGAGTACAATACGGACAGTAGGACGAGTAATAGCATTGTGTGGAGAGATTTTCAGAGCTCTTGTAACAGCTTAAAAACAGCGATTGACGAATATCTGAGGGAAGCGCGTTCTATTGTTGCATAGTGCACAGAAAGAGAACGAACGTTGGCCAAGTCTAAAAAGCCTTTCCACCATTCGATGTATCAAATATCTTGAAATACTGTCTTCAGCACGGACAAAACAAAGTCTGCACGGACAAAACAAAGTCTGTCCGTCCATACATGTATGTAAAATATCATAGGTGAGATAAAGGGCTTGCCCTATACGGAAGTGACAGAGATAGAGAGATGGGGGAAAGACAAGAGAAGGGATTAGGGTAGATGAACCAAACCGCAGAAATAAGATCAACATAAAGGTTATAACAGAAAGACCAGTCGCCGTGGTGTAGTGGTTAACGCAACAGACTACCGACTGGAAGATTGTGGGTTCGAATCCCCATCGGTGCCTTTAAAAGTCGTCGTGGGATGTTTCGGCTCTAACCGGTTCCTACCCAGAGTTGGGCGTGCTATGGGCTCATTGGGAAGACTGGGACCACACAGTCGAGTCTCATCCACTTCATGGGTGTGTCACTGAGGAGCGCGTTGCTCACATCTTCTGACCTGCACCACAGGTATCTATCTCTCGGGCCTGGTTGACGCCAGGCTATATTATGATAGTAAGCGTAGAGTACAGCCCTGTCATGCAGTCTCAATCCTACACGGAACTCCACAGCATCATGATTATCATCCTCATCGACATCATTCTCATCGCATTGTAAAAAAACCTGCGCTAGCTTCTGTGGCCATTAAGGTGGCGCAGAAAATGGGACGGAATTAAAAAGGTGAGCACAAAGGTAACCTCCCTGAGTGCCGTGATCCTTAAAAAAAAAAAAAATTAAAAAAAGGTTATACAGAACGACAAAGTAAGGGGGTGGGTGGGGGTCTGAGGGATAAGACAGAAACATGAGAGAGCAGACAGAAAATACAAACACAATGTATTAGAATAATCCTATGCAACAAGGACAGGAGGGATCTTCAATCGCAATCCATGGTATTGCACTGCAGGCATTGAACCATTCTCAACAACTCACTGCTTTGACATGCAAATGCACGCATCCAAGCGGGTCCGATTTTCTCACCTTACACCGATTGACATACCCTCCATCGAGAAAATGGAATGATCACGCGTCCAAAACAGATCCTGTTAACGCCCCTACCCTCTCACTTTCTAAGGAACCGAGGAGCACTATTTACAAAGCATACATGATACTTTCAGCCTGAAGGATATGCAGCGGCCAACACCAAACCCGGTGACGCCGACAGGTGAGACATGATATTTTGTAGTTTTCTTCTGTCGTCTTGCGTTTCGAGCAATGTCGTCTCAGAAGCGTGTGTATACACGTTGTTCTGATTGTTTGCCTCATACAGATCTAATGTTGCTGCATACTGTCACAGTCTGTGAGTTTGATTCTTTCGTAACCAAATTGCTCTGAAGCTTTCGAAAGCCCAGGGAAGAAAAATCTGAGAAGGGTTGCCGCTCTAGACTGTCTCAGGTGTAGGGTGAGGGAGTGTATGTAAGAGCACAAGGGGTGGAGGTGGGAATGTGTACAGATCAAGGTATTAGCATATCCCACCCGACTAATGTACTAAACGGCCGGCGATCGGCACGTTTTGTATGTAGGAGACCAACTCTCCACTCAAGCTTAAAGACCCCCCTCCCTGTTCTTTCGCACTAAAGGGGAAGACGAGGGCGAGAAGAAAGCTTTCATCTCCTACTCTCAGGTGTTGAAGCACACACCTGTGTCCCTGGCACTCTGTGCCAGACAGACGTGCACAGCATGCCAACGACTGAACCAGCAGTGAAGGTGAGAAGTCAGGGGGTCACCCACCCCTCTGTGAAGTCTGGGGTCTGTTGTTTGCGTGGCATGTTCTGGTGGCGAGCACTAGTATCAGAAAGCCACATGGCTGGGTGGCTTTCTCTACAGAGCTGTGGGCTCAGTGTCTCACATCTCGAGCGTAGTCCCAGCCTTCATCATAGGAAACAAATCAGACTCGTGTATCATTCTGGTGAAATTTAAATTTAAGTAATTTTATAACGAGAACTTGGATCCCATTTGCCATCCATTTGAAGACCTCGCACATACCGGCATGAAATGGTTTTACACATTCTCAAGAGAAGTGTTAGATCATTACTGACAGGTGTACGTAAACTGAATAAATGCACGGAAATGTCAAATTACAATGCATCCCTCTGGAACAAATTCCAAAACGTTCTAATTTCAACAAATCACTCCGAATGGACTAATGGCAGTTATTGTTCGTGTCTGAACCAAAAAGGGACGCTCTGGCAGTAACCAAAACAAACAACAACAACAACAAACACACACACAAAACAACAACAAAAACAAACAAAAAACCAAACCAAACCAAAACAAAACAAAATGAAAACGGACCATTTAAGTTCATGAGTTTGAATGGAACATCGAATGGACTGGCATGGAACAGTGAAAGTTGTGCGTTTGACTGGAATGTCCCAGCGCGAGATAAAACATAACACCCAGCTGGACTGATAAAACTTTCTGCCTTTGTACACATTATAGCAGCAGGATACATACGAATGTTTTTACAAAACTTAAATACTTTAATACTTTAGACTGCAGAGACAAGCGGAAACTGAAGTTTCTGATAAAATGTTCTCCCACAAGACCAGGGTATCAGTTAATAAATCAATCCAACACAAAACGCTTGTGTATTGAGATGAAATGACGTCGGATCATGATATTATTAATAAATCATCCCGTGATGAAAAGTCATAACATAGTTGGAATATTCTGGCACAATGGCATCAATACATCAGCAAGCATGGGCTATCGCTTGTACGGCCTGTAAGCATGGATAGTAGATTGTACAGTAAACAATCTCTCTACTCTGTAAAAACCGAACAGCCTCTCTACAACTCTACAAGTACGCCACAATGGAACGATGACTATCGCTACGGGGAAGCACAAAGTATCAACTCGTGCTGATCTTGTATTTCTTATCTACAGTCTACACAGTAGCTCTACGAGCCACAGTTCTCCCCATAGCGCACTGCACCCGTAAAAATCTGGATACTATAGAAACATGTGTGTGTCACTGTCAGAGTGCGCTTTGCTGAAACTGTGGGGAAAGAATCTTGCAAACCATCAACAACCTCACGAAGTCTGCCCTCCCCGCTTTCTTCTGACATTACCTATCAGTAGCTTATGCTACAAGTACAATGAAAGTCAGTATCGTTATTGAAGTCTGCGAGGTACTCTAGTTGTGTCATAGGAAAAGGTCTCAAACGCTTTAGTTAGTTTAAATGACTTCTTATTCATTCAATGTGTGCAACAATAATACGAGGAAAAGCAGTTTCGAAATGAAATGACATGAAACTGGATGTCTGCATGGTGCTTTAGTGGGTTGATCTACACTGTGTGGGCATCATTGTGTATGCATTGCACAGTCTGCAGCCCTGACATTGACAGTAAGACAGAAAGACGAATTTAAAAAAGCGCAAAATTTTCTTGAAGAAAAGGTATGTGAGTGTGTGTACCGGTACGGCAGAAAGAGAAAATGGAGGCGGCCATAAACAAGAAATATGCTGAAAAGAGAGGCTGACTGGAAAGAAGACATTTTCGACACAGAATTTCCAGGTATACACTTCTTCCACCGAAAAAGTCTCTGGCACCCCACAAAGCAACTAAAAGTCTATCGTGGTAATGTCTGATGAGACACTACTGTATTAATGGTTGTGTGAGCCTGAAACCAACAGTAATACAATGAAGTCATACTGTTCATAATCTCTGACGACACTTGAAGTACTTGCGCCCAGGGTTCTATTTCTTTTTTTCCCCCAGGATAAACCATTTAAGCCATTGTGTGCTAGTGTTACGAAAATCTGTCCTCATGTTAAAACTGGAAAATCGGAATCAATGGAAACGTATTAATCCTATTACTAATCACACGCCCCCAAATCCCCAAAACTTTATTCCCTTCCCTTAAGTTCCGTGGGAATGAATAGTGAGTGACTAATAACTGTACTACGGTGCATAATGCCTGCACTGAGCTCTACAGCAAACTCACAGTCCATAAATACTTTACAACGAAGCAGTAATACAGATCAAAGTCTCAACAGTCAGTTAAGGCAGTTAAGCACATGCAAGCTGTCCAGGGGAAGATCAATGATCCCATTAGCACTAATATCAGGCATTACATCATTGGTGGGAACAGTACTGCTGCTCGGCTTATAACGGCTATGGAGAAATAAAAGCAAAACTTCCACCGTAACTGTCCTTGATAAAACACGCACTACTCTGATAGAAAGCGAAATTTGAATTCCACCAGTTTTGGTTGTAAATACATGGAACTACGTCCAGACTCTTGTATTATGAACAGATGCACAGTTTCCAATTCCTCCAAATGAATTTCCTCACTGCTGAAAATTATGTTAAACATCAGTTTTGCAGAGTATACGACTGAACTTGAAAACAAAACTGCTTGTAATGCCCATGAAAAGGTGAAAAAGTACACATGATCAGGCTTTATAAAATTACTCAACGTTTGAAATAATGAAAATGGGTTCACGTTGTCAGGACGTTTTCAGCTAATTCGTTTTTTTTTTGAGGGCTGTGGAACCACCATGTAAAATTTCTGCAAGAGACAGTGTTCAAATTGCATGTCGGGGTTTGCAGGTCTGTTCACTGACTAACTGTCTCTGATTCTTTCTAGGAAATGCTTCTTACTAATCTTAGGTACTTAGTGCTACACTGTTATCTCCAAAGACAGATGTCGACAAGAATTTTGATTCTTTGACAAAATGATATTCATAATTCAAAAGCAAGGCTCCAAATAATGTTGATCTTGGAAACTCTATTATCTGTTCTCCCATGGCCGCAACCTTGACTTTACCCTCGAGAAAAATATGTCCACTACCTCATTCTTGCATGCATTTTGTCTTAAAGATATTACTGCCAATTCTTCTCTCACTTGCTGTCCACAGACACTTCTCTGACCACAACAGCATGTTCAAAATTCTGCCGCTGACCGATTTCTAAATCAAAAGGATCTCAACACCGTACACCCCTTTTTAAAGTGTTACACTGGCTGCCTATCGAACAACAAATCAAGTACAAAAACTGCCCGTGTTTGCTACCAGATCATTTCCGGAAATGCATCCTAGTACAGTTCCATCTCGATCTCTTCTTTCCTGCTGTTGATGACAGGCACTTTTCGTGTCCCGAGATTTAAAAGAGACAAACAAGAATGATGGCAGAGCTTTTTTTACTTCCTCTGCTGTTAAACTGTGGAACTCTTGCCTCTTACTGTTTGACAGTCCGTCACTGTCTTCATGCAAATCCAATTTCAGAACGTTCCCGTCCCAATGGTCCCTTCATTAGAGCCCACTTCTCCAATCCTACGGCGCTGCTGATGTAGGCCTAGTTTTGTAGACTGTCTTGTATTATTAGGCTGTGTGTTAGGTGTGTTGTGCGCGCATGCACATGTGTGTGTCTGTGGGTGTGTGCGTGCTTGCATGTGTCTGTGAGTCTGCGTGTGCGTCCGTGCATGCGTGCGGCTGTGTACGCATGTGTGTGAGTGTCTGTGCGCGGAGTATATCTCTATAACAACAAACAAAATAAAAACAACAAAAAACAAAACAAAAAACAAAAAAAAGGGAATTGTAGAGCGCTTTAGGCCTAATACAAGGCGCAGTATAAATGTCCAGTTATTATCATTATTATCGTTATCATCATTATTACTCGTATTATTATGAGGTACAAAACACAAGTATCCACAATCAAATTAACACAAAGGACCCAACACACTTTTGGTATGATTGTTTCATCACTTTACTTTCATCCGAAAACTACCTCAACTAAGCGAGGTGGGATACTGAGGAAAAACTACCTCAACTAAGCGAGGTGGGATACTGAGGAAAAACTACCTCAACTAAGCGAGGTGGGATACTGAGGAAAAACTACCTCAACTAAGCGAGGTGGGATACTGAGGGAAGTCAAGTGAGTGGCGTTGAAAATTCAGCACAACCACCATCGAATGAAAGGGAAGGAACATCAAAGCGATCTGCATCAGCCACAAACAGTTTAATTAAGGGTCAAGGAAGGTCTATCTGTCTCAGAATGTACGTAGTTTGCATCACATAGGCGATCATGTAACACGTTCATTCAGCGCGCTACCAGACGTTGACCTCATACCTTCGATGCCAAAACCATCAGAGAATCTACTAGTATTTAGCCTGGCAGTCAAGGATCAAACGAAAAACAGTTCTGTGTGTGTTGGCGTGCGTGTATGCATATGGTGACAGTTTGGGGGGGGGGGGGAGGGGGGGTGCAAGCGTGATGCGTGTTTGTGAGTTACTATTTTCGTTTCAGGCACCAAAATAGGTTACATATTATTTCACTATCTCATAATTATTCATTAGTTAATCCATTACGTTAATTTGTTTAGTTTGCAAAGTCGTCGTATGAGGTAGTCTGGTGTTGTCTTTTACCTTCCACAACAGCAGATCAAAATTAATATGTAAATAAATACTGCGGTGATGCATACACATGTATGAAATCAACGAAAGAGAAAGAACGAACGTTCGGAACTGGCCTCAATCAACATCGACAGAGCTAGGAACCGATATAAACAGCAACAGAAGACAAGAGATTATTCTGTCTGGGCAGGAAGTTCATTCGGTCACTATCACCAAGACAATGGCCAAATAGTGACAAAGAGCAGTGACCTGGTTTCTTTATACTGGCACTACACAGTCTACAGATTAGTCCCTATGCAGGTTAGTCCCTAACTGTCTCAAAACACACGCAACACCTCGTTAACCCTGAAACAGAAAATGGAAAAGAAAATTAAGTATATATATATATATATAATATATATATATATATATATTAATATATATATATATATAATATCAAGCATTCGCGCACATAATCTAAGGATATGGGCCTGACGTTGACAATTCCACTCAGTTTAGCACCACAGTGGTTAAAAAAAACATGAATACAAATGTACAGAAACATAACTAAATACAATAAAACACAGATCAAAAACTGGCCTAAATCCCCTAATATTGCTTCAGCCCATCGCATTTGCTTAGACCAATATAACTTAGTACATGTACCAAATCATAAATCCCAATAGAAGGTATGTAAGACTTTATGGAACACATATAGGTGAATGGACCACCAAGACAGAAAATGGTGGGAAGAAATGACAGAAAGAAATGAAGCAAGCCAGAAACAAAGGCAGTGACAGAAAAAAAGGGAATTTCCAGCTCAGATTTTCCAGAAGGTGGGGATATCATTTAAACTGAAAGAACCACCAGGGCCCCCCAGGAGTGGGAGGTGGATCAAAATACAGGAGAGCAAAACAAAATGTAAATCCAAAAAGCAGGGATTAACAGCAGGGATGGACGCTGGGAATTCTTGCTTTCCAGGTTGGCGCCTTCACCACTGGGCCACTACACAGTGGCTGTATCGACAAAGAAGAACTATTTTCTTGCCAGTTATTTCAAAGCTATTTCAGCCAGTTATTTCAAAGCTATTTCACTTCACAAAGACCCATTTCTTTTCATTTCATATCATTTAATTTCACTGCACGTAACTTCCACAGCACACTGATGATATGACAAGCTTTGAATAAGAATTAATCTATCGTGTATACTTTTTCTTTTTACTCTAAGTGACTATTAATATTATCCTAATACCCTCTGCAGTATAGGCACAGTGACTCTCGGCTCTAAGCGTACTGTGGTCTGTCGTCTTTAAGTCACTGATGACCCTATTCAAAGTTTGGTCATGGCTGGTTTGTTGCCAATCCTCCCTGACAAATGTCAAACAATTGTAAAACCACTCACTTAAACTATAACAAACGAAACCAGTAACAGCAAGCGAGTAACAAATGACAGTAAGCAAATTCTTTGCCCGTAGATGTGTCCTA
>CM060308.1:42519356-42594356 GCA_030674185.1 Monoplex corrugatus
CACACTTTCAACAGACAGGAAGAGGTTAGAGAAGGAGACGTGTAAACATAAACGTCAGACAATACATATGATATATATATATATAAATCGATCTTTAAATATGTGTCAGTACTGTTGTCTTCAATTCAGTTACAAAGATTATCTGCAGAACCGAAGGGAAAGAACCCGAAGCCTTTTCATAAAATTTTATACTTCGTGGATGGGACAAATGGGTACAGCTTTTTAGAAAAGGTTGATTTTAAAACCAGAAGACCCAGAACAAATTTCGATTTTCGAAGGAATGGCATTTTTCAGCACATTAATCATTTAATGAGAGAGAGAGAGAGAGAGAGAGAGAGAGAGAGAGAGAGAGAGAGAGAGAGAGAACAGAGACAGAGGAGACGGAGACAGAGAGAGACACACACACACACACAGTGACGGACAGACAGACAGACAGACAAGCAAGCAGAGGGGCCAAAGAGAGACAGAGAGAGACAGCAGACAGAAAGACAGGCAGGCAGAGGGGCTTAGTGACTGACAGATGACCTAGAGAGACAGACAACGTAAAAATTGAAATTCAACATCGACTGTGTCCAAGGCCCCCAAACACACAAAAGCACGGGCACGGTGACAACATGCAGACCCCTCATTCTCAGTTAGCTGCCAACATAGGGAGCTCCCTTCTCCGTCCCCGTGACACACAACAGACAACACAGCCACATCTGTTCACGTCCTTATCAGACATCTTTATGCCACCACCCCTTCTCTCTCTCTCTCCCCCCTCCATCTCTCTCTCACACACACAAACACACATACACACACATGTACTCTCTCTGTCTGTCTGTCTGCCTGTCTGTCTGTCTGTCTCTCTCACATACACATACACACACCACCACCACAACCACCCCTCCTCTCTCTCTTTGTCACACACACACACACACAAACAGACACACATCACACACACACACACACACACGCACGCGCGCGCGCATGCACAACCACCCCCTAACCACCCACACACACAGAGTCTGGTATGCATGCCAGGGGTCTTCTTGTCCACTGTGGTCAAAAGGGACAGATTTTATTCCTCTGCCGCCACCACTGCTGCTTTGGGCAGGAATGTGGCTGGTAATACAATGGTGTTGACTGATGATGACGCTGCATTGTTGGATTGTGTGTGTGTGTTTGTCAGACTACGGACAACAATGTCCAGCCAGTCTGATCGTTCAGTTAACCCTCTAAACGACACCTTCACCTTAGCTTCTAGCTTTCATCAGCTTCCAGTTAGAAGCTGGAAGACAGGAAGAGGGAGTCGAAAGGTTCAATCTGGTGATTTGATTCTAATGAATGCTGGAGGATAGTGTGAGGGCTGTCTGTGGGTAAAACAACTTATGAAACAACAATACCAAATAATAAATGCACAAATAATAAACTGTTAAAAAAAGGAAAGTAAAAGAATCGCAAAAACAGAATGCACATAAATATATATAAAAATAAAAAGGCCTTGGAAAAGTTAAAAGTACACTTTCCCTTCTTCCAAAATGTTTATTAATCAAATCAATTGATTGTATCTTTGCCAATGACAGTGACGACAGACAAACAATGAAAGTCAACTACTAATTGCACTGTAATTTCATCGGGTCTTTGTAAGCTAGGCTCAAACTCTGTCTCTGCAATGAACATAAACTATCCAGTTTAACAATAAAATAATACAACAGTTTAACAAACAGCTGAAGATCTTATGAGTTTGGAGCATCAGGGGTCTGACCAGTGAAGGCTTGGGCAGATGTTACCAATGTATATAAATGAGATAAGTCAATAGTCTTGTTTTAAGGCAAACCACTTAAAAAAAATACAGTCTCTTCACCAAACATACTGAGTCACAGTGAGTGTATTATGTGTACCCAGATGTCTAACCAAATCAACATAATCTGAGTATTATAGATAGCATCTAAATCCAGACGATGTACTTTCAAGCAATTTAAACACGCCAACTTAAAGTCACGACTGCAAGAGTTCTGGTCTAATTCACAAACTGTGAAGAAGACAGTATGCACCACTCTACTGATACTAATGGGATCTGACCCAATCAATGAGCTGTCAGGAAAATGGAGTGCTCAAACCACTATTTCCTCCACTGAGTCTGGCCGTCCGGCCAACACACAGAGGGCCATTAGTAGTCACAGGACAATGGAGGACCGAAACAACCTGACTCCCCCCTCTCTCTCCCTGGGCAGCCAACTGTAGTCAAGTCATTAACCCTTTGACTCCCTTACCCTATCCCCTAGCATCCCACATTGTCAGCCATGACAGCAAAACAAAAACTTGTATGGGAGTGAACCGGTTAAGTTTCTGCAGTGGCGGATAGGGTGTGGGAATGAAAGGGTTAAAACTGGGCGGTTAATGAGGTTGAAATAACATGCAATCTTTTTTTTCAACTGGAAGATAGCACATAATCCAACTTAACCCTTTGACTCCTGCACCCTGTCCACCAACATCGTGCACTGTCAACCATACTCATCATCATCATCAGGTGCCCTGCCGCATGGCGTTGGCGATCATGGACTTCCATCTGCCTCTATCTCTCATTGCCCCTAGCATCTCTCCCACTCTCCCCGTCCCCAGCCACTCTGCAAGTCCGTCCAGCATTTTCTCCCTGGGTCTACCCGGTGCTCTCTTTCCCTCAAGCTTTCCCGCCGTGACCAGGTGCTCCAAATCCCCCTTGCTCATAAAATGGCCTATAAATGTTGCCTGTCTTTTCCTAATCTTCCTTATGAGTGATCTATTTGTGTCTGCCTCCATCAAGACTGTCTCGTTTGTCTTCTTTGCTGTCCATGGAACTCTCAACATTCTTCTTAGAAACCACATCTCGGCTGCCTCAATCTTGTTCTGGCTTTGTTTGTTGACTGTCCACGCCTCGCATCCGTACAACAGTATTGGTTCTATATAACATTCAAGAACTCTCTTCCTGATGTTAATTGATAGGCATTTGTTGGTAAGAATGCTTGTCATCTTCTTGAATGCTGTTTTGGTTTGGCCGATTCTGCTGGCTATTTCTGATGTGCATCTGCCGTCTGATGAAATGATCGTTCCCAGGTATTTGAATTTATCAACCTGTGTCAAGGTTGTGCCATTTGCTGTTATTTTACATGAGGGGATTTCATGTTTTTTACTGATCACCATGACTTCAGTCTTCCTGCTGTTTAATTCCAGCCCCTTACCTTTGCTTTCTATTTCTAGTATATTCACAAGGTTTTGTAGGTCTCTTTCACTTTCTGCAATTAGCACGGTGTCATCTGCATATCGAATGTTGTTTATCATTTTCCCTCCAATCTTTACTCCAGGGTCTTCTTCTAGGTTTCTCATGATGTTTTCACTGTAAAGTGAAAACAGATCTGGTGACAAAACACAACCCTGTCTGACTCCTCTTTTGATATTTTGGAAAGAGCTTACATTGTTTTCTATTCTTATTGCAGCTGTTTGTTCCCAGTACATATTTCTGATTATTCGTAGATCTTTTCCATCAACATTGAGTCTCTCCAGTTGTCAACCATACTAGCAAAGCAAAAACCAGCTTCCTGTAGGAAGCTCATGGATACGGTGAGGGAGTCAAAGAGTTAAGATTTTGCTCTTGGTGAATAGGGTGAGGGAGTCAAAGGGAAAGAGATTTATTTGCTGTTGCTGATTTATTTGTATTAAACACTTTGAATATCATTAAAGTAAAAATAAGATTTAAAGCAAGTAGGAAGATAGCAATGAATAAGGTACATTACATAAGAGTATTAAGACCAATACATTTCAGACTGTACACATGTATCCTAATGTAAATGTAAACGTGTGTGTGGTGTGTGTGTGTGTGTGTGTGTGTGTGTGTGTGTGTGTGTGTGTGTGTGTGTGTGTGTGTGTGTGTGTGTGTGTGTGTGTGTGTGTGTGTGTGCGTGCGTGCGTGTGAGAGAGAGCATGCGTGCATGCGCGCGTGTGTGTAGGCATGCCTGTAGTTTGGAGTTTAGAGTTCATTCAAGAGGGGATCCATCGCACTCTGACAATTCCACATGCGCTCCACCCAAATATGCCAGCAATTATCTGGCAGACTCCCTAAACCTGTACAAAACCCTAAGCACTGGCAAGGTCTTGAACTGAGGAGCGACAAGTGGGAAGGAAGACCTTTTAAAGGCTAGACTGATACCACCAGAATGATGCAAACATTCAGATTGGCAGCAAACAGGCTAGTGTTTAATGAGCCCTGCAGATAGGGAATGAACTTAGGATATCAGATTCTGAGTCCACGGCTCTATCAAAAGAACCAACCAGCTTGCCATCACGCTTCATAACAAAGGGTTTGTGGGTTCGACCCTTGGATGAGCCACACTTTTTTTTTCAACCTGCGTCAGCTCAGTTGGTAAAAAGTGTGTGCGTGTTTGAAAACTGACTGAGATGTCAAGAGAACAATTATAAACAAAAGATGGACAAAGATGAAAAGTGAAATGGACAGTGGATATAATTATATGCATAGATTTTAATTCTGATGAACTGCACACTAATGGTCTGTTTCTGTTTTAGATGTAACAGCTCTGGCCTTCCATGAAGAGGGGAGAGTAAAGATTATGTAGGCCTGTACAATACTTTCACACTTTGCTGTAGAATTCGAAAGTACAGAGAAGTACAATTCAGATTATTGATCCAGCGAGAAATGGGGAATGGGCAGTGACTGAGCCTGAGTGAAAAACTGGGGAAGGTGGTGATATTGGGCTGCTTGGACCACCATTGATTTTCCCCCTGACTAACCCTCAGGGGTGAGAGGGGGGAAGACCAGGGGCCACTGACTGGGCACTGCCATACTGAATGAAATAACTGGTTTATAGCACCCATCAAACCGGTTGGCTAGCCAGGACCCGGAAAGCTGACAGCAAAAGCTGCACAAGGAGGACTCGTTCAGCACACACACACACACACACACACACCACATATCCCCTATATGTTTTCTGTGTCTGACTGAGGGTTTGGGTTTGGGAAAATTTCACTAATTCAGTGACTAAGGATCACGTTTTTGGTCTATGATTTATTCTACAAGTTACACCTGTATAAAGCTGTTAGACTCTGTCGATCCATCCTCAATTTCAGTAAATCGTCTTCTCAACCTAACATGCTCACAGTACATCAGGGAAATCTCAAACTTAGTCAATACATCACTGTGTGAGGTGGCTAGGCTATCCAGCCTCAACTTGAACAAACCATACTCAGTCTAGCATTCATGACCACTATTGTAACCTGACCCAGCATGAGCTCCATCATGTCAAAAGCCCCAGATGACATAATCATCTGTAATTTATAATGTAATGGCTGTATCATTGATGGATCACATGCTTATCACCATCTGCCACCAGCAGTAAGTGTTCATAAGGATTTTACAGTAGAAATTATAAAATACCTTAAAAAGCTTAAACAAAGCTGCGTCTATTGAAGCATTCAGTATGGGCCTACATTTCTGTGCTGCAGTCTATTCCATGCACTTACAGAATATTTTCATGAGTTTAATGCACTGTAAATTCTATTTACAATAACATTTCTTGACTCAAGTGTCCTGTAAGTGTTCAATTCAACTTTCATGATTTTCAACTTTGATGATGAAGTGCACTTAATCATAATCATGTCTATGAGTGTTACTGTTAATGCACTATTCTGAAACTGTCAAGGTATACTTTGTAGGGCTTTAGTGAAGATTTTTTTTTCTGTTTTATGCTTGACATTTAAATAATCTTAAAATTTACCAAGGTTTCCATTACAATCATTTGCCAGATCTGTCAGTGTGTTAATGTATTTTGTCTCAGACCATTATTAATAATTTTTAAAGTAAAGACATGAAGTAACCACAAAATAGGATGGAAGCAGTAAAACTCAAAGAAAGCTGAATTCTCTAGCACTTCCACATGATGTACATGCCTAACTAATTTCCATAGACCAACTCAGTATTCACAGATTTACTAAGACAGAGTAATACTGTTAATGCAATCACAAAATTCAGAGTATTCAAATCATACTGTACACTTTACCCACTACTTAAGTTTAGTGTGGCATCTGTATCCACACCATTATACAGCATTAAAAGTATTCATTTTTAATATTTTATCAATTTTACACACACACACACACACACACACACACACACACACACACACACACACACACACACACGCACCACGCACACACACACACACACAGAGTACTCACATTTGCTGCATAACATCATTGAGAAAGACTCCATCATACAAGTCTTTGTACTCCAAGGCCTTGGTATCAGGGGGCTTGAAAGTTTCAACCTGTTGGGTCACACAAAGAAAAATTAATGAGTCAGTTGGAAATGGTCTTCACTGTCTTGAATTTGATCCTACTCACTGTCTTGAATTTGATATTGTCATCAATTTCATTTGATTATGGCATAAGTGTTCACGCCTAGAAGCATGTACATGTACAGCCACCCATCCATACATGTATTGTACCAGTTGTAGTAAATTGTACACACTAAGTAAAGTACACAGTGCTTAAATCCACATCTAAAAAAAAAACATACCAAAAATTTATTACACACACAGAGACACCCATGCCTACTCACACACTCATAGTCATACACACAGAGTAAGACATACACTGATACAGCACAGAAAGCACACACACACACACACACACACACACACACACACACACACACACACACACACACACACAACATCATCACATGCATGCAGGCACACACATACGCACATACAATCACAACCACACACACACACACACACACACACACACACACACACACACACAACACACACACACACAACACACTCATACATGTATACACACATGCAGAAGACAAGAATGAAGCACAAAAATACATGACAAAGTTAATATCAACAAAACCGAGGAAAAACAATTGTCAAAAAGCAATTATACAGAAATCATTCCCTTAGTAAGGCCTTACCCTCCCTCTATCCCTCTCCTCTTGAGCTCTAGATATAAAATTTGTTTCATTAGTTTGTTTGTTTCTCCTTCTCCTTGTTTCATACAAACTATTTTTGATGGTGTTGTCGATTGCTTGATCTTACTTTTATTATTTCTTTAAAAAAAAAAAAAAAAAAAATCTGTGAATATGTGTTTATGCATGCATAACTATTGCATTTGTGTGAACATATGATGTGTTCTGTATGCAGCAGTGTGTGCATGCTCAGTCCATCTGCAGAGTTACCACCCACACACCAATAAATCAAGCTACCAACCAACCAAGAGCTAACCCACCAAAGGAAGAAACAACAAAACCCACCATCAACAACAACTTTGAAAGGCAAAGGACTGAAACAGACTCATTTCAAGTTACTGGAAAGGCAAAACATATTTCAGTTACAATCTCCTGCTCAATGAAACAGGCACTGGTAAGTTTTGCTATTTCCCCCCTAAATTTTGTGTATTTATTGTTCACTATTTTTTTATGTGTGCTTGACAAAGATGGATGAAAATTTGCACCTACCTTGTCCTGTTACATTAAATAAGCATTCTGATTCTCTATTATTTTTCTCGTACATATTTCAGAATAAAACAGCTGATGATACATGTATACACTGACTGACAATGTGACATTCATGAATAATGATTTTCATACAGGTCAGCACATGGACCTGATGATAACCAGTAAGAAAATATTAAATTACTGGAGTGATATTCAATTCTTTTGTTAATTACCCAGTCTTGCATTCCAAAGACTACTAGTACTAGTAGTAGTACTACTGTAATAGAATTTCATTCAAACCTACAAAATTTTCTGGAGAATGTAACCAGGGGAACTCTTTTGTTTGTACTTCTTTAAGTGTGTGTTAAAAAAATTCAAGGAGACACAGATACGTTTATAATAGTTTCAATGCAAATGAAACACACATCTCTGTGTGTGTATATAGTGTTTGTCTGTGTGTATGTATGTGTGTGTGCACATGTGTGTTTGTGGTGGGCTCATTCTAGGGTATACACACACATAGTGCAAACTACAAAGTACTTATGCAAAACTGTGATTACTAATAAATCTGGAAACATTAATCAATGGTCTGTCAAGCCATCCTTCTCACCAATATCATTCAATGTGTCTTAAAATGTGTGTGTGTGTGTGTGTGTGAGAGAGAGAGAGAGGTGTGTGTGTATCTGTATGTGTGAGTGTGAGCAAGTGTGTGTGTGCGTGAGATCTGTACTATCTATATATCATTGTTTATAGGCCTATAAATGCTTATATATGGTTGTGTGTGTGTAAAAAGGTGGGTTGGGGTGGGGTAAAATTTATGCACTGGGGCAACAGGGTAGGGGTTAGTTCGGTTGGGAGTAGGTGAGTGACCGATATCTGTACATGGAGACTGGGATAGGAAAAACAAGTGGCAGAAGGTGGCTTTCTATATAAGTTTCACTTTCTGATATTATGGCATGCCCTGATTTATGTTGCTAAGTTGTCATCCATTACACCTTTACCTATGGTCATCTTTCTGCCTGCAATCTATGACTTCGTCATTGAACACTTAAATTAGATCTATTGACAACAGACGCACAATACAGTGAATACTAAATCATAAGTAGATTTACACCCACACTGAACATTCCTAAATTCACACACTCACCCACAACACCAAGGGGTTGGTCATGTAGTCATTCCCTGCCATGGTTTCCTTTGGTCGTCAAAAGCCTTGATTACTAATCTTCAGCAATAAATCCAATGAGTTAATGAACTGAAAACTCCACCAGTAAAATCCTGATCGATCTTCATGCCCGTTTCTACATTTCGACGGCAGTCAATTTTAGTCCAAGGAGCATGTACGTTCACTTCTCTCATTTCAACTTAACGCAGAGCACACCTTTCCACACAGTCACACAACACCTGCCTCAAGCAGCGAAAGGTTCAATGCTCGATGTCTTGACGTAGTTTGTTTTATTTTGTCGCAAGCAGCGCCCCTCGGGCTCTAGCATTGCTGCCGTTCAACACTGGGCCTATTAGAGTTGAGCGAAGTGACATGAGCGTTGCCCCATCGCAACGGTAAAAATCGACGGTGAGCTTCGCTCGCTCTCTCTCATCTCTGTCTTACTCGGGAATGTGACCCTGCTTATCATGGTTGCGCGCAAGACGGACAGGTACAATCATGCACTTCCAAGCACCCAGTCAACCTGGCGGACCCGATCGCGGCTTTGTGTACGTACGGCGGTCTGAGTCAACAACTCCCAAACTCTTTCTCTTGAGTGACACGCCAATCGGCATGAGGGACTTTTTTTCTTTGGACATTCACAAGTAGTCACTGTTCTGCGATCCGTCACTTTCATGTACCGTATCGTCCATATGAAAACAACGGTAAAAGCAATCTGTCAACATAACAGTTCACACAACAGGGCAGCATGGAAATACCCGCGTTTATCAAGCACAAAAATACAACACACCGTAGTGTGCTTGCACATTAGCCAGCTGTGAGTGACGCTGCGGTCCGCGTTGGCTGGCAGATCCACCAATCGGATCGCGTCGTTGGAAACGCATTAAAAATGGTGGGGCAGGTGTGGAACTGGACTCTGACTTCACCCACACACACACACCCCACCACACACACACACACACACACACACACACACATAAATGCAATAAGTACCCACACAACCCAGCCCTCAATCTCCGGCAGCCACGACGAAAGAGTTATTCACTCATTATGTCACTGGTTAACATTGTTTTGTTTCTTTGACGTTGAGGTAGTCAAGTGGGTAAACTTCGGACTTTCAGGTGGAAGATTGTGGAGTTCAATCTGCCAAGATAACCGTGCTACGCTCAAGTTATCGTCAGTAGCTAGCTCATGGAAACATGAAAACACACAGCATGCGAGCAACGAAAAGTCTGGACGTAAAGCGGTTTTTACCTGATTATATAATGATATCACCATCACCACCACCACCAATAATAATAATAATAATAATGATGATGATGGTTATTATCATAATAATAATTATTATTATCATTATTGTATAGCGCAAACAATCCATGCCAGAGAATGCTCATTGCAGTTAACTTTATAAAAAAAAAAAACCTGGGTGGGGGTGAGGGAAAAAGCTACCATTATTGCAATACGCAGTCGGATACATACACAAATACATCAATACAGTATAAACACAATTCATGAAGATTACAACAGAGCATGAATTAGAACTGATGGGTTACACCAAGGACTGCCGTGCACGTGTATGGTATTGTAGAAGTGTGTCACCAAATGAATAATGCACACACCTAGGACGTTAGAAACTCTAGTGAGATTCCCAGTCAGTCAGGGATTTTTCTCCATCACCACCCTTCCACTAGATCTTGAGTGATGGTTTGGGTACTAGACTTTCTGATGAGACGATAAGCTGAAGTCCCATGCATACGCATGTAGCATGCCATTAACGCATGTTAAAGATCTCATAGCGGCTAAACAGTCATCCCTGGCAACATTCTGTAGAAAAATCCGCTTTCATAGGTAGAACTAAACAAGCTGTTATTACATTGTTACACGTGTCACTATGCGTCTTTCGTGAGGTTTTACATGCTGGGTGTTTTCATAAGCTACTGGACACTCACATGACTTAACAAGATCTTTAATGTGTATATCTGATATTGTGCAAGCATAGACACATGAAGTGGGTTAGGCACTTGGCAGGTCTACACACATGGTGAAAAATCTCCATCCTTTACCTATAGTATCAGACAGGTATCCAGACGAATCAAACCCAGTAGTCTACCTTCAGAATGGAAGTGTGCTGTTAATTCACCTGACGCATACAAGAGGGAAAAACCGATGTTGAACATGTGCTGTGCTCTACACATGATTAAGTCAGTAATTTCGTTTTTAGGATGAATGCTGAATATGCAGAATATAAAACTCTTGGTTTTGTTTAAAGAATTATAGTCGACTGGCTTGACAGGCACTCTGAGTAAGCAAGATAAAAAATTGTTACTTGAAAGAATATGGAACTGACAACATCTCAGTTTGGTCTCCGGTAGTGCTTGAAAATACTGGCATTGCACGTATCACAGCTGTGTGTGTGTGTGTGTGTGTGTGTGTGTGTGTGTGTGTGTGTGTGTGTGTGTGTGTGGTGTGTTGTGTGTGTGTTGGTTGTGTGTTGTGTTGTGTGTTGTGTTTGTGTGTGTGTGTGTGTGTGTGTGTGTGTGTGTGTGTGTGTGTTTATAATTGTATGGTCTAGGCTGTTTCATTGGCTTATTGTACTGGGTTTAATTTAACTGGTTATATAGGCCTACAAGCATCTAAATAAGCATGGTTTTGTAATTATAACCCCCCCCCCCCCCCCGCCTTTCCGAACAAAGAACTTAGAAATCTCGAAACTATAGGCCTTTTCATTGTACAGATAGGCCTACGTGTATTACGATCAGTGTACAGTGGTTAGATAAGGGGTGAGTGGGTGGCCTGGGGTAGAAGAAACAACAAAAACAGAGCCATCACAGTGAATAAATCTATCTGTATTTTAAAGAAATACAGTTTACCCCAAATACCCTACTCCTTGTTACAATGGGCACTGCAAAATGGGGTAGAAACTAGGGAGGATTTATAACAGGAAATCCCCGCTGGTGTCGGAGGGAGATGCTTTTAGTCTTGCTAGATGCTAAGGGCCACATCATTGCTTTCCCACCACCTAAAAAACAACCAACCAAACAATAACAACAAACCATCCAATCAAAAAAATCCACACGTGAATAAAGCCAAGAAAACTCACAATGTACGACATAATTTTTTTGATGACGGTGGCCGGTTGAATGAAAACGGTTCAATTTCTCATTGTTTGTGGACAAACACGTCGCAAATGTAGTCCAAAGACACAGCAATGCAATACTTCTAACAGACTTGGTAATGTGATTGGGTACGGTGACGATCATCTCGCTTGTGGAAATGGTTTTAATTGTAAATGGGAAATTGTTGATATGGTTTGATGGTGTTGTCTTGTGATTTGTACACTTGGTCACAGGATGACGTGAAGGTCTAGTCAACAAGGGGTACAGAGTTAATTGCTTGATTACTATAGAAGCCTGTGACGAACCAGCACGGACTTTTTAACATCTATCTGTGGTCTTAAAAACAAAAACAACAACAAAAAAACCCCTCCGCAAGTCACTTACAAGGGAAATAACCCGTCGAAACCAGAATATTTTACGATACATGAATGATTGCTTCCCTTGACACGTTTCCTTCTCCGGGCTTGGCACACAGAAAGGCCCTCGCTTTCCGATACCACTGCACGGTTTCAATTCCGACTCAGTAAAAAAAAAATTGATGTAGCCTACAGTCCCCAGTTCATCCAGTTGTGAATGGATACCTGGCCTTGCTCAGGGTTGTGAAAGGTTCAGCAGCAAGGGCGAGATGGACACCAACCCATCTACACTGGCCCTAATAGAAATCATCTACCACCTCACCACACAGTAATCTTAGGGTTGTGGGACAACCATCTCCATTTTTTCGTCCTTTAGGCAAGCAGGAGACATGAACGGGACACGGTGCTTCAAATGCTGATATAATTCTGTAGGCTTATTTTTAACAGCACACATGGAACCGAGTGCCTCAAAAACAGTGGTTTTTTACCTTTGACCATTCCAATTACCCAGGTAGCAATGAAGTATGAACAAATTAAATTCATAGTTCCAGTTTTGGGTCACTGTGGTCAGGGTAAATATTTCAGGATTCATCATTGATAGGGATGGATCCAAGTGTAATTCAAACTTGACATAGCTCAACACAATATCGATTCACGTAATAATTATGGAATCAAAAAGACACAGGTCCACATGCCACAGTCACACATGCATTCATTTCAGACAGCAGGAAAGTGAATCTGCAACAGCAACGGAGTCCAGCATATCTGTTTACCTTGAATTGGATTAAAGTCAGCTCATACTATTTTCATTTGAGCACGTCTTTTATGCTTGAGTACAGACTGAATGTTATATAGAACCAATACTGTTGTACGGATGCGAGGCGTGGACAGTCAGCAAGCAAAGCCAGAGCAGGATTGAGGCAGCCGAGATGTGGTTTCTCAGAAGAATGTTGAGAGTACCATGGAGAGCAAAGAAAACAAACGAGACAGTCTTGATGGAGGCAGACACAAGTCGATCACTAATAAGGAAGATTAGGAAAAGACAAGCAACATTTATAGGCCATTTTATGAGGAAGGGGGATTTGGAGCACCTGGTCACAACGGGAAAGAGAGCACTGGGCAGACCCAGGGAGAGAATGCTGGACGGACTTGCAAGGTGGCTGAGGATGAAGAGGGTGGGGGAGATGCTGGGGGCAACGAGAGATAGAGATGGTTGGAAGTCCATGGTCGCCAACGCCATGCGGCAGGGCACCTGATGATGATGACAGACTGCATGCATGTGTGTTCAGTTGAAAGGATGGAAGGAATGCTAACAGACTAACAAAATTTTGTCAAGCATATCGGTACCCGCTTTCAATTCACCAGCAGGCATTGAACTTTAGTGGTTGTATATGAAGTAGGCCCTACCGTATCATGGAAGACTATATAGGGGTCTACACCACCAACATTCTTATTTCACCTTCACATGGTTATGATTAGTATTTTTCAGTTGAAAAAAATATCGACTGGAGAGGTTTTATTTAGTACACTATTCAGCACAGCTATGTCAAGGTTCACCATCGTTACCACAAAAAACACACTATTGGAGGGTACGTACTGTGATTTAGATCTGGGCTTGTTTTGTGCAATATGTGATCGAAATCATGGAAAGGTATGACATGGTTCAATTACATGTGTCAAACATTTTCAAAGGCACTTTTATTTTTCTTGATCGTGAGGCTCTTTACTTTTGTAACCTCATGAACACACGGAACAGCAAACCCATTTTTCAGATCTCTACCTTATCTGGCTCACAAGTCTGGCTTTATAAGAAAGTGTTCAGAGGCAACGAATATACATACTGCTATTTGGATTGCTTTGGCGATGTTTCAACTGTGGATTTTAATGCAAGTTCAGCACAGTTAAAGAGTCCAATTCAGATCTAATACTTGCACTTAAGTAATCAATGACAGCTGCATTCCTAAACTTGGACTGCACAAAAAAGTGTGATAGTTTTAGTCCGATTGTTTCATAGATAACGAGTTTAATTAACCCTTTGCCTCCCGCCACCTATCCATCAATTGCAAAAACATTTTCTCACCCTATCCACCAGCTTCCTGCAGGAAGCTGGCAGATAGGGTGAGAGTCAAAGGGTTCAGTTTTTGCTTTGCTAGCGTAGTTGACAATGCAGGATGCTGGTGGACTGGGTGCAGGAGCCAAAGGGTTAAGATTGTATGTCTGAACGTTTGTGCATAACTCCACAATCAAACGAACTCAACTTGTGACATGCGAGTGGGATTTTGCAGACCTGTATGAAGTCAGGATAGGTTCATGCGAGAGAACAAGAGTCAGGGCTTAAAACAGGAGGAAAAAACGCTGAAACTAGGGGGTTCAGGGGCCATAACTTGCGCGCTGTTGCTATGAACGCTTGCAAGCCGATCACGGATGCCTTGCTTCTTTCGTTTTTTGTTTGTTTGTTTATTTGTTTTTGACAAACTGAAATAGCGGAATTCCGCCCAGACGCGGAACGTTTTAAGCCCTGAAGAGTTTGTCAGACTGAATCTGCAAATGGCGCAGGCAGGATCAGGCAAGGAAGGGAAAATATTTTCTTGCCTGCACACAACTATTTCCACAAGCCAGTCAACAGTGTGAAAGAAATATGAAATTATCTAGCTTATCGAAAAATCGTGAAATGTACGATCACAAATCAGTCACTAAACACAATAAACAATGACCAAAACGTGAGTTAGTGAAGGGATGAACCAAGTTGGGGAAAAAAATATAAGCGCCACATGCCTGCCTCTGATGACATCTCTTGCACGAATGACTAACTTTCGTGTTCTGTCGCAACATCTAGATTCCTGACGGAATTCTGGGAAGCAAAACAATACATATTTTTGAATGTTTTCTTTATATTTATGTTTGGTTTAGTTTTTCTTGTCTGAACATTGTGTTTAACCATACTTTACAGAGTGGAATAGTTCCTTTTTTATATTCATGTTTGGCTTATTTTCCTCTGACTCATGCCAGCAGGGCATAAACAGATTCAGGAGCCATGAAATGTGTATGTATGTGTGTGTGTGTGTGTGTGTGTGTGTGTGTGTGTGTGTGTGATGTGAGAGAGGAGAGAGAGAGAGAGAGAGAGAGAGAGAGAGAGAGAGAGAGAGAGAGAGAGAGAGAGAGAGAGAGAGAGAGAGAGAGAATAAAATCTAATCACAATCTGCAAAACACACGCAAGATTTACATTCCACAAACAGGTTCACAGGACAGTCATTTTATTCTTAACAAGCTGACAACACTGCATTTAGGCTTTCTCGCCCTCAGGCTTGTTGAAGACATAGGTAAGGCAACATTTGCCACAGTAATGACGGTCAAAGTGCGAGGCCATGAACACACCTGCACCACAGTCCTCATTTGGGCACTCACGACGAAGACGAGTGATCTTTCCATTCTCGTCAACCTGCACAAAAAAAAAGCAAAACAATTTTCACGCTCTCACTGCGTTTTGTTTACCACTAAAAAGTCTTGTTTGTTAATAATGGAAGTAAAGACAAAACACAAAACAAGATAGGCCTACAAAGTATCATACACTAAGACTTCACACAAATCTTGTAAATGCATCATTCTCCACATTGTCAGGTAAGTTTGTTGTCAATGCAACCACGACAGAAAATGAAAATAGCATTGTAAGCCTGACACAGACAGTCATACAAGGTAATAGTGGAAAAATGGAGATATTAAATGACAGGTTTCACGCACAAATGTCTGTCCTAAATTCACTAAAACGTTCAGTCAAGGTCTGTCAATACTACATAAGCGGGGAAGTTGTGTGGGTTAATTACAAAAATAGCCATAAAGTTAATTCAAATTAAAAGTAATTTTCTGTAAAATGCTGAGGTAAATCCCTAATCTGTCCCCAACTTAAAATAATAAATCATCACACACTTTTTTTTTTTTTTTAGTGGATAAATACATTCAAAAAGTTCACTACTCATTGCAATTAATTCATGAGAAGATTATAACCCCAATTCATGATTCACAAATACAGAGAAATACCAATTATGATGTAAATTCACATGACAACTGGTCACAAAATATGGTTGCTCAGGTATGGTAACGCTTGAATTTTTATCATATTCAATGAATGAATCGTAAGGTGTCCTAAGTTTGTCATCATTGCAACCATATTCTGAAGTGAATGTGTACTGCAGTGAAGTTACCCAAAACAATATATTTGCAACTGAAAAATATATCAAATACATATACATGAAACACGATGGATAAAGTAAAGATCTGGAAAACAAATACATTAGCAGAATTAGAAAAGCCAACAAAGACTGTCTAATCAGAAATAACTATGTAAAGCGCTCACACACATATGTTCAAAAAGAAACTCAGTTGGCACAAATGGAAGACCCTCTCCGTTAAAATCACTGGTAATAGAATAGCAATCACTGGTAATAGAATAGCAATCCGTGAAAGATTAACCTATATAAACTGAATGGACTGATCACCAAACATGGCTGCTCAGGTATGGTAACGCTTGAGTTTTTATCATTTCACTATTTCAGTGACTGAATCCTAAGGTGTCCTAAGTATGTCATCACTGCAACCATGGCACACTTACTTCAGTAAATCCTGCCCTTGAGAAGTGTTGACAATGGCAACTACATTTAAGATGCGCGCGCGCGCGCGTGTGTGTGCATGTGTGCGCTTTTCAGTGTGTGCGAGCTGATGAGAACTTGTGCGGGTCCACATTATACAAAAAAGCCTGCATGCATGCAACCTTACAGATATTTATATATATATAAAAAAAGAAGTAAAAACTACACAAACTGGCAGACACACAGCTGACAGGTAAACAGTTCTAAGAAAATTGAAAAAAATTACAGTTGTATGTACAAGCCAGGCTATGAAGTAAAAGTTAGCATACGGAAACACCTATCCCCCACCAAACAGTCTATATTACTGACAGTAGAATATGTTAAAGGGATGGTTATGAACAAACAAAATTATTAAATATCATGGTTGCTCAGGTATGGTAACGCTTTGGTTTTTATCATTTTCAGTGACTGAATCCTAAGGTGTCCTAAGTTTGTCATCATTGCAACCATGGCACACTAACTTCAGTAAATCCTGCCCCTGACAAGTGTTGACAATGGCAACTAGACTGAAAACCTGTGTGTGTGTGTGTGTGTGTGTGTGTGTGTGTGTGTGTGTGTGTGTGTGTGTGTGTGTGCGTGTGCGTGCGTGCGTAAGTGCACCATGCATGTGTGTGCAAGTGTGCATGTGTATGTGCGCGGATGAATGTTTACTACAGAGAACTTGTGATGGTCCAAATTATAATGGTCCAAATTATACAAACAAGGTAGCAGGCATCCATACACCTTACAGATAGTATTAAAAAAAAACAAAAGTCACAACTACACAAACTGGCGGACACACAGCTTACAGGTAACAGTTATCAGCAGCAAAACTATACAAACAGACTGGCAGACACACGGCTTACAGATAAGAAAATTAAAAAAAAATAATTACAGTTGTATGTAGGCTACCAATCAAAGCTATGAAAATAGGAAACGTTTTAGCATATGGAAACACATATTCCCCACCAGTCATTATTATTGACAGTAGAATATGTTAAAGGGATGGTTATGAATCAAACAAAATCATTAAATATTATGGTTGCTCAGGTATGGTAACGCTTTGGTTTTTATCATTTTCAGTGACTGAATCCTAAGGTGTCCTAAGTTTGTCATCATTGCAACCATGGCACACTAACTTCAGTAAATCCTGCCCCTGACAAGTATTGACAATGGCAACTAGACTGAAAACCTGAGTGTGTGTGTATGCATGTGTGTATGCATGTGTGTGTGAGTGCACTGTGCATGAGTGTGCAAGTGTGTGCGAGCGGAAGAATGTTTACTACAGAGAACTTGTGATGGTCCAAATTACACAAACAAGCTAGCAAGCATGCATGCACCTTACAGATAGTATTTACATAAATAAAAAAAAAAAAAAAAAAAAAAAAAAAAAAAAAGTCACAACTACACAAACTGGCAGACACACAGCTTACAGGTAGCCTAACAGTTAGCAAAACTATACAAACAAGCTGGCAGACACACAGCTTACAGATAACAGTTATAAGAAATTAAAAAAAAAATTACAGTTGTATGTACCAAGCAAAGCTATGAAAGTAAAAGTTAGCATATGGAAACACCTATTCCCCACCAGTCCATATTACTGACAGTGTAATATGTTAAAGGGATGGTTATGAACCAAACAAAATTATTAAATATCATGGTTGCTCAGGTATGGTAACGCTTTGGTTTTTATCATTTTCAGTGACTGAATCCTAAGGTGTCCTAAGTTTTGTCATCATTGCAACCATGGCACACTAACTTCAGTAAATCCTGCCCCTGACAAGTGTTGACAATGGCAACTAGACTGAAAACCTGTGTGTGTGTGTGTGTGTGTGTGTGTGTGTGTGTGTGTGTGTGTGTGTGTGTGTGTGTGTGTGTGTGTGTGTGTGTGTGTGTGTATTCGTGTGTGTGTGTGTGTGTGTGTATTCGTGTGTGTGTGTGTGTGTGTGTGTGTGTGTGTGAGAGTGTGTATGTATGTGTATGCGTGTAACTGTAAGCGCACTGTGCATGTATGTGCGTGGATGAATGTTTACTAGAGAACTTGTGATGGTCCAAATTATACAAACAAGGTAGCAGGCATCCATACACCTTACAGATAGTATTAAAAAAAACAAAAGTCACAACTACACAAACTGGCGGACACACAGCTTACAGGTAACAGTTATCAGCAAAACTATACAAACAAGCTGGCAGACACACGGCTTACAGATAACAGATAAGAAAATTAAAAAAAATAATTACAGTTGTATGTACGCTACCAAGCAAAGCTATGAAAATAAAAGTTTTAGCATATGGAAACACCTATCCCCCACAAGCCATTATTACTGACAGAAGAATATGTTAAAGGGATGGTTATGAATCAAACAAAATCATTAAATATCATGGTTGCTCAGGTATGGTAACGCTTTGGTTTTTATCATTTTCAGTGACTGAATCCTAAGGTGTCCTAAGTTTGTCATCATTGCAACCATGGCACACTAACTTCAGTAAATCCTGCCCCTGACAAGTGTTGACAATGGCAACTAGACTGAAAACCTGTGTTGTGTGTGTGTGTGTGTGTGTGTGTGTGTGTGTGTGTGTGTGTGTGTGTGTGTGTGTGTGTGTGTGTGAGAGTGTGTGTGTGTGTGAGAGTGTGTATGTATGTGTATGCGTGTAACTGTAAGCGCACTGTGCATGTATGTGCGTGGATGAATGTTTACTAGAGAACTTGTGATGGTCCAAATTATACAAACAAGGTAGCAGGCATCCATACACCTTACAGATAGTATTAAAAAAAACAAAAGTCACAACTACACAAACTGGCGGACACACAGCTTACAGGTAACAGTTATCAGCAAAACTATACAAACAAGCTGGCAGACACACAGCTTACAGATAACAGATAAGAAAATTAAAAAAAAAAATTACAGTTGTATGTACGCTACCAAGCAAAGCTATGAAAATAAAAGTTTTAGCATATGGAAACACCTATCCCCCACAAGCCATTATTACTGACAGAAGAATATGTTAAAGGGATGGTTATGAATCAAACAAAATCATTAAATATCATGGTTGCTCAGGTATGGTAACGCTTTGGTTTTTATCATTTTCAGTGACTGAATCCTAAGGTGTCCTAAGTTTGTCATCATTGCAACCATGGCACACTAACTTCAGTAAATCCTGCCCCTGACAAGTGTCAACAATGGCAACTAGACTGAAAACCTGAGTGTGTGTGTGTGTGTGTGTGTATGCATGTGTGTGTGAGAGTGCACTGTGCATGAGTGTGCGAGCGGATGTTTACTACAGAGAACTTGTGATGGTCCAACTTATACAAACAAGCTAGCAGGCATGCATGCACCTTACAGATAGTATTTACATAAATAAATTAAAAAAATAAAATAAAAAAAGTCATAACTACACAAACTGGCAGACACACAGCTTACAGGTAGCCTAACAGTTAGCAAAACTATACAAACAAGCTGGCAGACACACAGCTTACAGATAACAGTTATAAGAAATTAAAAAAAACAACAACAGTTGTATGTACCAAGGAAAGCTATGAAAGTAAAAGTTACATTATGGAAACACCTATCCCCCACCAAACAGTCCATATTACTGACAGTGTAATATGTTAAAGGGATGGTTATGAACAAACAAAATTATTAAATATCATGGTTGCTCAGGTATGGTAACGCTTTGGTTTTTATCATTTTCAGCGATTGAATCCTAAGGTGTCCTAAGTTTGTCATCATTGCAACCATGGCACACTTACTTCAGTAAATCCTGCCCCTGACAAGTGTTGACAATGGCAGCTAGACTGAAAACCTGTGTGTGTGTGTGTGTGTGTGTGTGTGTGTGTGTGTGTGTGCATGTTGTGTGTGTGCATGTGTGTGTGTGTGTGTGTGCGCGCGCGCGTGCGTGTGTGTGTGAGCGTGCGTGAGTGCACTGTGCATGTGTGTGCGAGCGGATGAATGTTTTACTACAGAGAACTTGTGATGGTCCAAATTACACAAACAAGCTAGCAGGCATGCAACTTACAGATAGTATTTAAAAAAAAAAAAAGTCACAACTACACAAACTGGCAGACACACAGCTTACTGGTAACAGTTATCAGCAAAACTATACGAACAAGCTGGCAGACCACACGGCTTACAGATAACAGTTATAAGAAATTAAAAAGAAATTACAGTTGTATGTAACAAGCAAAGCTATGAAAGTAAAAGTTTGCATATGGAAACACCTATCCCCCACCAAACAGTCCATATTACAGATAGAAGAATATGTTAAAGGGATGGTTATGAATCAAACAAAATTTATTAAATATCATGGTTGCTCAGGTATTGTAACGCTTTGGTTTTTATCATTTTCAGTAACTGAATCCTAAGGTGTCCTAAGTTTGTCATCATTGCAACCATGGCAGGTTAAATAAATATGAACAAATATTTTGGGAAAGTCTTGATCATATGGAACAAAAATTCCCAACCAATGGAACAGGTCCGAAAAAAAAAAAAAAAAAAAAAAATTTTTTTTGACAAGCATTGTCAATTTCTAATCTTCCATATGTTAAAGACATGAAAATGTATCTCCCTTACTGTATGCTTGATTCTAATAACAAAGCAGCTACATGCATATATATTTCATTTACAACCTAAAGCATGTAAGTGACCTCTAAAATATAAGTCTATCTCATCTAAAATATAAGTATCTCATTGGCCACTTTATGCTATTCTTGTGGGGGGGGGGGGGGGGGGGGGGGGGGGGGGGGGGGGGGGGGGGGGGGGGCTCTTTCCAAAGATGAAAACCATTTTGAATTAGGATGAACAACTGATGACCTACACAATTTTGAAGACGGCACCCAGTCAAAATCACATTTTAAGAAAAAGAGGGATAAATTCTCAGAATTCAAACTGATAATTTCCTTAGCAACCACAGGTAATTTTTCTCAAACTTTGCATGCTGTTTAGCCTGGAATAAGTAACAATGTCACAAAGATTCATCTCAACACACTGAAAACTTTAATTATAGTTATGTTTTAAAGCGTATACCAAGAACACCATTTTGCTGCATTTCGACAAGAGTGAATTGATGAAACCTATTAACTGATTTATAAGTTTGTCATCAGCAACCACGACGGAAAATAATCTACACTGCAATGGAGAAAAAAAAAAGAAAAACAGCATAAAAATCTTACAAGTGTAAATTTTTTGTACCTTTCACATGATACTTATTCATCAAAATGTGTTTGTTTGTGTGTGTGTGTGTGTGTGTGTGTGTGTGTGTGTGTGTGTGTGGTGTGTGTGTGTGTGTGTGTGTGTGTGTGTGTGTGTGTGCGCGTGCGCGCGCGCACGCATACTTTCAATACTTGAAAGTTTTACGAGGACATCAACTTGGTTCCAAATATTCGATTTGTGCCTCAAAACAGAATGGTCTTTGCAAATGAATTCCTTTTTGTCTTCAAATTCCTAAACCTAATCTCTCTTAAACTTTGCAAGATTTTCAGGCCCTTCAATGCTAAAATACAGCCACAGACAAACTGATCAATTTGCAATATACTTGAAGCAAACTTCAAAGATTCTTATCGACACACACCCAAGCATCACAGGTATCCCCCCCCCCCCCCCCCAAAACAACCCCAAACAAAAAAACAAAACAGTTTTGCAGACTGAATATGCAACTGTTGCGTGTCAAGTGTCTTGACCTGATGAGCACCAATACAACTGATGGGAACATTTTGAAATGAATGTGGAAGCTCAGCAATGGTAACGCTTGGATTTTTATCATATTCATTACTGAATCGTAAGGTGTCCTAAGATTGTCATCATTGCAACCACATTCAAACAAGTGCCAGGGTCAACCAAATGAAAATAAATCTGACTGTATCAACCAATAGTACTGAATTTCTGTTCTAATTATATATATATGTATCTCTCTCTCCACACACACACATATATAGGCCCTATAAAAAGCATAGGACTGAATATTAACTTGCACCAAAGCCAAAACTACTATCATCTTACAAGTACACAGAAATCAAGTACGTGTGAAATTAAAAGACAACATAACCAGTGCACTTCATATATATCTGAAATGAAAATACTAGTCCAAGACCCACCTTGTAATACTTCAGCACAGCGAGCTTGACCTTCTTCTTCTTATGTTTGGTCTTCTTGGGGGTGGTGTAATTCTTCTTCTTGCGCTTCTTAGCACCACCACGCAGACGCAACACCAGATGAAGGGTGGATTCCTTCTGGATGTTGTAATCGCTGAGAGTGCGGCCATCCTCCAACTGCTTACCAGCGAAGATCAAACGCTGTTGATCAGGAGGAATTCCTGTTCCATGGGAAATTAACAACCAATATAATTAATCTGAAATAGAATAAAAAAGATTAAAGAATATGAATGATCTATAATCATACCATCTGAAACTGCACAAATGTCATAAAATTGTCAATATTACCAGTCAGTAATACCAATTACTTAAATGAATCAATGTCACAACATTGCATTTGATTACACAGCAATATAAATCAATCAAATCGTTATATTTATCTATCACCAATCATTCAAAAACTGCACCTACCCAACATTTATCTATCACCCATCACTTAAAAACTGCAAAAATCACAAAGCAAGAATCACAAAGACGAAGAAAGAGCAATTACGGGTTCTAAATAGTTTAACTGTTAAGTGTATGATAATCATACATATTTACACCAAGTACCAGGTTGCTCAGGTATGGTAACGCTTGGGTTTTTATCATATTCGTGGGCCGAATCGTAAGGTGTCCTAAGTTTGTCATCATTGCAACCACAGTAACTGGTCTGTAATTCATCATTTTTTTTTTCATGGTACAGGCGATGGCAACAAGCTGATCATTTGCATTAAATTTTGACTACTTTTAAATACTCCCTGTCCCCAGGTACTGTTCAGAAAAATTTAAATTCTGGAAGTACACGGGACCGGATTCAAAGTATTATATCAGAACTAGTTCTAATAAAAAAAGTATATATTTTGTCGAGGTATCACAAACTCATTTCACCACTATTTACCTTCTTTGTCTTGGATCTTGGCCTTGACATTTTCAATAGTATCACTGGGTTCGACCTGCACACCACCAAAACAGAATGCATGTTTCCTCACACACTCGTATTAATTTACTAACGCATTAATTTACTAAATCTTATTTGGTTTTCAAACTGAAATTTTACATAGTAACTTATAATACATAATCTGTTGAAAGCCTTACTCAAAATACCGCATTTTTATTACCACACAAAGACCTGCTGAATGCGTTACTCAAATCACTGCATTGTCATTACCACACGAAGTTAATTCATTATTGTGAAAGATCATCTATATGATCTTAAGCAAATTCTTTTAACACAGCAGGTTAATTAAACATTATCATTACATTAAAAATATCAAACCCAGATTGATGGAAACACCATACGACATCAAGGTGGTAAAATTAAATCATACAATTCAAAAAATAAGATTCCTCTTTTTTATTTATGGTATCAGATTTCAAGACCATAACCTCTGTACAAATACTTATAATGCTTATTAGTAAATAGGCTAACAAAGCTGTAACATTTGCTGTTGCATTTCATTAAATGATGAGATGCAAGGAACTTCATTCAAACATTAGATTTCTGTTACCAATCAAACTCAACCAGTCATCAAACAATGGTGCTGTCCTAAATGTGGTTAGCACTGCCACTATGCACTATACTGAACTCATTACAATTGTGATATAAAAGTGATAATGTACCTCAAGGGTGATGGTCTTGCCCGTGAGGGTCTTCACGAAGATCTGCATTTTGACACCTGAAAACATATTTGATTGAGAGACACTTCAGACAAGGATAGTAGCATTACTTAGGTCCCACTGGACCTGTCTTAACAAAACAAAAAACAAAACAAAAAAGCTAGCGCAACCAAAGGTAACAACCACAACAGAGCAAAAAAGGGGGAAATGGAGGGCCCAGAGGGAACTACAGTGTGAAACAAGTTACAATTACATAACAATACTGCTAGTAGTTGCAATACTTTGTTAACCTTTAGACTGCCTAGAGCGCCGTTCCCGAACGGCAGATAATTCATGCACCCGTCGCTGCCTTGACCGCCGTTCGGGAACGTCAGTCAATCATTCAGCCTCGTGTAAATTCGGACAGTGTCGTGGACCTATAACTAATGCTGCTTTGGACTCGTGAATGTCCGTAGAATCTAATAAAAGCTAGAAAAACCCCCTACGTCACTCAGAAGTTTATTTTTCAAGCGATGTTATTGGGTGACCCGATGTGCGAACAGCTCTTGTCTGTACGAGACGAAAACAATGGCGACGCCAGGTCCAAGCACGAGTGGGAGCGGTGCAAAACGTCCTCGCTTGATGAATTTAGAAGCTGCTCAGCGTGAGTTAGAACGATTATTTGATGAGGAGAGTGATGACGGAATGTTGTCTGATGATTCGTTGGAAAATGAAGGTGAAGAAGATGAGGATAGTCAACAACAAGTGCTCGACCCAGATAACAGAGCAAACTTCGATGCTGAGTTCGACGCTGTTGCTGACGTGAGTACCGATTCGGACGACTCAGACACGGCCAGCGAGACTGACAGACCGGTCAGAGGAAGAGGGAGGGCAAGGGGTAGAGGGGGTGCTAGGTCACGGCGAGGCGAGGCGAGCAGAGCACGAGGTGGAGTGAGAAGGGGGAGGGGGAGGGGTAGGGGGCGTGGTGGCGTGTTCGCCAATGTTGTTATCCAGCCAGCTGATGGTTTTCAGCCAACTGTACCTGACTTCGAAGGAAATAGCGGACTAAAGATACAACCACAGGGGCAAAAATGCATAGATTTCTTTTCTTTATTTGTTACTGATGATTTAGTACAAAAATTAGTGACAGAAACAAATAGGTATGCAGAACAAACAATACAGCAGATGCAGGCAAGACCACAACAGATCAAAAAATATTCAAGATTTGCATCCTGGAAAGACACAAACATGCTTGAATTGAAGCAATTTCTGGGCCTAACCATTCTGATGGGCATTGTCAAAAAACCATCCATAGAATCATACTGGTCAAAGAATGCCCTGCTGAACACCAACATCTTTCCATTAGTCATGAAAAGGAACAGATATCAGCTTCTCCTTCGGTTCCTCCACTGCAATGACAACCAGCAGGAACCTGCAGCCAATGACCCCCGCCGTGACAGACTGTACAAGGTGAGGCCTGTCATAGATCACCTGCAGGAAAAGTTCCAGTCTGTCTACAAACCAGACAGGTTCATTGCAGTGGATGAGTCCCTCCTTTTGTACAAGGGCCAGCTGATATTCAAACAGTTCATACCCCTGAAGAGAGCACGCTTTGGGATCAAGCTGTTCCACCTTTGTGAAGACTCTGGCTACACGTACAAGTTGCATGTATACACAGGGAAACAAGACCCCTTTTTCAATATTGACCTGCAGCTCCCCGCTGATGCACAACATCTGTCAGCCTCAGAGAAGATTGTGGTGTTCATGATGGCTGACCTAATGGACAAAGGATACCGGCTCTTTATGGACAACTGGTATTCAGGCGTCAACTTGTACAAGTAAGTACTCACTTCTTTTTTTTTTTTTTACTTTCATTTTCACCTTATTTTATTTCCTTATTTGTTATATAATCTCATGAGTGCATGAGCAAGTGTGTGTGTGTGTGCATGTGTGCGTGTGTGTGTGTGTGTGTGTGTGTGTGTGTGTGTGTGTGTGTGTGTGTGTGTGTGTGTGTGTGTATGAGTGTGAAAGGGGGAGGGGGAGGGGTGTGAGAGTGTGTTTGTGTGAGGGTGGGTGGATGAGTGGGTGGATAGGTGTAACTGTGTGTGTGTGTGTGTGTGTGTGTGTGTGTGTGAAAAACAATTGAAAAATTCAGCATAAATATGTAATGAATGTGCTTGTATTTCAGGTACCTTTACAACCATGGTACTGTCTGCTGTGGCACGGTTCGTGAGAACCGTGTGCCCCCTGATGTCCGCACGCTGGTGGTGACCAACAAGGGTGATATGGAGGCACGGCGGTCTGATAACCTGCTGTTCATCAAGTGGATGTCCAGCAAAGTGGTCTACCTGATGTCCACCATGCATGACCCAGGCACAGCCACAGTCCAGCGACGCCGTCGAGACGTGGTGAAGCCAAAGTGTGTGGTGGATTACAATTCAAAAATGGGAGCGGTGGACAAGGCCGACATGATGCTGCAGCCCTACAGTGCCACCCGGAAAACCTTCCGTTGGTACAAGAAGGTGCTGGTGCACCTGATCCAGATCAGCATGCTGAATGCCTTCTTGGTGCACCAGAAACAGCCTGGCAGCAAGAAGATGCATTTTCTTCAATTCCAGCTGGATGTTGTGACAGATCTGCTCTTTGAAAACCAGTGTCTACCACCCCCTGAGCAGCTGCGGACCAACGACTCCGTGCGCCTTTTTGAGCGACATTTTCCATCCCACTGTCCACTCACTGCAGGTACAAACCGCCTGTCTCAGAAGCGATGCCAAGTCTGCTCAAAGCAAGGGAGAAGAAAAGACAGCACCTTCTTCTGTGAGAAGTGCCCGAGCCAACCTGGATTGTGCGTTGTCCCCTGCTTTGAGATCTGGCACACCAAGCGGCGCTTCTGAGTTCGCTACCAGCCTGCACCGTGATTCCTTTTTAGCATCATATCAGTAGTTTTTATTTTCTATTTTTGATTATTTTTATGGCATTTCCTACCTAGTCATGTTCCTGTATGTTCCTGTACAGAACTGAGTGTGTATTTTTTGTTATTTTTTTGAAGAACAAAATCTTTCAGAGACTGTTTCCGTTGTGAAATACTTACTGTCGCTGTCATTTCAAAACAAATTTCACTCTTGGATGAAGAAACTGATTGTGTTCAGTGTGTTCCTGCATAGGACTGGGAAGAGTGTGAACTGTGCTGATTTTCTTCTCCTGTAAACAACCTTCAGAGACTGTCTGTGCTGTGGAGTACTACTTTTTGTGAAAACGTGGAATTTATGGTTCTTCCAAGAATGGCAGTATTTTCAAATGAAGCAAGAGTAATGTAAGCAGTTTATTGTTTTTTTTGTTATTCTAACATTGTTCTTGTTCAACTAACACATTTTTATACACAGATTACTAATCTAACAATTAGGAATAATCATAATAACTCAGAAAAAGCATTCAGTGTTTCCAAAATTTTTATTTTTCAAAAATTCTCCTGGTCACAAACATGTAACAAAATATTTTTTTCTGTATTGTCCATTCAATATCCTTTCAGAAAATATATACTTTTATATATCTTATACCTACACTGAGTCCATAATAATTTTTTTTAACAAGTACCCGTTTTTTCCTGAAATTTCCCTGGCAAATAGGTTATGGTTCTTAGCAAAATTTCTAGGCAGCATAAGGGTTAAAAAATGTTCAATACTGAACCTTGTTAAAAATGTTCATTACCCAACAACCCCCCCCCCCCCCAAAGAAATGTATTCACCTTTGACAGTAAGGCCTAGGGGGTCCAACTTTTAACTTGGTTGAGTTCTATTGGATATGAGCGCCTGACATAGTAATTTTTTCGTTTTTCTCTAAGACGGAGGCAAAACGCATGTGTCCAACATATTTTATTGATTTTTCTCAAGTACCAAAATTGATCAAAGGGAAATAAATCTGTTTCTGGGACTACAGTTTTGTAGCAGTTCTTTCCCTTTACACATTATTTGCACATCTATCATTAATGACATTTTCATATGCATTTTAACTGCCACTGCGTCTATGCTGCCAGAATCATGGAGTTTCAGCGCAGGAACTCTCAGGCAAAAGTTTCATAGTGTAGATGTGATTTGTGGCCATTTTCCCCTGTGAAGCGGAAACACTGAATAGATGTGGTACTGGACCTTATTGTTATTTTTGTTTAAATCCCAGTCAACTGCATAGAGCCATATCAAACACACACAATACTTTAGCAGGAAAAAAAAAGAAAAAGAAAATTAAGTACACATATATCAATGCATTTGCACACATAATCCAAGGAGATATACCTAGCGCTGACATCTCCGTCCAATTATCATACAGGGGATTTAACCCATATAACCCCACGTCACCCAACGTGAACCATACTATGAAATCCCATGTCAAGGAAAGTAACTCTTGCAATTTTCGAGTTACTAACTAAAGAAATCAATTAAAAATATTACCTTTCTTTGTTTCAAGGAATCATTTTTTTGTTTTTGGTTACAACAGTTGCATATTCAGTCTACAAACAAGCTGGCAGACACACAGCTTACAGATAACAGTTATAAGAAAAAAAAAAAAAAAAAAAATACAGTTGCATGTACCAAGCAAAGCTATGAAAGTAAAAGCATATGGAAACACCTATCCCCCCCCCCCCCCCCCAAACCTCTTTGATTGCGAAACCACCGAGCTGACAAAAAATGTAGCCTCAAACCCTGAGATTTAATTTTCGCCAATTTGCCAGTGACCTCTAAAAATCTTGTCAGATGATTTTAGTCTACAGTTGAGTTCTCTGATGCTGTGATGGTAACCTAAAAATTTTCCTGAGCTGCCGAGTCTGTACAATGTACTGAAATTACATATATGATCACCATATGCATGAACCTACCAAGTGAATATTATGCAAATGAACGCTAAGAAGTCAAGCGAGTTCTGTTTTGAGGTCATGGTGCCACGGATGTTTGCATTTTTTTTCCTTCTCAAATACGTTTATTAGCAAAAGGACCAAATAAAGAACTGAGTATGAATAAAAAGCAAAATGGAACAAAACGACAAAAATGCAGCAATTTGTTTGCCCCCCCCCCCCAATGAACGAAATGAAGCATGTAACGCATCTCCCCTACCCCCAAAAAAAGAGTGCTCCATGATTACAGGCAACTGAGGTGCTTATAATTAAGACATTTTATGTCAAAAGTGTTCTGTATCTGTCCTTGTACGTTGCTGCATCCAAAGATCTGGCATTAATGCAACGGAAAGTCTGGGGGTGCGCAGTATTGTTTTTAGTGGCATCTGGCCGAGGCCAGTGCCACCTTAAAGGACTCTATGGTCTTGGTGTTCACAGTGGTGCTGTCGAGGTGGTTCCAGTCGATGATGGTTCTGGGGATGAAAGAGCTTGTACTGGTCTGTTTTACAGTACTTTGTAGCATCTGTCATTATTTCGGATGTAGTGGTTGATGGGATTTTTTGTTTCAAAATCTGTTATTTGTCTTGAGCGGAGAAGTCAGCGGGGTGTTAAGTTTGTCTGGGGGTAGAGCAGGAAGCGGTCCTTCCACTATTTTGTAGAAGAGTCAGTCTGAGGTGTTCTTGTCTCTCTTGGAGAGTTGGCAGGTTGAGCTTCTTTAGAAGCGCCGTAACGAAACCAGGTTTTGTAGACCTACAGTCTCTGGCGATGGAAGCGTACTGCTAATCGCTGGATGCGCTCCATTCTCTCAACTTCCTGTTTGCAGTACGGGTCCCACACAGTTACTCCATACTCGAGAAGGGGTCTGACCAGGGCTAGATGGGCATTTCGCTTGCAGGGTGTTGAACAGCGCTTGTGATTACGGCGGAGGAAACCTAGGGTGCAGTTGGCTTTTTTGTTGATCGAGTTGATGTGGTGTGTCCAGCGGGTTGTGCCCGTAATAATCTTTGATTAAATTAGGCCTACTGGTCTTGCACAAGCATTTTCTCTGGAACTTCTCTGGCAGATACCTAACAACAGACTTATAATTCCCTATAGCAGTGAAACTGAGGCCGATTTTAGTTTTTCCGCGATCGACACGTTTGATTGTAAGCTGATTTGCACCCGTGACCTGGGCCCACGTTCAATCAAAGAATGAATCCTTGACCAAGATTGACCGAATTTCAAAGTAATGTAAATTTACACTACTTCATGTTGTCGTTTTCAATAACACTGAAATGAATAAAGCTAAAACAGGTGTAAAAGGCCCCTTGTGCATAATATCTCCACAGCACGTGGAATCATTGGGCATGAAACTATGCCATGGCCGCCATCAGCCATGCACGTCTCCGACCGAGCACATGTTCTTCACAAGATATCCATTTTTTCCTAGTAGTTTTGACTAATTCACAAGATACAATTACAATCCATTTTTAATATCAAAACCTGTGAAAATACGAGGAAGCAACGCTGATACGGTATTTCTTATGACTAAATAAGAATAAAAACCGGCTGATTCTTACCTTCTCACCTCTACTTCGTTTGACTAACCATTGCAAAAGGAAGACGCATGCGTGGAATGGACTAGTCTATTTTCAGGAAGTTCCGGATGGCTCATGGGAGAAGAAAAATACTCTTTGAATATTTTTCTAAACAGAAAGAGAGAAAGAGAGAGAATATGTGGAAGAAGTTTTAATTTGAAAATTATTTGCTGTAAACGGTATATTTGTAATTGTGGTGATTTTGAGTGAAAAGTGTATTCTTGATTTCAAGCTTTAGAGAGTATGCTCAATAGGTCGTCTGCTTCCGGACACTGAAGATGTCTTCGAAGTCGAAGTATGTGAGAAGCGAATCAGATATCGAGAAATACAGAAACGAATCTAACTGGAAAAAGGCAGTGGAAACAGCAAGATCGATAGAGCACAAATCGTCAGATTTAGGTAACGCTCTGCACAACGTCACACTCTAGATCAGTATACCCCAAATTAGTGTTACACTGCCATACACTGAATGACTGATAGTGATACAGTACCGAGTACGTACGGTAAGCTCAAACGCTATACGTACGGACACTGAACGAGCGAGTCGACTAACAACTGTCAAGTACGGTACACATGTTATTTAACTGATGTAACCTAGTCTTTGACAATCACACACTTCAGAGGTACAGTTCTTGATATATCAGTTATGGGGGCATGCACATGACATGTCATATATGCACTAGTCTAATACACTACAGACACACCCATCCACATCACATGATCACTGATCACACGGACGCACGCGCACACACTCGCTCACAAACACACACACACACACACACACACACACACACACACACATTGTTAATGCATTGCTTTAAGTTTATGATGTTTGTACTTTAGCGTTGAAATTTTCCCTTCACATTGTTGATGTTAATTGTTAGTGTTCATTGTTAGTGTTAAAGATCTTGTCCCATTTATCTATTTTCCCACCTGCTTATGTCTCTTACTCTGATCCCAATCCAACCCACCCAACTCTCATCCTCCATTGTTTCCCCGTCTAATATCACTCATAGTGGAAAGACGTTAAATCAAAGAACGAATATTCACACAGACATGCGCACACACACACACACTGACACAGACGTGCGCGCGCATACTGTACATTTTCTCTGTCACTCTTTCTTATTCTCTGTCTCTGTCTCTGTCTCTGTCTCTCTCTTTCTCTGTCTCTCTCTCTCTCTCGCTCTCTCGCTCCATTCATTCTTGCATTTCCTTCCTCATTTCTGCTCCCTTCCTTCTGTCCATCTTTAGATTTCTTCGTCTTTTGTTTGCCATCTGAATGGTCAAGCCATATCTGGTGATGAATCTGGTTAGCTGTTTTTCCAGCTCCTGCTGGCTGCCATGGAGATTGGTAGCTGTTTCAGTTTCAAATGACCTTACCTAATTTGATTTGACATTTGCCAGCTGCAGTGCAGCAGCCGGTTTCCTGTTGAAATTGAAATACAGCCATCAACTAGGGTACATGTGATGTGCAGCTTCTTTGGTGTTGCTGGTATATGGAGAGAGCCAGCTGGAAGAATTTCTCCAGGAGCATGTCCCTGAAGAAAAAAATCAACACAAAGCCAAAGCCCAACTCAGGTCTGCTGAAGACCAACTCCACAGAGCCTGCCAGGCAAAGGATAAGGTAAGGAGTAGTGGTGACCCAATAGTGAAACCACCTATTTTTTTTACTGGGGATGTGAAGAAGTCTCAAAATTGATTCACAGCTAGGCAGCGGGTTTTCTCCTTACTGGACTAGAACTTGACTGGTAGTCTGGGTACTTGTCTTTCAGATGAGATGGTGAACTGAGGTCTCATGTAGAACATGTACTTGGTACACATGAAACTTTTTTTTAAAAGAATTCACAGCAACAAATAGTGGTTCCTTACAAAATGCGGAAAATGCCCACTTGAAAAAGAAAAATTAAACTAACAAATAAACTCTGAATAAACAGAACAAAATCTTTGGCAACAGTAAACAAACATACAAACAAAGAAAACAAGAACAACAAACTTACAACAGATAACAGGTGCTGCTGCACTGTGGTGACATGCTCATCAATTCAAAGGAAGAGTGGCTCAATTTAATAGATTTCATTTGTGACAAGAAAGAAATAGAAATATGATTCGGGTGTGGGTGGGGGGGATGGGGGGGGGGGGGGGGAGTAAACAAGTAAGTGAACGAACAAACAAACCAACCAACAAACCTCAGAAAGATAGTCTCTGCTCTGTTTGTATTTAGTCAGGGTTTCATTTTGTGTTTCAGACCAGATGGTTTATTGTGTCGAGTAATTGGTTCTTTTTGCTTGTTTTTGTTTGAAGTGTTTGTTCTTACCATTGCAAGGGAGACAGCCCTATTTTCCCTCTCTTGGGGATGTAACATCATACCTCCATGTACTCTACTTGATAATACTGTTCCAGGTTTCTTTGTAAAAGTTTGTTATATTTTTCTTAAACTGCTTGTTGGTTGTATACATATTGCTTATAACATGCAGAAGATCTTTGGAGGTATTATAAATCATAAGAGATTTATTTACTAGAAACAACATGAGTAATGTTAGTTAAATTTACTTACATTTTTGTTTATGTGCTCTGTATGGAAAGTGTCCTTTCCTGTTTTAGTGTCTTTTGAAAAGAAAATTGTTCACAGATAGGCATTCAAGCCCAGCTACTGCTGAGTAAACTGCTGTACTGTTATGGATCATACCAGGAGGCTCTTGACTTGCTCAGTCGCATAGACCTTCACAACATTTCCCTCAGCTCTACCTTCTCTCGCATGTTCCACATTGTGGCTGAGTCTTATGCTGTTAAAGGTAAGTACAGGTATGGAATGAAGATAATAAGTAGTTGGGATGTGTGTGTGTGTGTGTGTGTGTGTTGTGTGTGTGTGTGTGTGTGTGTGTGTGTGTGTGTGTGTGTGTGTGTGTGTAAGTCTCACGCTGTTAAACCTTAAGTTAAAGGTAAGTACAGTAGGTATGGAGTAAAGATAATTTATTGTGTGTGTGGGATGTGTGTGTGTGTGTGTGTGTGTGTGTGTGTGTGTGTGTGTGTGTGGTGTGTGTGTGTGTGTGACGCTGTTAAAGGTAAGTACAGTAGGTATGGTAGATAAATGATTTTAAGTTAAGGTTGGGATGGTGTTGTGTTGTGTGTGTGTGTGTGTGTGTGTGTGTGTGTGTGTGTGTGTGTGTGTGTGTGTGTGTGTCTCATGCTGTTTAATAGGTAAGTACAGTAGGTATGGAGTAAAGATTAATGTGGTTGGGATATGTGTGTGTGTGTGTGGTGTGTGTGTGTGTGTGTGTGTGTGTGTGTGTGTGTGTGTGTGTGTGTGTGTGTGTCTCACGCTGTTAAAGGTAAGCTACAGTAGATATGGAGTAAAAGATAGTGTGGGTGTGTGGTGTGGAGTGTGTGTTGTGTGTGTTGTGTGTAGTGTTGGTGATGTGGGGTGAGTTGTTGTGTGTGTGTGTGTGTGTGTGTGTGTGTGTGTGTGTGTGGTGTGGTGGGTGTGTGTGCGCGTGTGTAAGTCTCACGCTGTTAAAGGTAAGCACAGTAGGTATGGAGTAAAGATAGTTGTGGTTGGGAAGTGTGTGTTTGTGTTGTGTGTGTGTGTGTGTGTGTGTGTGTGTGTGTGTCACTGTGTGTGTGTGTGAGTGAGTGAGTGAGTGAGAGGGGACAGAGACATTTTTTTTATCATTGTGCATATCATGTGAAGTGAACTGCATGATTATATGATTAACTTATTTAGTGAAAGCTTTTCACCGGGACATTTACACACAACAGGCTTAGCTCATTGAAGGCATGTATGTCAGGCGTTAACTCCTTCACTCCACCAGCTCAGAGTAGTCCCCTCCTATCCCCATTGGGATTCGAGGGGCTCTTTCAGTATAAAATGAAAAAGATTGCACCCATTGTCAAGAAATTCTTTGCTAGAAATTTTCTCTCTTCTGTCTGTCTGTCTGTTTCTACCTCCCTTCTTTGCTTTCCGTCATCTGGTCCCATTATTTTCTGCCTTGCTGGTCCATTCGCTTGTATCATGTGTATGTGTTCATGTATTCTATAAAAGACGTACATACTTTGTATTAGGATTTGTATAGTGATGAAAATTTGTTAGACATATTGAATGTATTTTTTCATTTTTTGGCTCAAGGGAAATATGTGTAGAAGCGATTTTAGGTAATTTAAGCCAGTTTAAATAGATAGTTTCTCCTCCTTAGTTATGTTTAAAAATTTGTATTCCGGTTTGGTTTCTTTACTGCCCCCTCCCTCCCCTGGTGGTGATAAACTGGGTGGAATGGTCAATGTCAGGAGCATGTTCTTAGATTATATGTGTGGACACATTGATATGTGTACTTATAATTATGTCCTCTTTTACTTTTCAGGGTCAGCAAGTGGGAGATCATTTATGTGCTTTGAGATGGTTTATCAGTATCCAGTATCACTGATATAGCTTTGTGCGATTGACTGGGCTTTAAACATTTATAATAATAGAAATAATTTTCCAGACTGGAAATGCATTTTATGGAAATGTTTGGGTGTTGACATGGGTTACACTTTTGATATATGTTTTGGAGTGAACTAGGATAACAAATACTTTGCTTAGTAACAATCTAGGACATATGCTTAGAAACAATCTAGAACATATTTATGCAGTCAGTAGACCAAATATCAGGGCTATAGTCATTTATACACCAAGTAATTTCTGAAGACATTTGGAGTTTGGAATTAGTTCAAGAGGAATTCACTACACTTGGACAGTTTCATATGCACTCCCCACCCGTATCTGCCAGCAGTTAACTGATAGTCTCTCTGAGCTTGTGCAAAACTCTATGCAAGGTCTTGAAATAGGGTGGAAACCAGTTATACCCTCCAGAGTGATGGAAACATTAAGACGGACAGCCAACAGACCTGTTTTTAATGTTATGGGCAGGGATTAAACTCAGAATATCTTATCTTGAGTCCACAGCTGATATCCTGTTGTGTGAAGTTATGATTGATTTACTAGTAGGTGTTGTTCCAACTGTCTGTTGAATTTCTTCACATTTGCAGTGATGTCTTATTTGATCATGCCTGCTGCTCTTCTGAGATATCTCGTCTCACTGATTGAGATCTTTCTGTCAAGGATTTTATTTTAGCACAGTTCCGGCACTGATAAGTCAGTGTGGATATAAAGCTTTACTGATAAACCTAGTTTTTGCTTCCATAGAGATGATTTTTGTTTTTGTTTTTGTTTTTTGTTTAGTTTATATAAAATGTTTTCATCCTACTCCTCAGGATTTTGCTTAGAGAAAACAGCTGCTCCCAGTACAAGTAAGTTCAAGGCTGCAGAACACGAAGAGAAGGTTCTGAGTAGCTTTGAGAAGGCCGGAGACCTGGCCATTCTGTTCTTCCAAGACCATGAAAAGAATTCTGTGCAATTGCTGTCTGCCTCCATGGGTTCAAATTTGTCAATGGTGGAGATAGGAATGGGGCCTTTGCTTGATCAGGCCATACAGCAGTCACCCCTCACTCATGTCAAGTGTGGGTAGGTGAAAATACTGAAATGGATAGTTTTATTTTCATTGCATGGTTGCAAGCTGTGGTGTGTGTGTGTGTGTGGTGTGTGTGTGTGTGTGTGTGTGTGTGTGTGTGTGTGTGTGTGTGTGTGTGTGTGTGTGTGTGTGTGTGTGTGTGTGTGTGTGTGATCTTATCTGTGTGCTTTTGGGTGAAGTGTGTGTGTGTGTGTTTATTTCTGTGTGATTTTATTTGTGTGCGTTTGAGTGAAATGTATTTTGATTGCATTTGATTCAGGGCATTCCTCTGTGTGTATGTGTGTGTGTGTGTATACGTGTGTGTGTGTACTGTGTGTGTGTACGTGTGTGTGTGTGTGAGATAAAGACTGAACGTGCAGGTATATATAAATATATATATGTGTGCACATGTATGCATGTTCATGTCATTCGTCATATAAGAAAAAAGAATTTTTGTTAAGAGTTTTGTTGATCCGGTTATTGATTATCTTTATTTTACAAGTTGTTGATACAATTATTGAATATCGTTTTTCTTTACAAGAGTCTTATACAGTTATAGTGTTCTTTTATAGTTTAAAAACGGTAATATATCTGTTGTGTTTAAATTGATGGCCTGATTTAATAAACATCTGTGTCAGTGCTTCACTGGCACATGCACTATCATACACATACAGTCACACACACACATGCACACACACAGAGATGGGCCAAACACCTTTTCAATCAAAAACTGTTTTGACTTTAACTTACACACACACACACACACACACACACACACACACACACACACACACACACACACACACACACACACACACACACACACACACACACACACACACACTTGCACACACACACACACACACACACTTGCACACACACACACACACACACACACACAACACACCTTGCACACATACTCACACATGTGCATGTTCAGATATGTACATACAGGTAAACATAACATACACACGCATAAGCAAAAAAGCCGGGAAGTATGTTCTCTGTTTTGCGTGTATTTAAACAAACACACAAACAGAAGATATTAATTAAAATCAAATATGTTGCAGGGATTTAACAAGAGGTGTGAATAGATTCAGAGAATTGCTCAGAGCTGTGGAATGTCGGACAACACAACATATCAGACTGGTATTTATTGCTGTTTTTTCCATGTAATTCAAAATACATGTAAAATACAACATACTAGACTGGTATTTTGCTTTTTGTTTTTCTTGTGTAATATAAAATACATATAAGAACATACAACAGTTTGGATACATTGTAAATCCATGAGAGATTGGTCATGAGTTTTAATTTGAGATAAAATGTCTTCAATGACAAGCTTTATAAGTAGTTTGGGACAAGACATCTTGAATTACAAGGCTGTATAAGCCAGATGGTGCAAGGAAGAGTTTACATTTACGCTTGGTTTAATTGTGTTTGTAGACTGAGAGCCATAGTAGAATTTGTTGTTGAATTTATTGAGGGATTAAGTGCATTAGGACATTTCCATATATGCATTTACCCAAATCTACCAGTGATAATCTGCCAGTCTTCTTGAACCTGCACAAAATCTTACTGGCAAGATCTTGAAATGAAAGCTGGGGGATAGAGGTGAGGGACCTGTGAAACATTAAGCTGATGCCACCAGAATGATTGGAACATTAGCATGGACTGTAAACAGGCCATTTTTGTTTTGTTTTTTGTTGTTCTTGTGGACTTGGATTGAACTTGAAACATTTAGATCTCGAGTCTGTGGCTTTGACAATTGAGGCATCTAATTCATGATGACTGATGGGATGACTTAACTAACAGAAGCAAGGGAATATGTTTCCTTTGAATCCTGTGCAGTTATATACCTTCCGAAATATCGATCTGTGTTTGACTTGAGTGATTATAAAATTTGATTAACATTTGGCAAGTAAGCTTGCTGCAGTGAATATGATTTCTAGCGATGTATTTGAATGTTAATGTTTGTTGCAGTAAACACGATTTCTTGTGATATATTTGAATGTTTTTGTTTGTTTCTAAGTTTCAGAAGTTAATAGTTCCAACTGAATAGGTGTTATTTGCAATAAGATACTTGTCTTTTTTCTGCAGCTTTTGACATCTAGTTATGTGTATGTTTCAGACACTAGCTCACCATTTAGCAGAGGTGTTGGTACGAGGTGTGAGTGAAACAACATACAAGCCTATTGATTTGATGGCTCGAAGTTCACATGCTAAAGGTCACAAACCTCATGTTTATTCAGGGGACAGGTAATGCTGATTGTAGTTACATGAATACATAAATATAAAAAAAAAAATTGAATTGTTGTCACAAATAGGGACGTGATCATGCATGAGGGAACCAGGACAAAGCCTGAAAACAGTGATGGGGATTTGTCTTGGTAAAATTGAGATTTAATTGTGGCTTGTTTGTTGAGCTACAGTAAGTTAAACAATGACATTTACTGTAGAAAAAAAAAAAGGATTGAAATTATCTGAAATTGGCAGTTTTCATGCTGTCACCACAGTGCAGCCCTTACGGAATCCCAACATTTCATTCATTATTTTGAAGGTCATGATGTGAACTTCTGAGTTTTGCATGCACTGATTCAAAATAACCCAATTGGAATTTACAAGAGAGTATTCTTTTGGTTGCTAAGGAAAATTTGATTGCATATGTTCTCAAACTTTGTTCTTCCTTTTCACAAAATAATGATTATGCACATGTGACATATCATTTAGCCCAAACTCCTGCAGTTCTTGTTCTGGAAACTTCTGGAAAGGAAATTTCATTGCAAAAATAAACTAAGTCCTTCTTTTGGAGAACAGGTCACATAGGTTAGTGAACTGAAAATTTGCTTTAGGTTTAACCATTTGTTGTGCTAAATCCTCATAGTAATTCAAGTAAAGCATTTTCTGTTACCACTTCATGCTTGTGACCATACACATTTTGTATAAATTGCTATTCATTTTCACTGTCAAAATGACTTATTCTTCTTCAGGGACCAGGTCAAAGACTTGATCCTTCAATGTGAATCTGATTGCCTGGTTTCAGTGGAAGGTTGGATGATTTTATTTCATCAAGGAGAGGATTTTTGTTGTTGTTGAGGGGCATGGCAATCAAGTGGGTAAACATTGGACTTAACAGTTGGAAAGCCTTGGTTCAATCCACTTAGACACCTTTGCCTGGTGGTAAATGCTGGAGATTTTTCCAGTCTCCCAGATCAGTATGTATGCTGACGTCTGGTGCCTAGACATCCTTGATGTGTCTACGTGTGCAGAATATCAGATATGCACTTTAATGATCCTCAAGTCATATCAGTGGCTGGGTTGTGGAAACATGGCAACAGCCAGCAGACACATCCACCAAAGATGCAGACTGAACAGCAACATAGTGGAATGTGGTCAGCTCACCTAACAGTGCCAGTTCTTCATGCTTCACTATGTGTAATACATAGTGAGTTCAAATGTGTTGGAAAACAGTGCTGTACTAAGATGATTTATAATATAATAATATTAGCAATTATCAGTTTTATTGATGATGTATGGTTGTTTTTTTTTTATCAATTAGTGAAGTATAACTCTTAAAGCTGCAGGTATCATTGACATCAGTATTTTGATTGTGATGACAGGTTTGTGCCAGATGATGTTAATGAAGAGGCCTTACTTTTGCTGCTTATTGCAGAGGCTGTTGTGAGTATAGTTATTCTTGTTGTTTGTTGTAGTTTATTTCATTTGTGTGACAGAAACTAGAGACTGATTTCATAACATGAGTTTCAGGTTTTATTTGTATGTCAGCAGTAAATAAAATATTCATGTTGATGTTTCAGACAGTTCTTAAAGATGAATACATGTACAACACACTGCATTGTCCCAGTGTGAAGACAAGGTTTTAAAAGGATCAGATCTGTGGTGGGAAAAGGATTTTTCCATGTTGTGACTTTCATTTGATCAAATACTGTGTTTCAACAGACAGATCTTGCATGACACCTTACGAAGTATTACCAGATCATATTTATATGAAAAAGGACTTCTAAAAAATCGAGTTTAATATGTTTCATTTCAATTCATAAGAAGTTCTGCACAAGTACTTGTAGCTTAGACTTTTGACTTGTTTAAAAGTCATCTACTTGCCTGTTTTTTTCTCTTTATTTGTTCCTGTTTAAGAATTTTTTTATTACAAATTTACTTTTATAATATAAGATTAGATGAATACAATTTTTTCTATATATATGAATTGGTATCATTTTTCGTTACCACATTATATGTTGATGTCTATTATAAAACAAAAAATGAATAAAATTTTTTTAAAAAGTTCAGATGATTTAATTGTGGAGGAATTTCTGTAGTTCTCCCTGTCCCCCCTTTCTTGTAATGTTTTAATTCACTTGTAAAATAATCTGCTTATATCATGCCGTTTTGCAGGCAACAAGAGAAGCTGTCCTAGATAGATCAGAGGAGGTGCGAGAGACCAGACAGCAGGCCTTTGCTTATACTTCTTCCATCTACGATTTGCTGACAATCATGCTAGTGCGTCGGGCCCAGTTCACCCTGCTTTGTGAGGTGAGATTTTTCTACCTGGTCTGATAGAGGAACAAGAATACACACAAGAATGCATGCATGCATGCACATACATGCTTAGACACACGTGCAGGTATGAACGAATCTTGAAATGGATGTACATGCATGAACACAGGCACACATGCTAATGCACATGTACACACACACACACACACACACACACACACACACACACACACACACACACACACACACACACACACACACACACACACACACATCCATGCATGCAAGCACGCATACATACACGCACACACTTACTCACACACGAGCACACAGACAACTGTCTCTCTTATACACATACACAACTGTCTCTCTTACACACACACACAACACACACACACACACACACACACACACACACACACACACACACATCCATGCATGCAAGCACACATACATACACGCACACACTTACACACGAGCACACATACAACTGTCTCTCTTATACACATACACAACTGTCTCTCTTACACACACACACAGACACACACACACAGACACACACACACACACACACACACACACACACACACACACACACACACACACACACACACACACACACACACACACACACACACACATCCATGCATGCAAGCACGCATACATACACGCACACACTTACTCACACACGAGCACACATACAACTGTCTCTCTTATACACATACACAACTGTCTCTCTTACACACACACACACACACACACACACACACACACACACACACACACACACACACACACACACACACACACACACACACACACACCGGTATATATGCATGTGTGCATACACACATGTGCATATACATTCATATACATGCATTCAATTAAAAAAGAATTCTGAAGGAAGAGTAGGCTTAATGATGTCTGTAATTCGTTCTTGCATGGTTTTGTTCTCCAGACTCGTTTGGACTTACTGCACATTACACATGATCATACTTTTTAGTGGAGTGCAGAGAACTCAAGCTGTTACTGAGTTGACCACATTTTATTACATTGTTGCACAGTGTCACATCCATTTGCTTGACTGCTATTGCTTAAGCCAGTTAAGGGTATGGTTAGAGGTCAACAATTTTCTCACACAGTGCGTGGGTTCTTTCAAGACAATTAGTGAAGAAATTGATTCAAGGGGAAAAAATCCCACATTTCAATTTTTTTTATATTGATTTCTAACTATTATAACGGTCCAAAGAAAGTGTTCTATATGCCAGACACAGTCTGGGTAAGTTGTTCGACAGCAACTACTTCTCCTGAAAAGAATCTGCATTCTCCACTTATCCGCTGAGGAGGATGTCTGTTAACTCAGGTTCCTGTCAGCTTGTTGTATGAAGTGCAGACTGCCAGTCAGGCACTTCCCAGTCTGCAGGGTGAAGAGAAAGATAAGTCCATACAGTTTGAACTGTAAAGAATACATTGACACGCATTGTCTTTATGGCACTGGTCTGTACAAGCGAAAAACCAAAAGCCAAAATACAAAAACACAAAAAGGATTCATAAGCTCCATAAATGAAAATACAAAAAAAAAAAAAACAAAAAATCATCAGATGTATAGTAAAGAGATAAGGCCATGTGATTCATGAGAGAAGAAACCCCCCCCCCACACAAAATAATGCTAATTATTTTGTTGCAGACCTTTGAGAGAGCTCTGAGGTTTTCTTATGAAGAGTTTCACATATGGCATCAATTTGCCAATTCACTGATATGTGCTGGCAAGGTATGTGTTTGTTTAATCAGTTTGTGGTGTGTTTACTGTGTGCTTATTTTAAGTTTTAGATGATTATGTGAGATATGCAAGTTTTGAGGAACAGTAGTGATGATAAGGTATTCTGCCAGTATTTTTAAATTTAACCCTTTGTCACTTTCAGCAAACCAAGTTGACTATAGGGATTCACAACAGTAGGCAGCTCCAGTTAATAGGCTGTCAGGTAACTGTCAGATCCATGTCGTTCAAAACCTGCGAACTGGATCCTCTTCCAGGTTCTCTCTACTCCGATTGTCTCCCTACTCTCCTCCCATTCATCACTGACATCATCAACACTTCTTTTCAAACTGGAACTGTCCCAGATTCTTTCAAGTCTGCTATTGTTCACCCTCTCCTCAAGAAACACAATTTAGACCCAAATGAACTGAAAAATTACAGGCCTATCTCTAATCTCTCTTTCTTGTCAAAACTCCTTGAAAAAGTCGTCCTCAACCAGCTGAACTCTCACCTGTCTGCCAACAATCTCCTCAATCCTTTCCAGTCAGCCTACCGCCAGTGCCATAGCACTGAAACTGCCCTACTACACATTCTCAACAATCTCCTCCTTGCAACTGATACTGGCAAAGTCTCTCTCCTCACACTCCTTGATCTGTCTGCAGCTTTCGATACCATTGACCATGGTATTCTCCTTTCTAGACTTCATCATACTTTTGGCATCTCTGACATTGCTCTCTCCTTTTTCACTTCGTATTTATCAAACAGAAAACAAACTGTTCTCATCAATGGCACTTACTCTCAACCTGCATACCTGACCTGTGGTGTTCCACAAGGATCTGTCCTTGGCCCTGTTCTTTTCACTCTTTATACCTCCCCCCTGTCCACCATCATCAACTCCCACTCTATAAAACACCACTTCTATGCTGATGACACCCAACTTCAAGATAGTGACTCACCTGATAATATACAGCGCCTGTTGACTCGCACCACTGAGTGTTACTCGGACATTAAGAACTGGATGACACACAATAGACTTCAGCTTAATGACGACAAGACAGAAGCTATCCTCATTGGCACCCGTCAGAAACTTTCCCAGCTGCCTCCTCTTTCTCTCCCATTATGTAACACATCAGTCCCAATTTCTGATTCAGCTAAAAACCTTGGTGTCTGCATTGACTCTACCCTGTCCATGAACAACTTTGTTTCTCAAACTGCCAGATCTTGCTACTATCATCTCCATCGTATAAGCCTGATCAGGAAGTATCTCTCTGTCGAAACAACTGCAAAACTCGTTCTCTCCTTCATAATGTCTCGCATTGACTATTGCAATTCACTCCTGTCTGGTCTTCCTGCCTCCACCATTCACATCCTACAGCGCATTCAAAACAATGCTGTACGCCTTGTACTCAAAAAGAAAAAAGCTGACCACATATCTCCTCTCCTGGCACAACTTCACTGGCTCCCTGTATCAAAGCGCATACAGTACAAACTAGACACCATGTGCTACAAAAGCCTCAATAACGCAGCCCCCGATTACCTGTCAAGCCTACTTCAGATCTATGTTCCCTCACGTACCCTCCGCTCTGCCTCCGATCCTCTGACTTTTCGCTTTCCACGCACTAAGCTCAATACCTATGGTCCATGAGCCTTCTCTGTTTCTGGTCCACTCTCCTGGAACAAACTTCCTCTCTCAGTCCGTCAGCAACCTACTTTTGTCTCCTTCAAGTCCGCTCTCAAAACTCACCTTTTCTCCTGTGCATAAAATCCTAACCTCACTCAACCCCCCTCTGCAGCCTGTCTCCGCTCGGAGGGGAATCACTTTGTTTTAATATATAATTGTATATGATGTGCTCTCTGTGGTTTTCCATTGGTTTTATTCTTGCTTTTATTGCTTTTATTCTTTTCTCCCCATTTGTGGCCATGCATGTGTGTGTGTGTGTGTGTGTGTGTGTGTGTGTGTGTGCGCGTGCGTGCGTGCGTGTGTGCGTGTGTGTCATTTCGGCGCTTGGATTTGATTTTGTCGAGATTTGCGCTATATAAATATTGTAATTATTATGTATGCATGTGCGTACGTATGTATGTATGTATGTATGTATGTATGTATGTATACGCTTAGATTTATGTATGTATGTATGTATGCATGTGTACGCTCAGCTTAGATTTATGTATGTAAGTATGTAAGCATGTATGTATGCATGTATACGCTCATATGTATGTAGGTATGTATGCATGTATACGCTCAGCGCTTAGATTTGATTTTGTCAAGATTTTGCGCTATATAAATAAAATATATTATTATTATTATTATTAACTGAGGGCAGGTGTAGGTGATATGGATGACAACTTTTTGTTTTTTTCTCTTCTCTGCTTGAGGCATAAGCAAGATTGATGGTAAGGATAGAAATTTTGCATGTGATGATTTAACTTTGAAAAATGATAAGGAGATTGGAAAGTTCTGATAGGAACAGAAACTTGGTGATGAGGACAGAAAGCTATGATAGTTTATTAACTAACATGTTATGATAGTTTATTAACTAACATGTTATGATAGTTTATTAACTAACATGTTATGATAGTTTATTAACTAACTTAAAAGAAAAGTGATGGTAAGAATAGAAAATCATGAAAATTTAACTAATTAAGTGCAGATACCATGAGGTCATCCAGTGCTCTGCTTGTGTAAGCAGTATTTGGTGTGTACTAGCTGTCCAAGGCCAATGCACAGTGCTACATTTTGGCTAGAGTAGCTGTGGTAAAAGGTTAATGTATTGATGGATTCCTTTGAAAGTCGTTTATTATCTGTTGAGTATTGTTGTTTTGGTTGTGTGTATGTATATTTTTTTCCCCTGTATTTTGGCCCATACTGTGAAGATAGTGTATGGTACTGCACAAGTGACATTATAAATTTTTGGTGAGTTAGTGATAGGAGACAGAGACAAAGATATACAGGAGTTTCTTAAACTTTAAAGGTTAATACATGAGGTAAAACAGAAAAAGAGAAAGGAAGAGTGACAGAAAGAAAAGGAAAGATAAGAAACAATGAGTATAGTAGCAATGAGGAAATTCATAGCTCAAATATCCAGAAATTGGGGATGATGTTTTAACTGAAAAGCTTCTGGCATTCCCACAGGTCATAATTGTATAATACACAATGAATAAAGAAGGGAGACACTCCATTCTGGCAGAAACGCTACATTAATCTTTTCTGCTCAGACCCTCCTGTGCATAATGTTTGTGCGCAGGTTTAAAACTGTCAGGTAACAGATGCTAGATGGATAGAGCACATATGGAATTTTCTGAATGCGATGAATTCCGCATGAATGAACTCCAGACTAAACTGTTCTTTGCAGGATACAGAACTCATGATTATCACATGCACGACACACATGCATCATACAGTGTTCATCTGGTACGGATCACTTTTTGCATAGAGTAATAAAAGGTGAACACCACTACAGACACATAACGTTTTGACTTTAAAATCGCAAAATAGCTCAGTTATACGTTATAGATAAAAAAATTCTTGGTGTATCTGCTACATTTGCTGTAGGTTGGCTGGCTATATTGATAGAGCTATGGACATGAGCTGTGTTATCTCAGTTTGGTTCCCAACCTGCGGCATAAAATGTGGCCTGTTACCTGCCCTTCATTCATTATTGTGTGCCAGCTTATGTTCTATAGATAATGCTTCAATCAGTGTGGTCTTCCCTCTCTCCTCTCCCTATTTCAAGACCTTATCAGTGCCTGGAATTTTGCACAGGCGTAAGGAGTCTGCCTGATAATTACTGACAGAGTTGGGTGGGTGCATATGGAATTATCCAAGTGCAATGAATCCCTGTTAAACACACTCAAAACTCTGAACCAATTTGGGGTTAAAAAGCATTTAGCCACTAGTCATGATTACTTTCAGTCTGAAGAACAAATACAGGTATTTATTTGGTTGATTGGTTGTGTGGTGGGTGGTGGTGGTTGTGTGTGTATGATTTTGTTTTGTTTAGTTTACTTTTATTTGATTTTGTTTTACTTTGTTTTTTGCTTGTCATGAAAATGCTTGGTGTGAAGAAAAAAACACAGAAGTATTTGTTAATAGTGTATAACTTGACCATATCTTACAAGTGATTAAGCTCAGCTAATACCAAAGACCATAATAACTGCAAAATACTCAACCAGGTGGTTGAAACTTGATGAAAAAAGGTCCACCACCAGGTGCCACTGTCATGGCCACCCCTGTCCTAGTACCTGGTTCCGGCCAGAGTGACTGTTATCCTCTTTGGCTCAGTACTTCGAAGTGGCAAGACTGTACTCTTGCACTCCACAGTCTTTCTTTGTGTGCCCGGTCATTTCACCCGTTCACAGCCTCTCCAATTTTCTCTGTGTTTTTTTCATGAAAGATAAAGACCATAGTCTGGTCTGTTCAAGATTCTTCCATTGTTCCCCTCAATTGCTTTCATGAGGAGCACTCAAAATTCTCTCTCCTCAGTGTTTCTCTTCAGAAAAAACGTTCTCTACGTAGTCATGTGTACATTCCAGTACTTTCTAACAAAAACAGTCTGTTCGAGAAGCTTTCAATGTTCCCCTCAACCTACATGTATATTCATGGGGACTGCTAGCTGACTCCATGGTTCTCTCCTTTTATTCCCTTTCAAAAAAAAAGAAAGAAAAGAGGGAAAAGGATTTTGGTTTGTGGTTTTCCCAAAGGAGTGTATGCCATTGTGTGAAGTGGCCCTCTAGGTTTCTCCAGTGCGCCATTACAGTGCTTGTGCTCAGTGCTTCTCTCAAAGGAGCAGTGTGTGTCTCTGTTCCCTGGGTTACAACTCTGCACTCTTCGATTACTCATTCATTGTGCTATGTCTGTGCCTTTGCCCTACATTGTGGATTACCCTTCTCTGCAATTGAGCCAAACTTCTTTTGGCTTCATGTTTCACATCTTGTTAGTGTGGGAACAACAGCGGCAGCTAGTGGTTGGCGTCTTTTCACCGAGTTTGCAGTTAGTATGGTCTTCCATATCAGCTGAGCTTATGCACTTGTAAGATATGGTAAGTATGTTTATGAAAAAGGGATTTGAATTAAAGTCCCTGATTTCTCTTGCAGTATACAAGAGCATTACTGGTACTAGCAGAGTGTCATCGACTCAAACCAAGGAATCTTGTGGTACCTCTGCAGGCTGCCAAACTCTGCTATGAGTATCTCCACATGGTAATAAGTTTGTCACATTATACTGATAGTAGGTATTCCAAAGTGCTCTTCGCGGGCGGCGAAAAGTACGGCAAAGTGCGATTTTTCACTGGTTTTCAACTTGCTCGTTCTCAACAAAATGCAGTGTCAGAAATAAAAAACATAGATCATGTTGATCTGTGATCCTTTAAGCTTTGTTTAAAGTCAAAATAAATCAATAAGTGTAACATTTACCGTTTGAAATATGCTTTTGATGATGGGTACTAAATTGCGATTTTGCTGCAACTGGAACGACGAAATCGGAACGCGGTTTTGACACCTACCTTGAAAACTCGCCTCGCGGAGATCAGCTGGGTCAGATATCAACAAACCATTTACACAGTCAAAAAGACGACTAAACTTGCTTTCATCCGATGTAAAAAGTGAACTGATAGGTTTCCATTTAGTCGGTCGTTTCGTGCGTTAAAAACTTCCGTCGATGATTTCGCAACCTTACTCAAAACCAATCTCTCCATATTTTCCACTGTGCAAAAGGTCAAGGTTTCAACTTTCAACTTCTGCTAGTTGCATACGGATTCAACCACTGGCTGTCTTCCGCGAGGACTGAGAAAAAGCAACATATTTTCGCTTTCCCTTAGCGTCTGACGCGCAATGGCGGACACGCGCGAAGATCGTTCGGGCGAGCACATGGACGTCGAAGTTTACGTCGACCGCTCCAGCCACGACGAATCAAGCGATCCAACTTATCTAGAGGGTAAGTGAAATATCTTGCAGTTTGTTTACTATTACTTTTCGACATTTTCTTTCCTGATTTTAGAATATAATTGTTTGGAAAGCGCACAGCTGCAGCACCCACAGTATCATGAATATGTTAGAAGGTAGGGGTAGGTGACGGTTTGGGGTGCGTTAATTTTACAGAGAGTGAGATCAGGCATATGATTAAAGGAAAATGTTTACAAAAGATTTCTTTAATAATCCATGCCTTTATTATATTTATTTATAATGATGTTAATGAGAGATTAGCGATTTATTGTGGTCACGTGACCAACGCTTTGATCGATCGATAGTCGAATCGGCCGAGTGACCTCCCTTGACTTCACTCGATCTGGTTCAGTGTCGTTCAATAATTTCACAATGTTACACCTTTTTCTTTTCTGCCTTTGTGTAAACTTCCTGAATGGTACCATTGAATCAAATTTGCATGTTTATCAATCCTATTATTTTTAGGCCCAATATTATTATCACCTAGATCTAGTTCAACAGCTTTAAAAGTTTATTATTATTAATATTGTTATATTTTGTTGTTATTATTTTACTATCATTATTCATTATTATTTATCATTATTATTATTATCATTATTTCATTATTAGTTTACTATCATTCATTACTATTTATTATCATTACTATTATTGTCATCAAAAATAATATTTAAACAAAATAAAGTAGGCCTACCAGGTTAATGGGTTGGACACTATGAACCTTCCTAACTAGGCTATAGTGTTTATGAGATAAATTTTGTTGTGCTGATTTGAGTAGGCCTAAATGTATGGAACATTTTACTTTGCCCACTGCTTTGTGAGTTAGGGTAAGGTATTATAATTTTATTTTCAAAGCTGACAATAATACTGGTAGGCTTCTTACAGCTCCACACCAATCTCTCTCTCTCTTGATCCTTTCTCTCTTTGACAGCAGGGAAGTTAATTGAGCAGGGGTACAAAAGTCCTTGTGTTCCTGCATGTTTTATGTTCTTGTTTTTTGGATTTGTTTTTGTTTTGGTCAGTATTTGCCTCTTGCTCTGTATGTATAGGCCTGTTGTCCCTACAAATGGGATTTTCACATTACGCTACAGGATAGAACAGATAGATGTACTAATACTTTCCCTCACACTATTTTTCTCACAGATGATCTCTTCATGAGGATGAAGGAGCGATTTCTTAAGACTGGCAGAGGGCGGAGACCTAGTCTTTTGGACAACTTTGACAGCAATGATGATGAACTGCATCTTAACATGTTTTAATTTCCTGTCACTTGTGAAGGGGAATCACTGATCATAGACACTGACAAGTATTTTTTTACATTTCATTACATGTTTTTTGTAAAAAGAGATGATTTCTATCTTTTGTGCTTCCAGTTTAAGTTGAAGGTCAGGACAGTTATCTACTGTAATTAAGCAACAGTGAAAGGTCAAGACAATGATGTGGAAGCTTTTGATAATGTTCTACACACAGTTAAGGAACAGTTAAAGGTCAAGACATGTTTTAATTGTTGTTTAATGATAAAAAAAACAACAAATTGGCATGTAAAAACTATGAAGATAAAAAAAACAACAAATTGGCATGTAAAAACTATGAAGATGACTTCTTTGAATGAATGTTGTTGATGTACATGTCTTGTTTGATTCGATATGTAAACAAAACGCATTATTTGTTACTATTATCAGCTGACATTTGTTATAATTTTGTCATCTGATTTTTGTTTACAGAAAGATTGAAACCTAATGTCTTGTTTGTTATACTGACAGATCATAAAAAACTGATCATTTTGGTATATGGTACTTTGCAATAGGATGAATGTGACAGAAGTTACGGAGTCTTGCAAAAAGCTAAAATACACATTTTTTTCAAAATAAGTATTTTATCCTTACCCAAATATGGTTTGTTTAAACATACAGATGTCTGGGGTTGTTTTACATTGAAAGAGTTTGTCATGCTGAGCAATTTGATATCAAAACCATTTTTGTAACTTTAAAGTGAAAAAAGTTATGGTGCACCAAATATGTGTAAAATTCGCCATTTTTTTCACTGTGACAAATCGGCATATTTCGCATTTTTGACATCTGATATCTTTTCAACCAGCTTTCAGATGAAGCTGGAAAAAATTAGGGTTAAATTCCTTAATATGTTTATCATATATGATTCATTTCAGTGTCACTGTATTGTATTTCTTAAAGATAATGGAGTTTGAAATTAATGAAAATGGGTCCCTTGCCCAGCTGTTTGGAACGGCGGCGTCCAATTTTGCTATTTTTTGTCATTTTCATAGGTCTGTATTTTTATTGATATGCATTTCTGTCCATATGTTTTTTGCACATCAACTTAACAAGTAAAAACCTCCTCAGAAATGATTTTCTGGACTTGTGTGATTTTATATGTGTGTTCAAGGCATGTCTGAATGTGGCCTAAAAAAATGTGCAAAATTTTTCTAAGTCCAAAAAGAAAGGAAAAAATCATAAAAAATTTATTTTTTATCCCACATTAAAAAATAAAGTATGTATGTGTTCAGAATGAAAATCTCTATTTTCCCAGCTGATTTTTATACAGATAAGTTCAAATTTGAAAATCACTTTGGAATACCTACTGATAGACTGCTTTTATTTGTGTTTTATATTTTTCATTCAGTCAGTTCCCTGGTATTGGGGTGAGAGAGTCAAGGATAGGGAGGGAGGTTCAAGGGAACATCAGTAAAGAATAAGGGTAATATATTGTCTTAAAGTCAGTACTGTAATGCACAAGTCATATGTATAAAAACTGTTGATACTATTAAGATATGTGATGTCAGTTTATCTAAAAATTTCAGCAGTGGCTTTGCTGAGAAGTTTTTGTAAAATTTAAGTTTAAAACATTTCAGAAGATTAAATGCCAATTGTCGAAAATGAAAGAATCTAGAAATATTGTTAAAACCTTTGATAAAAGTGTCTGTACAATTCAGCATATGGTGCTGAGAAGATATTTATGACATGTAAAGTGCTCCTTTGAAGTGCTAGTTCTGTTAGAAAGAACAGTAATTTTTGTACTTTTCTTAGAAAGAACAAGAGTGATGTTTAAAACAAATATGATTAGGACTATCACTTCACATGCAAACTGTGTTAGGTCATTGTGATTTGGTGATAGGTAAACCTCATCACAGATTTCAGGATTATATCAAATATCTGTTCCCTTTCCTTTGCTGTGTTCTAGAATGAACAAGGTATTCAGTGGTCCAAGAAGGCTATTGCCATTGGTAATGGTCACCCACTGATGCCTCGAGCTCATCTGGCTCTGGGCATTGGCCTCGGCATGCGTGCCACAGAGGTCAAGCTTCAGGCAGACAGGAAAGCACTGTATAAAGAGGCCCTTGCTGCCTTCAGACAGTAAGTTATCATCTTCTGTTGAATTGACTGAATATTGGTGGTATCATTGCAGTAAACTGTGCACAAAACCCTTTCATCCTGTGTAATGCATTACTTTTACAGTTTAGATTTATTATGCAAATTCGTTGTTATAGTGACAGTATTGTTTTAAATTACGTGTGAAATAATGGTTACAGTGACAGCATTGTAATGCATTTGTTTTATGCTCTTTTACGTGGTTTGTTCTCAATTAATGATTTGATTCAATACAGTATGAAATCAGTCAAACTGAGTATCTTCTCAACTTGTGAAAGGCTTGAATTGAATGTTTTTGTCTCTATAACTACATTTTGTCACAATTTTATTTTGTGATTTGGATCTTGTATTGGGAATTAAATAGTAATCTAATAGCAGTTCTGCTTATTTGTACAGACTCGGACATTTCTCCAAGTGTTGTTTTTTTTTTTTTTCTATTTGCTGTTCTTTTCTTGTCTTTTTGTTGTTGTTGAGATTTGGTCTGAAATGTTTGCTGATTCAGGAATGAAGGCATTGTATATGAAACTTGATAATCAAACCATCAAGAAGATCGTATGAATATGACATAGTTTGGTCTGATTTATTGTAATTTGTATGCTGCAGTATGATACTGCAATACAAATTTTTTTTCATTTTTACAGAAGTGAACACAATACAGAACAACTCATTGTTGCATGTGAAACGATACACTTTAGAGTAAATATTATTGGGCACAGTACAACAAAGTACAACAATGCAACACAGCACATTACTGTGAAATATGCAGGGCATTGCAATGCTATACAACATAGGAAGCACAATGAAATGCAATTTGAAAGGCTATATTGAATGTTATGTGGCTGTGTTTTTGACAGAGCCCATGAGTTGGATTCTCAGGATCATCTGGCTGCTTTCCATGTGGCTCTACAGCTGGCTATACTCAGACAGGTACTGTCCTTCCACTCCTTGTCTTATATGGTCTGTCTTTGTCTTGCGTGTGTTCTGTCATAAGACATATTCAGTAAACATAGGCATGGGAACTTTTCAACTCATGAATGCCTTCATACATTTGTGTGCATAATGACAGAGCAACAAATCTGCAGTCTCAAACTGTGATTTGCTTTTGTTTTTAGAAATATGAGTCTGGTTCTGATTAAGTGGGTATGAGTAAAGTTTCTGTAGTGTATGTGTACATGTGTGTGTGTATGTGTGGTGTGTGTGTGTGTGTGTGTGTGTGTGTGCGCGCGTATGTATGTTCGTATGTGTGTGTGTGTGCACGCGCACGCGCCTCTGTGTGTTTGTGTGTAAAGAAAATGTTCACAAGGCTTTCTCAGATTGTATTTGGTGTGCCATGCTATGCATTTATGTGTGTGTGTGTGTGTGTGTGTGTGTGTGTGTGTGTGTGTGTGTGTGTGTGTGTGTGTGTTGTGTATGTGTGTGTGTGTGTGTGTGTGTGTGTGTGTGCGTGCGTGCATGCGTGCGTGCTTGCGTGTGTGTGTGTGTTGTTGTGTGTGTTGTGTGTGTGTGTGTGTGTGTGTGTGTGTGGTGTGTGTTGTGTGGTGTGTGTGTGTGTGTGTGTATAACATTATTGCCAGTCTGCCAAGAGCTTTGCTTCAAAGATTTTTATGAACTTTTGAAATTAGTGTTTCTTTTGATGCAAAGGATCTTAAGACATGTTTCAAAATCCAAATGATGTTATTGTGTTGAACCCAGATCCCAGAGGCGATGCAGTTTGTGCAAGTAGCACTGATGTATCGCAGTGACCATATTCACTCTCTTCACCTCCTGGTTCTTCTCCTGACGGCACAGAAACAGAATGAAGAGGCCCTCATGCTTATCCATGCTGCTCTGGAAGAATATCCTGAAAACCTTAGGTTAGTTCTGTGTATGTGTCATGACTGGGGCATGATTAAAGTTGTTTGAATCCGGTTTCTTGCTTCATAATTTTTTTCATAAATCCTGCATACATTTTTTTGTGCATGTGTCAAATTATTTTTCAAAAAATAATTTCTTTTTTTTTTCAGTCATAGTTTTTGATTGTGGTGTAATGCTGCTACCAGCCTTTTTTTTGTAAAAAGATATTATCATACTTTTTTTCACCAATATGCGGTAAGTTTACAACAGTGTCATGGAGTTAATGCCATTTACAAGTGTTTCTGTCATCATCATTGTTTCAGAGGTGTTTGTAGTATAATGTTTTAATAACTTAAGCGAGTGTTATGCATCCGGGAAATGTGTGGTGCTGCGGTGTTAAATAACGATACATATAACTCTTTGTGAATGTAGATTTACAATCAAGTGAGCCATGTTCTGTGCAGCAAAAAAGTTCCCTGATTTATAGTCTAAACAATTTTAAGGAAACTCTTTCAACAGTATGTAACTCATTTTCTCATTCACAACTGCATCCACCTTATGTGTTTAATAAATGTTTGATGATGCAACATTTCAGCTTGTTGTTGACCAAGTCCAAACTGGAGGAAGTATTGCTGGGACCGGAGGATGCCCTGACCAGCTGTCGACAGATGATGAAGCTGTGGAAGGAAATTCATGAGATTGAGGACGAAGAGTAAGTCCTGCTAAATGGGGATAAACAGGCAGATCTAAGATTTAGTTTTGAATTGAAACTTTCTCAGCGGCCTCCTCTTTCTCTCCCATTATGTAACACATCAGTCCCAATTTCTGATTCAGCTAAAAACCTTGGTGTCTGCATTGACTCTACCCTCTCCATGAACAACTTTGTTTCTCAAACTGCCAGATCTTGCTACTATCACCTCCATCGTATAAGCCTGATCAGGAAGTATCTCTCTGTGGAAACAACTGCAAAACTCATAATGCTACCAATTTTGAAGAACAAGGTCTCCCAACAGTGTAAAAATCGCTACTCACAGTTCCGTAGCTTTCGATGGCGTTCTCGCCATCTTCGTCAGCGCTCTAATGCTGTCTGCGTGAATCTCTACTCGGATCTCGCGAACATGGGATGAACCCAGTTCACGAGATCGAATCAGAGAATGGTACACCGGGGGCAGGGTGTAACGGCCCCGGTCCCTGTTGAGCGGGGGGTTGGTGGCTGCGATGTAGATGGCCTCCTTGACTCCTCGCTGGAACCACTTATTTTCTCTGTCCAGGATGTTGACATTGTCCGCACTGAATTGATGTTTTTCGGCGTGTAGGTGAGCTCCTACTGGAGAAGAGTCCCTCTTGTGTTCTGTTAGTCTCTTCTGAAGGGGGCGTTCAGTTTCACCGACATAATGTTGGTTACAGTCCTGGCAGTCTATTCTGTATATAATGCCAGCTTTGTCGAGTTTGCTGGTTTTGTCCTTGGGGGTGACCAGCTGGCTGCGTATGGTGTTGGAAGGTTTGGAATGTACAGCCACCCCCAGTTTTCTGATCTTTCTGGACAGAGCGTCACTCACACCTCCTACGTATGGGATGGTGATGTGTCCCTTGCGCTGGTGTTGTTTCACTGGCTGTTGGGATGCGGTGTTGGATTTCCTGCCTCCCGGGCTGTTCCAGGCCCACTTTTTGTAGCCCGAGATGGTGAGCACTTTTTTCAGGTGGTTTGTCTCCTTGTCTTTTGCCTCTTGGGTACTGCACATGGTGTTAGCTCTGTGGGTAAGGGTTCGAATCACTCCCAGTTTGTGTTCAAGGGGCTGGTGGCTGTCGAACTGTAAATATTGGTCCGTATGAGTTGGTTTACGGTAGACCGAGAAGGATAGAATGCCATCAGTTCTGGTGATGAGGGTGTCCAGCATGGCTATGGAGTTGTTCTGTTCCACTTCCCTCGTGAATTTGATGGCTGGGTGTTAGTTGTTCAGATGTTCTGTGAACTGTTCGACCAGTTGCTGGGGGAGGATAGTCATGGTGTCGTCTACGTAGCGCCCCCAGTATCGTGGTGGGGAGTGGAAAGAAGCCAATGCTTTCTCTTCAAAATCCTCCATGAACAGGTTGGCTACTATTGGGCTTACTGGGGAGCCCATGGCTGCTCCTTCTTTTTGTTGGTAGAATTCACCTTGGAAGGTGAAGTAGGTGGTGGTGAGGCAGCAGGACAAGAGTTCACATACGTCGTCCACTGTGAGAGATGTACGTTGGTGGAGGGTTTGGTCGTTTTGTAACCTTCGGCGTATGATCTCTATGCTTTCTTTCACTGGTACGCTGGTAAATAGGGCAGAGACATCATATGACACAAGGAGTTCATCATGAGCGAGGGTGTAGTTACTCAGTTTTTCCACTAGGTCAGCACTGTTGTGGATGTGATGATCTGTGTGTCCTACGAGAGGTGATAGGATGTCCGCCACAAATCTAGCCGTCTCATACATGATGGAACCTCTGGATGCGACTATGGGACGGAGGGGGACTTCTTTCTTGTGGACTTTGGGTAGACCATAGAACTTGGGGACGTCGGACACAGTTGGGTATAATTTCCTGTACTGTTCTAATGACAGGCGGTCCGTCTCTTTCAGGCGTTTCAGTGTGTCTTTCAGTTTGTTGGAAAACTTGGAAGTAGGATCTTTCTTGAGGCGTTCATATGTTGTAGTATCTTCCAGAAGTTTGCTTGCCTTCTCATAGTACATGGGTCTAGGCATGATGACTGTGGCACGACCTTTGTCAGCTGGTAGGATCATCGTGGCGTGTTCGTTCTTTAAATCCGCCAGAGCCCGTCTTTGGTCCGGTGTTAAGTTGGATTTCGGTAGTTTGGCCTGTTTCATGATTCTGACACAGTCTGATCTTAAGTGTGTGGCTTCTTCTGAATTAGGGCCAATATACCTGCAAGCTGTTTCAATGTTTGTGATGAGGTCTACCACTGGAAGCTTGTTAGGGGCTACGGCGAAATTTAGCCCCGGTGTACCATTCTCTGATTCGATCTCGTGAACTGGGTTCATCCCATGTTCGCGAGATCTGAGTAGAGATTCACGCAGACAGCATTAGAGCGCTGACGAAGATGGCGAGAACGCCATCGAAAGCTACGGAACTGTGAGTAGCGATTTTTACACTGTTGGGAGACCTTGTTCTTCAAAATTGGTAGCATTATGTCTACCCCCCAACTGTTGAAACTTCCCCAACTGCAAAACTCGTTCTCTCCTTCATAATGTCTCGCATTGACTATTGCAATTCACTCCTGTCCGGTCTTCCTGCCTCCACCATTCACATCCTACAGCGCATTCAAAACAATGCTGCACTCCTTGTACTCAAAAAGAAAAAGCTGACCACACATCTCCTCTCCTGGCACAACTTCACTGGCTCCCTGTATCAAAGCGCATACAGTACAAACTAGACACCATGTGCTACAAAAGCCTCAATAACGCAGCCCCCGATTACCTGTCAAGCCTACTTCAGATCTATGTTCCCTCACGTACCCTCCGCTCTGCCTCCGATCCTCTGACTTTTCGCTTTCCACGCACTAAGCTCAATACCTATGGTCCACGAGCCTTCTCTGTTTCTGGTCCACTCTCCTGGAACAAACTTCCTCTCTCAGTCCGTCAGCAACCTACTTTTGTCTCCTTCAAGTCCGCTCTCAAAACTCACCTTTTCTCCTGTGCATAAAATCCTGACCTCACTCAACCCCCTCTGCAGCCTGTCTCCACTCGGAGGGGAATCACATTGTAATATGTGGTTGTATATAATGTGCTCTCTGTGGTTTTCCATTGCTTTTACTCTTTCTCCCCATTTGTAGCCATGTGTGTGTCTGTGTGTGCGCGCCGCTGCGCGCGTGTGTGTGTGTGTGCGTACGTGTGCGTGCGTGCGTGTGTGTGTGTCTGTTTCAGCGCTTAGATTTGATTTTATCAAGATTTTGCGCTATATAAATATTGTAATTATTATTATTATTATTAAGTGCAAAGAGTGTCAGGTAATATGATCCATCATGTTATGTGAAGAATCCAGTTTGCTTTTGAAAGCAGACAGTGCATTTTCTGTTGTTAAGCGATCTTTGAAAACTGTGTGTGTGTGGTGTATTTGGCAAGGGTTTCTGAAATTTTTAAGGGTGGATCATTAGTTTGGTTTGCTGTGTTTGTATAAGTTTTATATCAGACATCATTTTTGTATGTATACTTTTACCAAAGATTTGAAAATATAAGTGAAGTTCTCTTGGCTGTTTATTTCAATGGACTTTTAACAAATTTGGGTCACATGTTTTGTATTCAAAGAAGTTATGAGTAAAATCAGAAAACATTGGAGGAAAGTATCAAAGACATCAAGCAATTTTCCAGGTCAGTCGTAATGCACAAGATGTGTATGATCATAAAGTAGGCAACTGTTTCAGTGTTATTATCATTCCTTTGCTTTAAGTGGATTTCTATGACCTGACAATCTTTTCTTACCTTATTCTATCAGTATTGCCTCTGACAGGGAGTCATCCTTTGCTTTAAGTGGATTTCTCTGACCTGACAGTCTATTCTTACCTTATTCTATCAGTATTGTTTCTGACAGGGAGTCAGACGGACGGTCGAAGGTGGTGGACAGGAACACTTTTGATAAACGTAGCCTGGCTCAGTTGACCATGAACGAGTTCAGTGACAGAGGATCAGGTGGGAAACTAGACTGTCTTCACGAGTAATAATGCTTATTGTGTCGATGAACTAAGTAGGATTGCAAGAGTAAGATTGTGTCACAACATTGCCATTGAAAACATTTTTTCTGCGAAAAGGAAATGTGATAAATGGAATTAGTGTCTTGTGCTAAAATTAGTTTTGATAACTGGAATAAAGGTGTGGTGATCTTGCATGGCTTTAAGCTTTCATAGAAATAAATGATAGCAGTCTCATTGGAAAATGTTTGAGAGCAACTTATTTGTAGATACTTTTTCTGTTTTACTTGGTATGTATATAATCTAGACAGCAAAAACTGAAATGTAATTAACTCTCGCATTTTTAGTAAATTGTGACCAGTAAGGTAAAATATGAATATATCATGTTTATTATTCAGAACATACCAGTTGTGACATTTGATAAGTCAGCTGAAAAGAAAATGTTGTGGTTTGATTGTGCAGGATCTGTGCGAGCGGAATCGATTGCGGCCTCCCGAATGGAGCGAGCACTGTCAGAAGTGGCATCTTCCTTGAACAGCTCATACATGCCTCGTCAGGGGTCACAACAATCCTGGTTGCTACAGGCCCAGATCTGGTTACAGCTGGGTAAGAGATTTGTGAAGGTTATAAGCATGTATGAATGCAGATGGGCATGCATACCTTTATGTCTAATAGCGTGCACAGACAGACAGACACACACACACACACACGCACACGCACACGCACACGCACACGCACACGCACACACACGCACACACACACGCACGCACACGCGCACACACACACACACGCGCGCATGCACGCGCACGCACGCATGCACACGCACGCGCATGCACGCGCACGCACTTTCCATTTGCATCTCATGCATTATTTCTCTATTTCATACATCCACCCACACACTCGCTCACTCACATGCACACATACTCGCTTGTCACATCTCTCCCTTAGAGGTTTGTCCTCCTTTCCTTCTCTCTCCATCTTGCTTTATTTGTCCCCAGCATATTATGATTATGTTCATCATAATTATAGTTAATTCTGTTGTTGTTTTAGTATTGACATACACTTGAATAAATCTGCACATGCACCTACATGTATTGTATTCATGTGAAAAGGAAATGTACTGTACTTATCTTAGGACTGGAACATAGTTCACAGAAACACAATAATGAACAAAACACCTATAATTGTGTGTGTGTGTTTGTGTGTGTGTGTGTTTTGACAGCTGAGCTGTACCTGGTGCTGAACAAGGTGTCGGAAGCGGAGGCCTGCGTGGTAGAAACCAGTTCCATGTTTCCTTTGTCCCATCAAGTCTACTTTATGGTCAGTTGTTCTCTACGCTATTGAGTTGTTGTTGTTGTTGTTGTTGTTGTGTGCGTGTGTGTGCACGTATGTATGTGCATATGTGCGTGTGTGTTGAGTTGTTGTAAATGATGGTGGTTATGTGTATGTACATTAGACTTGGACATTAAGGCAGGATTTACATGAAGACCATCAGCCCACATATTAGCCCTTTCAGTGAAGCTGTGGACGTAAGATCTCATGTCTCAAGTTCAGTCCCATCTGCAACATGAAATTTAACTTTTTCATTGTTCACCTTAATGTACTAGTGATTTTGGTGATTTCATTATCACATAAGTCCCATTCCCCCCATCTCAAGACTTTGCTAGCAGGCTTGGATGGAGTGCATGTGGAATTACCCGAGTATTGTGAATCCTTCTTGAACAAACTCCAAATTTCAATGTGTGTGTGTATGAGAGAGACAGAGGCTCTTTAAATTTTTGATATTTTTCCTAAAGATTGTGCTTAACATGAAAATAGAGTAGAGAAAAGAGTAAAGTATTGAAAATAGAGTAGAGAAAGTATTGATCAGAAACTGTCATATGAGGGAAAGGTGATACTCATTTTATCAAAGGATAGGGTGGGGAAGTAAATCTGGTTGTGAGAGAATGGGATCAGTTGAATATTCTAAAGCAGACTATTTTGAATTGCTGGTGACTTTTGAGAGTTTAGAGTTGATTGATAGCTTAGAATTGTACCTTTTTGCTATGACAATATGTCATTGTTTTTTTGTACACATAATTGCACAGCAAATATACAAATTATATTTCAGTGTTTTACAGCTGAAATGGTATATCACCTATGGAATGAATTAGGCAGATAATATGACAAAAACCCACATGTTCTGGTGGACACTTGCATTATGAGTCATCCAGTGAATTGCGAGATTGTCTTAATAAAAAGTCAATTTCGCAGCACTTTGAAATTACTTGCCGTCGATAAAACCTCAGTTAAAAGCTATAACCCATAATTATAGACAAACATCAGAGTGGCACACTCCTTTCCCTCTAGGGCTCATCAAGTCCTGAAGAAAACAGGGAAATTGAAAAATGATGATATGTGCCTATGATAACAGGGGCGTATTTATGACGCATTGCATCCCAGTCTGACAAGCTGTTACATCAAGGCTGTGTAGGACGTTTCTGATGAAAATACGTAGGCCTCCAAACCTGAAAGGTAAAACACTGTCAAATAATTTGCTGTTGATATTCCACAACAGTGTATCTTGTCACACAGCTGAGAGGGTAATATCGCGTAAAAGGTCATATCTGTGGGACACTGTACCACACCCTGCCTGTTTTCCAGGTATGAGTCCCCCAGACTTTCATCTATCTCTCAGAGAGAGAGAACTCCTCTGTGGTATGATTCTAAGACTTCCATGACTTAGAAGTGGAGATGGCCAAGCAGGCACAACATTTTGGCTCTGTTTGCCTAGCAGAGGTCATTTCAGGCCTTCTAGACAAATGGCAATTAGTTAAGAGAGAAAGAAAGATGACATTGAAGGGATATATGCTGATTATTATCTTTTTTTTTATTCTTTATTTTTTTGCAACATTCATTCATATATTTTCACTGTTTATTGGATGACCCACTTAACCCTTTCGCTGCTATCATGTTTTGCTAAGACACATGCTAAGATTTTTTTCAGAAACAGACAAAAATCACGCTTATTATTTTCAATTGCTTATAATTCAGAAGGCATTGAAGATAGATACATAAAAGTATATATCAAATGAAAGGAAATTGAATGAAGATTGTGTTTATGACAATTTCAAAATGAAATAATGTACCAGAGTGTCACATGTACTCTTTGAAATGCAATAAAAAAAATGTTAAAGTCAATGATGATGTAATCAAGTGATGCAGGAGCTCACAAGCAGTTTATACCACACTTTGATTTGAAGATATAGACTGTACAAAGGTCAGAAAGCAGTGTCCAGCCACAATATAAGCACAGCCTAGCCACACATAAAATGAAAGGGTTTTATCTCCCAGTGTCTATCCCCAGTAAAAACGCTTCTGAGTGTGGTAGTTCTGGAAGCAGTCTTCTAAACACAGTCCTCTCCTTCCCCCTCTTGCTCCCCTTCCCCTTCTAGCAGGCCCAGCAACAGCAGGTCCAGCAACAGCAGGTCCAGCAACAGCAGTCCAGCCCGAACATCATCACCATGCTGCATTACCATACCTGTAGCACAGTGAAAGCAAGGATTCAAATTTCCACATATTTTATGAAATAAAAAAAAGTCACACACACACACACACACACACACACACACACACACACACACACACACACACACACACACACACACACACACACACACACACACACACACACACATACATACACACACACACACACACACACACACACACACACACACACACACACTGACATAGGTAGCATGCTACTCCCCCATGCCACGCCCCCTTTCATTTTCCTCAAGCAAACACTGCAAAGAAACCCAGTGAGTACTGCTTCTACCAAAGTGACTTCATTACAACATTGTTTCTGTCAGTATTATCACTGAATGCTTTCAATTTCCTATAAAAAGTCACACCAACATTCTCTCTCTCTCCTCTGTCTCTCTTTCTCTCTCTCACACACACACACACACACGCACACCCCTCTGCTCCCACCCTACTCCTCACATAAAACACACACAGCCATGGAGATAGTAGCCTACTCCTCACACAAACACACAAAGGCCAGGGAGATAGCACAGGGCAGAGGCCGACCAGAAAAACAAATCATCAACAAGACACACACAGCGTGCAACGAGCGAGCGACGAGTGACACGCCCACAGGTCGAACACACTGCCCACTCCGTCACTGGCTCGCTCGCTGACCAGGCCCAAACAAAGGGCTCAGCCATACAATACACACACTTAGCTGTTCTATTTATAAATATACTGAGAAGAAAGCAATACAATCATGTTATAAAATGAATAAAGCTCTCAAATACACCTACCTGCATCTGGAACAATCGGATCTCCATAGGCCTACTCTGATTCAGACGATCAGTCACCCAAAGATTCTTCCACTCAAAATCTGGGTCGTTGGCATCAACTTCACGAAGTTCGAAGCCAGCTGGCTTGAAGTCTTCATCTCCACTGTCTTGATCTCGAAAAATCACTTCAATAACTTCTGCAACTGTGTAGGTTCGTTGTGGGGCAGCCATAGCGCTTCAAAAACTGAAAGCTCAACTTCGTAGCACCTTGCCAATCGATCGTGATAAATTATGCAAATGATCTAAATAACTTGAACAAACGGCACTCAAAGAGCGAAGATTGTCAAGGGACCTAATCAAATCATAAATAGAACGGTTCTGTGATATGCTAGACGAAAAGAGAAAGAGTTTGATACGGGACGATCCACGATCGTCAACAGAGCATTGCAGACGACGGTTTCTATGACGATTGTCACTCGTCAACAGCGCAGTGAAGAGGTTAAGAAGTACAAACACAAAATCTGAAAACTGACATGTCATTAGCACTGGATGTAAATTGTAATGATGTTTTTCAGCGAGGACGTGTGTTAGAACACAAACAGCAGTTCCAGGAGGCCAGAATTTGCTATGAGAATGCCATTGCCATCAACCCTGGTCATACCAAGAGTCTTCATCACCTGGTAAATTTCACCTGAGATGTTTGTAAAACCCTTGTTACTCTGACTTGATTTTGACCATGGTAGTGCTACAATATGTTCTGATTGACTGGCCCCCACAAATGACCCTGAATGTTTTTAGCATGTTGAAAACACTTGTAATGCTTACCAATTTTTCCTGTTTGCTCACAGATATCTAAGATTGATAACAACTAACTATGATATTCTCCATGATTGACCCAAGTTGACCATATTGTGGGCTATTGTGGTCAAAATTGGGACTGTGTAACAGGGGTTTAAATAATTTTGGTAATTTTTTTGCTTTTGTCAAGCTTTGAATTTCAGATTTTTGTCTTTGGGATAATCATGTGTCTTGAATGGGAATAGAGAGAAATCCTAAGGCCTGTGTAGTTTCAGTTTGAAAACGTAAACTTCTCTTTTCTGATCTGAGATAGAGGAATGTTTCTGCACATCTTTTGTTTTTATTTTTAGAAATAAAAAAAGGCAGATTGTGTGTCTGTGTATGAATGCACATGGAGATGAGCTCCATACTATTTTTGAATGTCCAGAATTATCAGAAATTTGAAAACAGTTTTTTACTTTAAAAGTATCTGCCTGTAAATTATGTTTTCATTATGTAACCTTGTGTGCATTAAGAAGTCTTGTTTGTTGAATTTATCAGTGCACATTAAGGTGGGGGAAAATTGTGTGGTAAATGTCTTGATATCTGTCTTTAGTTGACTTTCTTTGGTATTGTTTCCGTATTTGATTGAATTATGATTAATGATGTTTTTTTTTTTATCCTTTTCACTCTGACAAGTGGTTAAAGGGTTAAATACTGTGTATGTATGTATGAATATGTATGTATGTATGTATGTATGTATGTATGTATGTTTGTATGTATGTATGTATGTGTGGGTGTGCGTGTGTGTGTGTGTGTGGTATATGTGTGTGTGTGTTGGGGTGTGTGTGTGTGTGTGTGTGTGTGTGTGTGTGTGTGTGTGTGTGTGTGTGTGTGTGTGTGTGTGTGTGTGTGTCTGGTGGACTGTCATTAGTGCTTAGCGGTTTTAATAATAATAATCATCTTTTTAAAAAATTTTTTAGTGGTTCATTTTGACAGTATGATTCAAATGTTTGGTGTTTATTTTTCAGGGTGTTGTATTGCATCAGCTTGGAGATGACAAGTTGGCAGAGAAAATCCTGCGTGATGCCATTAATGCTGATCCCACATCTCATGCTTCCTGGTCAGTTATGCTGAATGTTTGTGCCGTTTGAGAACTTGAATTTTGGTGGTATTTGGGAAGCACTTGTATTGTGAATGGGTTGTTTTGAATCCTCATCCACCCTGTGGATGCTGGTGTGTTTGTTGAGATTGGTAAGGACTCATGATTGGATTTTCATTCTGACGGTGTGATAGTCAAATGGGTAAGATGTTGGACTCCCAGACTCTCAGTCAGAAGTGCTCACGTGGGGATGCAGGGGGCTGTTTCAGTGTGAATAGTATCCTCACATTCTGGAAATTCTGTGCTAGAAATTTCCTCTTTTCTGTCATTCTCTTTGTTTCTGTCTTGTTCCTTTGCTTCCTGTCATTTCTTCTTGTCATTTTCTGCCTTGCTGGTCCATTCACCTGTATGTGTTCGATAAAGTCTTATGTACGTTTTCTTAAGATTGATAATTGGATACATGTATTGCGTGCAATTTTGGCTGTAGGGAAATAGATATGCAGAAGCAGTTTTAGGTAATTTGGTCCAGTTTTTTTATGTATTAGTGTCCCTAGTTATGTTTAAATTTGTATTCAGGTATGTTTTCTTTAAATCCTCTGTGTGATAAGTTGGATATAGTGTTCATCACCAGGGGCATCTCCTTAGATTATGTGGGCAAATGCATTGATCAGTGCACTTCATTTTCTTTTCCTGTTTTTTTTCCTGTTGATGTTTTGTGTATGTTTTGAAACGGTTATAGCCCTGATATGGCTCTACTCAGTTGGCTGGGCTTTAAACAACAATAACAATAACAATGAAAATCACAGTTGGAAGGACTGGGTTTGGTTATGCCTGGGTAATCCAGTGTTGTGGATGAAGGGTAGAGATTTTTCTAATCTCTCAAGCCAACAAGTGTACAGAATGCTAGCGCCTGAACTACCTCTATGTGCGTACATACCAGACAATCAAACATGCGTGTTAACCTGTTGGCTGTGCTCTTGATGTACAAGGTACATCATGATTTCATGCATTGTTATTGCATGTTAAACATTATGTTGTGATTGTGTTTTGTTCAGCATTACAGAAGTGTCGACTTCTAGATAACAAGAATTAACTCCTCTTTCAGCTCTTTCTTCCTAAGTATGGCAGGCTCAGTAGCGTAGTGTATCAGTGTGTGTGTGTGAATGAAAGGGGCAGGCACATTCTGGTCAAGTTTTCTCCTTATGCATCCTCTACATGTGTGTGTGTTTGTTCATCTGTGTGTGTGTGTGTGTGTGTGTGTGTGTAAGAGAGAGAGAGAGAGAGAGAGAACTAAAGGAGCATGGCAGTTGATAAAGATTGTGTAATAATATGGTTCAATATTTGTAAATTATGTTGTTACAGAAAGAGTCTTTGTGCATTTTTTATTCATTTTATGTATATTTACACAGTTTTAGAGATATTGTGAACAATTATCATATGTGTAAGGTTTCAGTTTTTAAGGAAATTTTCTGAGCATGCATTAGCAACAAAGGTGGTAAAGATCCAGTACAGCATGTCACTGCCTGGTGGTTTTAGGAAACATGAAAATACCCATCTTTGCAGGCCCACCAAAGATAGAGGATGCGGACTGTGCAACAGCATACTGCCTACACAATGTTAGCAGAAGTGTGTACATACGAGCATCCAAGACAAATTGGGATGCTTGAAAAAATATCATTCTAATACTGGTGCCATCTGTATGTGTGTTTAACCATGCCTATTTGGTTTAAAATCCCATACATTTACAGTAAAAAGATTCAAGGAGAGTGAGCAAAACTGGAAGAGACAGGATGAAACATATCTATCTTCATGCACAAACGGTGTGATTTATATTTTCTTGTCATTCATTGCACAAGTGCATTCGGCTCTCCACATCAATTTTGCAGCTGTTTTTGATTGTGCTGATTATATGTGCTTTTACGCAAGTTATGGACTGCTCACTCGCAATTGTTTATGTTATGAGATGTGGGTTAGGTGTGCATGATAGTGTGTGCCAACTGTGTTATTTTGATTTGTGCATTATCTATACAGTGAAACTCTGTTATAGCGAGAGCGGACGGCCCAGGCACATTTTCTCGCTATTGCCGAGTTCTCGTTATTCCCAAATGACGAATTTACCAAGGGAAACAAAGGGAAATAATCTTGGCACCGGCGCCATCGATGTGTTCATAATTAATCGATAGTGTCCCTTGATTACACACCGCACAAGGACGCGCCTTTCGTTGTTTTTCTTTGTTACCGGCCACCACGAGATGTGCCCTACCGGGAACTTGACGACGAGGTGGGGGTGGGGCGAGTGGCGAGAACTTTTGTGACCAGGAAGGATAGAAAATCTCTCGTTATTACCGAGATGATTATCCACTAACTCTCGTTAAACCCAATGGTTTATTCTTAAAGATTAAGAAGGATAAAAAACGGGGCTTGAAAAATGTCTCGTTACTACAGTGTTCTCGTTATTACAGTTGTCGTTATTAATGGATTCCACTGTATTTCAATGTTGCCTCTGTTTCACTGATAATTATTCCATTTTGATAAATGTCTATTTGTGTGTGTGTGTGTGTGTGTGTATGTATGTGTGGGTGCGTGCGTGCATGTGTGTGTATGTGTGTGTGTGTGTGTGTACAGGTACACGCTGGGAACAGTACTACAGTCCCTAGGCCAGGCTTCTGCATCCAGCGACTGCCATTTGACAGCAGCCAGTCTAGAAGCCAGCAGTCCCATCGTACCTTTTACTGTCATTCCTAGACTCATGCAGTAACCAGAAAGTGGTGACTAGTGTGGAAAATAGCAGTCCCATTGTATCATTCACTGTCATTACCAGACTCGTGTGGAAACCAAATGATGGCGGCTGATCCCAAAACCAACGGTCCCATCGTAACATTTTCCATCATTCCTAAACTTATGCAGTAATCATATCACTCCTATCCATTTTAATTGCAGGAAGCTAGTAGATAGATTGAGGGAGTACAAGGGTTAAATTCCACCTCATTATGCAGTAACCATATCACTCCTATCCATTTTAATTCCAGGAAGCTAGTGGATGGATTGAGGGAGTACAAGGGTTAAATTCCACCTCATCTTTCACCAGACTGCTACCATTGTTATCTTGGATGCTTGTTTTCTTGCATTTGGGTCGTGTATGTTTGGATTACTTTTTCTGAATGTTGACAGACCGAGATGTAGTTCAGTTCTTGGTTTTGATGGGTTTAAGCTTGTTGGGAATTCCTGAGCAGTTTCTCAACTTATTGTAACTGGATTGTTTAGGGCAGTAGTATCACCAAGCCTGGACAGAAATATGTATCATGCACAGACCACATACACATGTCTACATGTGCAAGAGTGCTAAAAGACACACATACATATGTGCGTGCACACACACTCATACACACGCGCGCGCACATACACACACACACACATACACACACACACATACACACACACACACACACACACACACACACACACAACACACACACACACACACACACACACACACACACACACACCACGCACACACACTCTAAGTATCCATACAAAATTAAAAGTCACAAGAGAATTACTCATCTGAGGAGCTTGGCCACTTGGTTGTGGATTGGTTTTGGCATGGATTGCCAAGTAGTGTATGTTGGTTACTTCCCTTTGACTCTTTTGTTCATAGGTGACATTTGGGGTTTATTTGGAAACATGTCGACTTTGTGTGTGTGTGTGTGTGTGTGTGTGTGTGTAGTGTGTGTGTGTTTGAAAGGTGTCATTGTCTTGTGTCATAACAGAAAACAAAAATGAATGATATGGCTGACATGCTGATCACACCTCTTGTGGCCAAAATGCCCTGGACCTCATCTTGTTCATTTATTAGTTTGTATTATAATGTCTAATTCTTTTGTCTGTATGGGTTCATGTGGACCGTATCCTTTGTGATATTGGTGTATCTTTCGATTAAGCCATAAATGTTGAAGTTTTACACACGTCCACTGGTCATTTGGTCATGGGAATGATTGTTGTATTGGTTATTGTGTTTTAAATATATTTAGCTTATCCAAGTTTGTTTCCTTTGTATGCATGTTAACATACTAACAGCACATTTACTTCTATTGGAACAGCTACTCCGATTAAAACACCTTCCTTTCTTTCAGTTTCTCACATTTTAAACATATGGTATTCTTGTGTCAAATCTCTCTCTCTCTCTCACTCTCTCTCTCTGTCTCCTGTCTCTCTCTGTGTCTGTGTGAGTCTTTCTGTATGAATGTAATGAAAAAGAAAACATTTTTTGATTTTGTTTTTATTGACAGATTGATACCTACCTGTTTAATGAAGCACTTTCTGCAATTAGCAGCATTATGGGGGACTCTTACAGATCATTGCAAATCATGGGTAGAATGCTAAGGTATTATGGAATAAGTCAGCATTAATTGTAAATAGACTGAAATTGATCATAGGGAGAAAGATGGTGGGAAGAAGTCAACAATGGAAATATGAATTGCATGAATTACTTATCGGTTTGAACTCACTCATGGCACATCATCTGTTGTTCATATCGCCGCCAAGTCAGGCATCTACTGTGATAAGTATGGTATGAAATGTCCATGTAGGTGGCCCAGGTTTGGCCTGACTATGTTGGACGGTGCAAGAACAAAAGAATTTCAGTGGCGGGAATGCAGTGAGAGAGAGAGAGAGTGTGTGTGTGTGTGAGACAAAGGGGAGACAGAGTGAGTGTATATGTGTGTGTAAGAGAGGGAAGGGGATGGGGAGAGGGACAGAGAGAGAAAGAGAGATGCTAGATGGGGATTAGTTGCAAAACATCCTGCAGAAGTGGGAGGTATAATTGTAAGAAAATGATTATATATATATATACATAATTTCTAAACGTATTCGTAAGGCCTTACTTGTAGTATGAACATGCATGATGCATTGAAGGCATATGCACTGAAGTTATGTCTTGGTACATTTGAACACTGCTTTGTGGCTGGGGAAAACTGTTAGTCCGAATGTCTGTGCTGATAGTAGTAAATGTGCTGTTAGTATGTTAACATACACATCTAGACTAATAGGTCATGGGGCAGATACAAATAAGGGACACAAGTCTGCATTTTTTTAAACATTACCTCCTGTGGTTCAGAATTGCTTTTTTTTTTTTTTTGGGGGGGGGGGGGGGTTAAAGTTCTTATCTGTATACAGTTATATATTTTGTTTTTCAAATTGAGCAAGTATATGTTAAAATCTCAGGATCATAACATTGGTGATTGTCTTTGTCAAACACATAAATAAGTGTAAAGCAAAAAGATAGGAATGAGTCATTTCCAGGAAAAGTTTCCAGTATGTTAGTAACCTCAAAAGTATTATACATTTTGTTTTCTTCATCAACTAGGCATTCCTCGTGTCAATTTTTTGTTTTGAATGAGACCTTGTCTCAGTTTGTTTTTTTCTTCTTACCTCTGGACATTTTTTAATATAGAACGTCAAGGAGAGCCTTATTATTTGTTTGTGTGTGTGTGTGTGTGTGTCTTTTGCATCGCCAGTGCGTCATTGCCACCATGCTGCTCATTTCAGCTTACCCACACATCTCCAGACCTGTTGAAATTAACGTAACCATGATATTAAGGTGTAAAGGACCTCAAAATCTAGGACAGTTTTTGCAAAGTTGTAGTGGTACATGAGATCAGGTGTAATGTTATGGAGATCCATTCTAGATCGAGATTATGTGACAAGGCTTCTCTGTATTTTTATAGATGTATCCTGGATTCAGCCATGAAATACAGACATCTGTAACATTGGTCATGAAATTTGAGCAACATCTTTTTGTGATACTTCTGTGAAGTGGGTGATTCTTAACTATGTAGTCTCAATGTTTCCAGTGAACCGTAATGCACTCAAATTGAGGCATGAGCCAGACAGGGTTGAGAAATCTGACAATGACTTGTGACTAGGACTTGAATTCGCAACATCCCAGTGGTCTGTCCACTGTGCTTATCCTTTCACCACATGATTAGTGTTAGGAAGATTCTTTGTAGTCTGTACTGATCTTACTCCAGCAAACTAATATTTTTGTGAAATTAGTTTTTCCTTCTGTATACATGTAGATGGTATGCCTTGCATGGAAGAAGGATGTCTGCCTTTGAATGAGGAATTCCGTTGACATTGCCAAGTTGGTCATCTTGCGTATCTTTAAGAGCATTCAGGTTTCTGTAGTCTTGTGGGTTTGGTAGGAAGTTTATTTATCTGGTGCATTGTAGTTCAAGAGTAGTGATGCATGTGATCGTACTCCTTGTGTTTGGTAGTAAATCTGTCAATAATCTTGGGCATGGTAGTCCAGGAGTATTGATGCATGTGATCAGGCCATGGAAAATAGGATATGTGAAACCTAATTTTACAATCCGAGGGCCTCATTGTAAAGTGCAAGTGTTTGCTGTGAGCAGTAGCTGCAGTATGGAGAGTGATTGGAAAAAAACATTTTGGTGAACCATTGGAATCAGTGGTTTATCATTATGAAGGAATGTAGCTATGATTTGGTAATGCTTCTATTAGCACAGTTTGTTTCTTAGGTTTTGTCAAAAATGACTGCGCTTATAACTTGATTTATATGTCATTATGTAGGATGACTCTGCTTTGTTTAGTGAAGTACCAACAGTGGCATTTCACTTTTCTCAAAATAGTGCTTCGTGTGCTGCCTTTAAACTATGGGCATGCCAAAAGTAGGCACTGAGAAAGAAACTGACAAAAAGCATAATTTAAAAACTGTGTAAATGTGTAACAGTCTCTGAGGATTGTGTTATCTTTAACACTAATGAAAGTTAAAGAAATGCAGAGTAAAGAAATTGGGCAAAAAGGCTTTGACAAAAGTTGAAGACACGCAGAGTGGAGAAAGTAGGCAAAAAGGCTTTATCAGCCTTGGCTGCTTGCACCCACATAATTTATGTGTGTTGTGTCCATGTGTATTTATACTAGTTAACCCATAATACATTTATATATGTATATTTTGTATTGTCTGTAATTCCAGTATATTGGTGAACAGCAGGTCAGTTTGAGTTTGACTGTGTGTTGTCTGTTTGTCATGTTTATCCACTTTTTGTGTGTGTGCCATGTGGCATTCATATCAATCAGGATCAAAGATTTAACGGGCCTCTTATTTTTTTTATTGTGTCCACCAGCTTCCTTCAGGAAAGAGGTGAATAGGGTGAAGGAATGCATGTAAATCTTCATGTTTGATCATTCGGTCATTTAAGTTACATTCTGCTTTCCAATCTGTGATACTGAAGTGTAATATGTACAACACAATTTGGGTCATTTTCTCTTGGAACTGTAACAGTTATTAAATTGCACGTTGCATTGGTTTGGTGCAATAGTATTTTGTTTGCTTGTGTGATTGTTTTTGTTTGTTTGTCATAAAAAAATCATAAACTGTGTATGTGCGTGTGCACTCATGCGTGCATGTGTGAGTGTGCGTGCATGTGTGTGTGTGAGCGCCTTTATTTGAAATTGAAGATGAGGGCATTTTCCCCAATGAGTATTTGTCATCTTCAGCCCCTCTCCGTCTCAACTTCTCCATGTATATTGATGTGGATTATTATATGTCTAGTGATAACTGTTTGTCCTAAACTTCTTCTAATCCTCGATTTCTCCTCCCAAACTCTGCCATGAATGGATTACATGATATACGTTTTCATCATTATCAAAAATCCTGTAAACAGTGTTGTCTGTGACGAGTCTGATGAGATCAACTCTTCCTCCATCCACTTGCTGACAGCTTAAAGGATACCATGACGATGGACATCGTATTTGGCATGTGGAGCAATTAAAAGGAGGTTTGCATCGCTTCATTGTTGCTCGGAATTGTTTCTGTAGGCCTGTCAAGGGCACTAAATCGCCAGTGGCCAATTTTAAACTTTGTGATAATTTCAGGAACCCTCCTACCCCTGCCCTACGCTGTCCTTCAAACTTTATGTCATGAATGGATGATTGTGGATCTGGACTTTTCGCCACTGTGTAGATCATAAATTAAAACTGGCAGCAAATTTTATGATTTTATGTCATAGGCCTATTTTAGATCTGATTGGAGCGATGATTGATTGATGTGGCAAATGACTGTTGGTTGTGTGTGTGTGTGTGTGTGTGTGTGAGGTGTAGTGTGTGTGTGTGTGTGGTGTGTGTGTGTGTGTGTGTTTGTATGTGCGCGTGTGTGTGTGTTTAGTGAGCTTGTGGGTTCTCTGAGAATACAGTCAAGTTGTTGATGCATGAAGAGAAAAGTTTGTTTGTATGTTTGTCTAATGTTTGTTTTCCTCTCTGTCCATGCAAATAATTTTGCCAGTTATACCTATAAACTTACAGTACATGCATTGCAACTGCACTGTATGTAAACTTTAAAATGTTGCACCTGAACTTTTATACCTTGCACCTGTAGTAGGGCTTGTGTTTACATGTTTTGATTTTCAGTCATGTCATTGTTATTTCTTACGTATATTGTGCGTCGTTACCATCTTGTTTGAACTGGCATTGGTTATAAACACCACCAAAAACGGTATTGCGAGAACCATTTGTGTGTAATACTTTTGATCTCTCTCTCCCTCTCTCTCTCCCTCCCTCTCCTTTCTCTCTCTCTCTCTCTCTTTCTCATATGGTGTTTTTCAAATGTCTCTATTTTGTTAATATTATTATTTTCTGTTTCTGTGGAGCTTGACAAACAAACAACTATTCTGAATGTATACTATGAAGTTTGTCACAAAAGATTGATGAGGCATGTTGTTGATTAGTTTGAAATTCTGTTAATTTGTATTATTTATGAGGAATTATACTATTTCAGAATACTCATTAAGTGTTTATTTCATCTCAGTCGATAGCAGTTGCATTTGAATAGACATAAGTGAAGCTATGGGATTGTGTTTTTCAACAGGATTTATCTAGAGACAACATCTTCGTTCCTGTTGATATTTTGGTGCATGCTGCATACAGGATCTTAGTTTATTGTCTGTGATCCAAAAGACTGGCACCCACACCATTATGGTGAAATGTGTGTATGAATGTTGCATATGTACGTGTGAGGTCAGACTCATTGGCAGGTTATCAGAATATTTTATGCTGTTGTTGCACCGTGTTAGTTTGGTTTATTGTCTTTGGAGGATACATATGTTTACCAGTAGCTTGTGTTATAATAATATTGCAATTGATGCTCGCAGTGAGCTGTTGTTTGCGGTTGTTGATGGAGTTTTGATAATAAAGTTTTTGATTACGGATTTAAATTGCGTGTGTGTGTGTGTGTGTGTGTGTGTGTGTGTGTGTGTGTGTGTGTGTGTGTGTGTGTGTGTGTGTGTGTGTGTGAGAGAGAGAGAGAGAGAGAGAGAGAGAGAGAGAGAGGTAGAGAGAGAGAGAGAGAGATCAGACTGATGAGTCCACAATAAAAGTGAAACAGTGCAAAACAATTTCATGGTTTACAACATGCTAAAAGAACGTCTTGACACCACTATCGTGTCAGCAGCCACTGTTCGTCTTTTTACACGCACCCCACCCATCTCGCTCGCTCTCTTTCTCTCTCTCTCTGTCTCTCTGTCTCTCTTCTCTCTTCTCTGTCTCCTTTTGTCTCTCTCTCTCTCTCTCTCTCTCGTCTCTCTCTCTCTCTCCTCTCTCATTTAGAATTTAATACCAGGCCAGCAGAGTGGAGAGAGGAGAGACTGATTTAGCTCGATCCATGACATTGACATGCTTTTGTGGACGAACATTTTGTGGACATATTTTGGTGCGACACACACACACACACACACACACACACACACACACACACACACACACACACACACACACACACACACACACACACCACACACACACGTACTCCGCCACACAACATTTCTCTCTCTCTGTCTCTATCATAACTCTCTCTCTCTCTCTCTCTCTTCCTACGTTTTTTTTTTTTTAAATCGGTTCATTCTCTCTCTCTCTCTCTCTCTCTCTCTCTCTCTCTCTCCTCTCTCTCTCTCTCTCTCTCTCCTAGGACAATTTCTGTGGCACGTTGATGGCTACGATTTACCCCCTCCCCTTCCCGTTCCGTAACGCCCATAGATCTGTGTGGAGAGATGGGTGTGGGCGTAGGTGTTTAACATTCGAGTGTGTGTTGTTTGCACTATCAATTAAACATATCGTAATGTCACATTCTGCTCACACCCCTGATCCTGCCACGGTCTTGGTAGAGTGCTTGTTTTCTACAAACTTACTCAACTTACACAACTAATAGGTCTGCTCTTCTGTGCCCTTACCCCTTCTGCACGTAGGGAAGGTTGTGTGTGCGTGAGAGAGAGAGAGAGAGAGAGAGAGAGAGAGAGAGAGAGAGAGAGAGAGTGAGTATAGGTG
>CM060308.1:42599356-42601856 GCA_030674185.1 Monoplex corrugatus
ACTGATGGAGGGGAATGCACTCTCACAGCCTCTCTCTACTGCCTGAAGTCGGAAAACTCGGGTACAAAATCTTTCTTCATGCTCTGTTAATGAGTTCTAATGCATAAAAGAAAAGCCCACAGTTCTCGCTTTCTCTATCTCATGCCATTTAAAATGAACTCGCACATTTGGATTTACTTTTTTCCTCATGTGATGGGCGATAAACACACAACATACACTTTCTCACTCTCTCACTCTCCGTCTGTCTGTCTCTCTCTCTCCGTCTGTCTGTCTGTCTCTGTATTTCTGTCTTGTCTGTCTGTCTCTGTCTCTCTGTGTCTGTCTGTCTGTCCCTGTGTCTGTCTCTCTCTTTATCTCTCTCTCTTTCTTTCTTTACTACAGTGTGTTCAAAACTGAAAAAAAAAAAAAAGTCTTAAGTCTCCAGTCTTAGAGCTCTCTCTCTCCCTTTTGCTGCAACACTACTGTTCAGAATGGCGATGACCTTTGAATCACTATACATGCAAGTGTATTTAGTAATCAACATCATTACCTGCAAAAACTATGTTTTTCATATAAGTTTTTAAACCAAGTTACACTTGGAAGACACGTCATTCTCTGTCTGTGCTTATATGTTTGTGTGGAAAGTCAGCCATGTAGCCTACGAGTCCTATTAACACTTTCTCTAAAGTAAACTATCGCTGTTTATTCAGCAAGATTTCATCTAACATTACCAAGCTTGTCCATACAGAATACGACTGCCTGCCCCCTTTCCCATTTGCTTTTCAATTTAGTCATTCAACAATTTACTTAAGAAACAAAAACCGACAGCAACAGACCTGAGTAACTCTGCCTTCCTTCGCTTAAAAACTTGTTTCGTGATAGAGATTTGAATGCACTGAAAACATTACTATACAGCACTCAGTCGCATGCAAAAGTTTATGTAGTGACTGTTATGGAAGTAGGCGGTTGTAATCTTTATCGGTAAATATTTGTGGTGTTGCCTCCAGTGTCACGACATGTTTTACACAACATACTGAGGATGGTGTGGTGATGTGATTGGGAGAGTACCAGCGGGATTTTCAAACATGCCATTGTCACAGTGACACTGATCAAAGACAAGTGCTCTTCAGTTCAATTCAGTTCAGTCTACTTCAGTTTCGTTCATATTACTTGAATTTGTAGTCACTCTACTGCCTGAACTTTATGTCATTACATGGTTTGAAGTCATTGTATCGTCTGTACTTAATGTCATTGTTTGGTTTAAAGTCATTGCATTACCTGTACTTAATGTCATTGTATGGTTTAAAGTCATTGCATCGTCTGTACTTAATGTCATTGTATGGTTTAAAGTCATTGCATCGTCTGTACTTAGTGTCATTATGTGGTTTAAAGTCACTGAATTGCCTGTACTTAATGTCATTATGTGGTTTAAAGTCACTGAATTGCCTGTACTTAATGTCATTATGTGGTTTAAAGTCACTGAATTTACCTGTACTTAATGTCATTATGTGATTTAAAGTCATTGCACTGCCTGTACTTAGTGGTTTAAAGTCATTGAATTGCCTGTACTTCATGTCATTATGTGGTTTAAAGTTATTGCATCGCCTGTACTTAATGTCATTATATGGTTTAAAGTTATTGCATCGCCTGTACTTAATGTCATTATATGGTTTAAAGTTATTGCATCGCCTGTACTTAATGTCATTATGTGGTTTAAAGTTATTGCATCGCCTGTACTTAATGTCATTATATGGTTTAAAGTTATTGCATCGCCTGTACTTAATGTCATTATATGGTTTAAAGTTATTGCATCGCCTGTACTTAATGTCATTATGTGGTTTAAAGTTATTGCATCGCCTGTACTTAATGTCATTATGTGGTTTAAAGTTATTGCATCGCCTGTACTTAATGTCATTATGTGGTTTAAAGTTATTGCATCGCCTGTACTTAATGTCATTATATATGTGATATAATTATACTGTTGCTGTTGACGTTTGACTAGACCTGAGAAAGATGTGAACTTGTCAATAGGATTATTTATTTTTTACATATTACAAACTGTTTTTCAGTCTCCTGAAACTGCAGTCATTGATTTACGCTGTTTCGGCAAGTGTCTTACAATTTGCACTCTTCTTGCTGGACTGAGAATGCTTCATTTCTGTTTCTGGGCTTTTCGCTTTTGCTTTACTGAATGTCTCTGAGTGTTTTGGCCTGCCTCAAGGCCAACTCGTCTGTGATGATTTTTACACTCGTGGTAGATATGATCAGTGTTGCAAAAGTTTTGTTTGGGCGTTGTGCCAAAAAGGATAATCTAAATTGATAGTGACATTTTCCAATATGCCACCCAGTGTTATTTGCAAATCGAGGATTGTGTCCTGTTCTGATACTGATCAAGATGTCTTAAGTGTCAAATGCGTCTGTTTGTTTGTTTCACTGAAGTCAATTGCTTAATGGAAAGACTACCCTATTTCATTGTGTCTGTGCAAGTCTTTGGTCTAAATTTTATAGATGTACATAATAC